>QNUK01001223.1:0-37500 GCA_013621035.1 Clarias magur
TCAACTGTTTTTTAAGTTATTGTTTCTCAGAGTGGGGTCCATCCATGAAGCACAGCCGGAGGTCTTAGTCATTATCTTGTTTAGCTGCTCGCTTGAATTGCATGGGTTTTACCCAAACCGCAAATAACGTCAAAACAATCGGTGCCTAAAAATATTGTCCACTTGGATCTTGTGCGGTCCGTCATCGGAAAGCTCTGGAACGAAAATGGCTCTATGGTTGTAATAATCAGCCAAACTATTATTGTGCACATTTACGTAATCATCCTAGAATGTGCACGGCTTAGAAAAACAAAAAAAGAAAGAAAGAAAAAAAGTAAAAGAAAAAAAAGAAAGAAAGAAAGAAAAAAAGTAAAAGAAAAAAAAGAAAGAAAAAAAGTAAAAGAAAAAAAAGTAAAAGAAAAAAAGAAAAAAAGGAAAAGAAAAAAGAAGGAAAAAAGTAAAAGAAAAAAAAGAAATGAAAAAGAAAGAAAGAAAAAAGTAAAATAAAAAAGAAAGAAAGAAAAAAAATGAAAGAGAAAAAAAGAAAAAAAAAGTAAAAGAAAAAAAAAGTTAAAGAAAAAAAGAAAAAAAGTAAAAGAAAAAAGAAGGAAAAAAGTTAAAATAAAAAAAAATGAAAAAGAAAGAAAGAAAAAAAGTAAAATAAAAAAAGAAAGAAAGAAAAAAAAAAGTAAAATAAAAAAAGAAAGAAAAAAAGTAAAAGAAAAAAAAGAAAGAAAGAAAAAAAGAAAAAAAGTAAAAGAAAAAAAGAAAGAAAAAAGTAAAAGAAAAAAGAAAAAGAAAGAAAGAAAGAAAGTAAAATAAAAAAAGAAAGAAAAAAGTAAAATAAAAAAATAATAATAAATTAAAAAAGGAAGAAAGAAAAAAAGTAAAATAAAATATATATATATAAAAAAATGGAAAGAAAAGACAAAAGACAACCCATGCTCTAGATGGATATGTGACAGTATGAGTTTTGATAAAGAAGTGCACAGTAAAGTAGCTTTTGATAGGCTTTAGGAGATAGCGTGCATTTAACAGTACGAACATATGAGTAATGTTACAGGTTCTAGCATCCCGCTGTACAGAACACTGTGCAGGTATGTATGTATAATTATTATTACTGATACAGTATCTCTTATCAATTCCGTCACGGTGTACCAGATCACAGGGTCCAAAATCTATTCCGATATCTCTTATTCATAATCGTGTTGTAGTGATGCAATAATTATGGAAAGAACAAAACATATTTATTGCATGTAAAGTCATTAATCATTTTTCAGCCACAGGATCCTGCCAAGATCTCTCTGTATCACTGAAGCAATTATTAAAGCATGTTGATTGACACATGAAGGGTGGGTTAGGGTTAACCCTCGGCATGGCGCTACAATAATTACATCCAGATCCTTTAAATACACTCTTGTTTTCACATCAACTTTCTATTTCATACCTCAAAAGACCAAATGCACCGGAGGCACTAACAAGGGGATGTGGCTGGAGAACATGCTGCGCTGGGGAAGTCGTGACCTCTTCGGTCCCAGGTAATTATTTTCATTGCATTTCATTTTCATTACGAGTCGTATCTTCCCGGTTCACATCATCAGCAACACACGCACTGGTCCCAAAGGTCATGCAATGAGTCCATATCTGTTCCAGTATCTCTACATGCTGAAGGAACCTGACTCTTCCTAATGATTAATCTGAGCAATCTGACACCGGGTGGTAAAATCAGGTCTTTACTTGGAATCGTCACAAAACTATTTTGTAAAATATAATAAAGCATAATACATTTCTGATTCCGACTTGTTCTACTTCTGGTACCTCACTGTACATTAGACAGTTCCTAGTATAGTGCTTTACATATTTGTCTGAATCCGATATGCATCCATACAGTTTTTATTCTGTTTACACCTGCCTGTGACACTCCAACCAATGTAGTTACACATTACTGTGCAAACCTCTACTCATTTCCTCATATTCTCCTTCCGTTCTTGTATTTTTAATCTCGTCTTGGTAAACAGGTCTCCAGGCTTCCTGAAGGATGTTTTGCCTCTCTTTTTTTTTTTTCTTTTTTTTTTGTTGCAAGTTTTCATTTTCAGTCCACTCCAGTCCCTGTACCGGTTTTGGTTGTTAAGCCACACAGTGACCTAAGCATAAAAAAACATCTACAGTGGAACCTTGGATTACGAGCATAATTTGTTCCGGAAGTGGGCTCGTGTTCCAAAACACTCGCACACAATTTTTTTTTTTAAGTAATGATGTTTCTCATTTTAAGTAAACAGAACTATCAATTTTTGAGTCTTGTTGCAAATCAAATAAATTGTTGCAGACCATCCAGCCCGGGAATCGAACCCGCGTCTTCCGCATGGCAGGCGAAACACAGACCACTGAGCCACCAGAGCTCTATGGACCCGAAGTTGACGGAACTTTAAGGTGACAGTTACTGATACTTAAGTACTTACGATTACTTAAAATATCAAATTTGTTCAGCTAACTTGAAAAGTGTCATTTCTACAGTACAAACTCATAAATACTCAAAAAGGTCTATTCATTTGACCAAATTTTTGCAGATTAATTTTTGAAGTTAACAGTACTCAATGTGTTTAATTACTTTGAGCATTAGGGTTTGCAGTGTATTTATATATTTATATAAATATGCAATAAATATATAACCGTCTAAGCCTTAATATCTGCCTTTGAACCTTTCTGGCAAGCTTCCAAAACATTAAGTGCATACATTTTAATGTTTGTATTCGTATTCTTCCCATTTCATACTTTGCAATAGTGCATTATGTTTCTTTCAAATAATACATTTTTATTCATGCACAGGTCTAGTTCATAAAAAATGGATAAAAAGATGAATGTATTGATATATTTAATATATAACATATTGATTATTAATTGTTGAATATGTTGATTATTGATAAACCAATACCAAGAATGTTTATGTTAAATTCACTAAATAGAGTTAAGCATATTTACAAACTTGACTTATTGTAGTATAATATGACTGATCTAAAATAGACCTAATATCAATATGTAAAAGCTACACACGGCCGAAGCATAAATTCCATAAAGAATACTGAAATTTGAAAAAGGGATCGAGGAAAGCGAAGACCTCCCAACCCCCCCCCCCCCCCCCCCCCCCCGAGCATCAGGCTGTATTTCACTGCACTATTAATAGACGTGTGAAGCTTGAAGTGACATGCCAAAGGTTCTTGAACCGCCGTCTACACTCACTGTTCAAGCCTCCTCGCAATCTCACCCGTACTCAGAAACCCCACATTGACCGGGTGAATCCAGACGGTCTGAAGCAAATCATTTAGACGCTTGGATTCCCCACTGAATCGAGATTTTCACGCGGTTTATCGATATTACGCACGTACCTTTAAGCACAACCTCCAGTTCATCGCGGAGGATGTCGAAGGTGCTGTAGCGCGAGCTGGTTTCGGGGATGATGTTCTTCTTCAGCCAGCCTCCACAGGCGTACTGGTAGAAGTTTTGACACGGATCTGCCGTAGCGTCCATGTTCTCGATGAGGCGAGATGCTGAAATGCCAAGAAATAGCCGAGCGTGTAAAATGGACATTTCTTGCTCATGAACACATTCTTCAGCTATTCAGAAAGGTGTTCTCGCGCATGATTCATTCGTTTAAACCACATGAATGTCCTGAATCTAACCTGTAGGCCGATCTTCACGCTTATTCTTTCTAATCTATTGTTCTCTTTAATGCCGTTTCATTTCTTTTTTAGCTCGTTAATCGATCAGTCTAGAGCTTTGTGAGCTGATTGTGTGTGTGTCAAAACTAGGAAACCAGCATAAAGTGACCTGCCATATAAGACAGACATTACATCACACAGGTTCTCGGGCTGAAATTCATCAAATAAAAAAAATAATAATAATAATAATTTGGCAAAACTCAGTTAATTTAATACATTTCTCATCCTATTAATCCTTAAACAGAATCGAGGCTGCTGGTTACATCACGGGATCCTCATTTAAATATTCGGGGAAAACAAATAGGATTTTGACCGTTTATTCCGAGATGCTCCTCATGAATAAACTCACACACATGATACAGGAATAAACCTGGTACGAAAATGGAGCTCATTGAACCAAAAGGACCTGATTCGATTTGACGTGACGTGACGGGTCTCATATGACCTGAAACGCTCCCCCAGGTAAGAATGCTTTTGCTAATTGATAACTTCTATCCGCAACGTCACACATCTTGTGATGGTTTGTGGAATGTGCTTACCCGACCGTGTGCAGTCAGCTGTAGTGCAAACCCCATCTAGATCGAGAGATCGAGACACACAAGAGGTCACCGTTCCAGAGAGCTGCTGCGTTAATGTGTAATGCTGAGCAGGCAATGTTCACCAAAAACACTATTGATCATTTAGTGTTAATGCTAATAATGGTGGCTGACTTACTGTCTGATGGTGAATAAGCTGTATGAGTGCACAGTTCAGTGTAGTCAAAATCTATACAGTTGCAATCGCACTGTTGAAACCTATCGTTCCTCTCCAGCCTTACTGTACCTTTATCCGGTTCCTCTTATACTGGAGCAATTCACAATTCACAAATCCCCCGATATCAGGAGACTCTGTCCGTAAATGTTACAGGAAACTTCACCTTAACATTCCATTAACATAAAAACACAAAAGTGCCTATGGATGAGCTGGGACTGTATGAACGATAACAAGTTAAAAAGCTCGCCATAATAGTAAAAAGTTTAAACCTGTGTTCAATTATTACTACTAATAACAATAATTTAGTGCATTTTAGTCACCGTACAAAACAGTCAGCTATAGGAAATGCAGTAAGATGAACGATCAGCAGACATATTAATACTGAAAGAAAAGAAAACAACAATAAATTCATTTGTTCATTGCATTTAAAAGTCTTTACACGAAAAAATAGAATGCATGTATATGCATGAATGTGGTGGATGTAGATTGTCAATATCATTGGGAAAAATATTTTAATTACATTTTTTAACATAATGTTGGATAAGAAAGTTTATTTACTGTAAAATCACCAATTTACTGGATGTTCTCCCCAGTGCTTGGTGGGTTTCATCCAAGTACCCCCAGTTTCCTAACCCTAACCCTAACCCTAACCCTAACCCTAACCCTAACCCTAACCCTAACCCTAACCATAACCCCTAGTGCTTTACCCTAATCATAACCCTAACCCTAACCATAACCATAACCCCTAGTGCTTTACCCTAACCCTAACCCTAACCCTAACCCTAACCCCTAGTGCTTTACCCTAATCATAACCCTAACCATAACCCTAACCATAACCCCTAGTGCTTTACCCTAATCATAACCCTAACCATAACCCTAACCATAACCCCTAGTGCTTTACCCTAACCATAACCCTAACCATAACCCTAACCATAACCCCTAGTGCTTTACCCAAATCATAACCCTAACCATAACCCTAACCATAACCCTAACCATAATCCTAACCATAACCCCTAGTGCTTTACCCTAATCATAACCCTAACCATAAATTCAACCCTCTTACTCTTAAATTTAACCTACCCTGACCTTGACCAATTCCTAACCCTAACCTTTCTTAACCCTAATCCTTATCCCTACTTGCTGTCTCAAGTCCATCCGTTTATACTGCACTCCCTTACTTTACGAAGGGAAAATCAAAATTCTTTTTAAATAAAATATTATATTTTATCTACTTTAACCTTCTCCTCCAGGCCTCTTCAGAAAGTCTCTCTGGAAACACTATGATTCTTCAAATAAAACAGGATTCCAACACGGGGAGTCTTGAGATTGGCGTCCCTTCTTTTAATATTAATTAATGCGGTGTAGATCTTTTTTAACTTCTTTTATAAATTTCTACAGGGGACAGGTTTTCTTTTTTTCCTTTTTTATTACTTTCTTTTTTTGAGAGGAGTCTTTCATTACTCTTGTTTTTTTTTTAATTATCTAGTTATTTGATTTTATCTTGTCCTTTTTTTACATTCTTTTATAATTTTACATTTTAAAGTATATTTTATATGGTTGTTTTAAAATAACTCGTTTTATTTTAAAGGATCTCCTATGTTGTTTTTTCATTTGTTCAAATACAGAAACATGGTGTGCCAGTGCTTTAAGGAGCAAACGCTCTATTTTACATGATATTTCAAGCAGGTTGGGATATTTGCCCTTCCGGAATTTCCCATATTGTGTGAATGAGTGTGTGACTGGAAGTCCTACCATGGTTGTAAAACTGGGAATAAATCCAATGGGCCTCTACTGTCCCTAGAGCTTCCTACTGTAGACGGATGAATGGATTTTACAGCCAAGAAATCTCTTCGCGGATTATTAACTTTCATTAACCTATTCAAACTTCCTTTGCGGCAGAAATAATTCATAATTGCTTCCCCTAGCAGAATCGTCCTGTAAAACCAGCCACACGCCACTAACAGACTGTAAACTGCCCTCTCTTTCCCATCTTCATTGCCCATCAGGGCTTTTTGAGCTTTGAGCTTTGCTTACTCAACCATACCTATTAGTCGTGACACACACACACACACACACACACGCGCACACACACACACACACACACACACACACACACACCTTTCCTTAGCTCCACTTTACCAATACATTGATGCTTTTAAAATGTTCTTCTCATTCAACTAGCACATCAATCTTGCTGTCTTGACAACCTGTGATTTCGCACACCGTCGTTCCAATAACAACAGAAACAAACAGAAACAGTGCAGGGCTTTACTGGAGACTTGAAGACGCGTTAACGCTATCTCAGATTCTATTCAGAATGCTGTTCCAGATCTGGAATTAGGATTTGTACATATCGCAAGTATTTTAATGAGAAAGATATCATTTTGTCGCGGTATGTTACAGAGAGATCATACAGTAACTAGCACTGAGAACACCGTGGCCCAGATGTTAACACGTGGCTTTTATACTGTTGTTCGCACGTTTTCGTTTAACCAGATGTTGAAGGCAGAAAGCCGACATGATCTGTTTTAGTTCAAATGTAGATCCTCGATAAATTTCACACGCACATTTTCTTATTTATTGCTGAAGGCAATGTTATTTTAGCATGAAATAAATGTAATATAGCTACTAAATGATGCACCTCCGAGTCCGAGTCCTATACTTTGCGATCGATAAATAAAATTGGTCTAACATGAAATAAGTTTGCTGTGACAGCTTGGGAAAAACATATGTAAGGATTATTTTTATTTATTTTTTTTTTTTACTTTTTTTTTTATTTCATTTTATACTATTTTTTTTTACTATTATTTATTTATTTTATTTTTTATTTTTTTTTTTACTTTTGTTTTACTTTTTTTTTACTATTATTATTATTTTTCTTTTTTTTCTTTTTATTATTATTATTATTATTTTCTTTTATTTTTTTATTATTATTATTATTATTTTTTACTATTTTTTTTTTTTACTATTATTATTTTTTTCTTACTATTATTATTTAATTTAATTTAATTTAATTAATTTATTTATTTATTTTTACTTTATTTTATTTTTATTATTTATTTATTTTATTTTTTTTACTATTATTATTATTTTGGTTTTGTGTCTGTTTTTTTTTTTTTTTACTATAACTTTTTTTTAATTGTTTTACTAATTAGTAAAAACATATTGCTGGATTTTTGCAAAGTATTTACAACGCACGTTTTTATTATTTTTTTTGTTTGTTTGTTTGTTTTCACTGTCATTTCGCACGCACGAACTTCATGCAATGCGCTAAGACGTTGTAAACGTTCCTATTTCAGAAGGCTGAAGTCCGATACAGTATGTAACTCAATATAATAAACTGGACTGGATATAATAATATAATATAATAAACTGGATAATAAAGCAGTTTACAGAATAGAAGGACAGAATATTAGAAACTGCTTTAGTAGCCATTCAGCAGTCGGTTATGGGGATCCTTAAAACATTGATCGTATGTAGTTGTGAGTGTGAGTGCATACAATAAAACGCTAGAAGAAGCTTGCTCCTTCATCTGTTCATACTGAACATCTCCAATACACGTAACACAACCCGAAAAAAAGGTACATGCAGCAAATAAGCAGGGAACTCACAGGATCTGTGTGAAAGGTAAGAAACTCCTGATCTGTACTCAGTGCTTACTCACCACTTCCGTTGTGCATGACGAAGAGGATGATGAGGGCTAGGACGACTACGAACAGCAACGATACGATGGTCAGGAGGCCTATCTCCAGTGACGTCCACCGAGACTTCTTCTTTTGCGTGTTGTTTTCAGCCATGTTGTGCTGTCCTTCTGGAGCAGCCTGCGGCAATTCACCTGAGACAAGCCCACAGGGACACGGGGGATGAATAAAGAAATGCAGGAAGAAAAGCCATAACTTGAGTAGAATTCGTTAAAGGATCACACCTCGGGAAAAATAAAATAAAGAATTCTCGAGCCTCACGCGACTTCGGTTTCCTTTTCAGGCTTCAGACAAATGAGAAGTTTGTGCTTCGAGCTCTTAGGTTTATCTCAACCGGCAATTAATCCTTGATCCCTCGGACAGGTGTGTGTGTGTGTGTGTGTGTGTGTGTGTGTGTGTGTGTGTGTGTGTGTGTGTATGCACGTGCACCGACACACAGACACAGCTACAGTCCAAGCTCCAAATGGGATGGTCCTGTTGTGTTAGCTATGACAGGTCTCTGGCTTGGGGGGAAAAGTCTCTTAAACTCTTCCATTTAGAAGGAGGAGTGAGGGAGCAGACGGAAGTATTTCCCCCTGTCTGTCTCTCTCTCTCTCTCTCTCTCTCTCTCTTTTCTATTCATTTATACCAAAGGTCAAATAGACTGAATAGAATGACACAGAATGTTGCAGTGTGTGTGTGTGTGTGTGTGTGTGTGTGTGTGTGTGTGTGTGTGTGTGTGTGTGAATGGAAGAAGGGAGGTCAATCAAGGCTGACGGAGATGATTCTCCGGATGCTCTCTTGTGAAGACCTATCATTTCCTGTGAACGTTTAAGATATGGAAAGACCATAATCCTTCACTCTTAATCCCCTTCAAAGCATAGCCTGAAGTGAACAGAGTCAGCAACACAGCAACTGCCGGCTTTAAACTAGGTGTGTGTGCGTGCGTATGCGTGTGTGTGTGTGTGTGTGTGTGTGTGTGTGTGCGTGCGCGTGCGTGTGTGCGTGTGTGTGTGTGTGTGTGTGCGTGTGCGTGTGTGTGCGTGCGCGTGCGTGTGTGTGTGTGTTAATATTTATAGACTAAAAATATCAAAACCAGATTTCATTGAAAGACTGAAATGAAACTCAAAGTGCACCGAGGGCAGTAAGTGTAAGCATGAGAACGGCACACTACAGAAAGGCTAGCTAACATTTGTACTTCATGGTTTCTGCTCTCAGGGCAGCACTGGAATTTCTCATCCCATAGCAAGTGTATGCAGTGTAAAATATTCCGATCTTCTGGTATTAATGTGTGCTGTTCCTGCATTGATGTTTGATTAACGGTCGGTGTTGTGCTACAGTAGGTAATAATGAAAGTAATAGGTTACTATTACTAGTAATATGTGCTATATATTATTGTAATATTATAATAATATTATTATAATTGCAATAGTAATATATTACTATTACAATTACAATATATAGACTATTAATATAACTGTGTAGTATATATACCGTATATACAGTGTGTGTGTGTGTGTGTGTGTGTATATATTATAATATATATATATATATATATATATATAGCTATAACAGATTCAACTTTCCACAAGGTTTAAGAGTGTGTTTATGGGAATTTTTGACCATTTCTTCCAGAAGTGCATTTCTGAGATCAGTCACTGATGTTGGATGGGAAGGCCTGGCTCTAATTCATCATCAAGTTTGAGGTTAGGACTTCGAGTTCTTTCACACCAAACTCGCCCATCCATGTCTTTATGGGCCTTGCTTTGTGCACTGGTGCGCAGTCATGTCGCAACTGGTGTCAGGTTGTTTTTCAGACGGCCCCTTACTTCAGCATATTAAGACATTTTGGACAATTGCATGCTCCCAACTTTGTAGGAACAGTTTGGGACCAGCCACTTCCTGTTCCAAGACCAGTATATTTGTTACTTTGGAGGAAGTAAAATCCCTTCGGAAGTAAGTTCGGCCTGATTTGTAAGCACTCTTAACATTACACAGCTAACGCGCAAATTCATTAGTAGGAGATTTTTTTTTTTTTTTTTTACGCGATTGATGTCACAGATCCGAGAACGGCCAAGAATTTTACTCTAGCAAACCATTTTGTGCATGTGGGAAAGCCCATTCGAAATGTTCAGCGCTGCACATGTAGTGACTTTAGCTACTACAGTATACAGTAAATAGGAATTAAGCGCTGCATCTACAGTATAAGTAGGAAATAAAAGACTTGGAGATGGAAATCAACAAACTTCAGCAATATATATGTTCAATCTATTTAGGTAAATGATGACTATACAAGTGTATGCTTGATTCGAAATAATAAAGTATTACAATAAATGTGTTAATGCAAACTTGTGATTTGCGGCTGCATTATTCCAGAGCTGCCGATGTAGAAAATGAATCAACACATCATTGCAAACACATGATTTATACAGTAGCAGACATTATCTTCAAGAATCATCAAGGATTAGCACTAATCCTTCAGGTAATTCATCATAAGTTGAGTATTCGTATATACTATACTATGTATGTACTACTACTACTGAAACTTCATAATCGCACTTACTGTCAGATATTTTATTGAGTGTTATTCCTCTGGAACTGTCCATGGTTACAGTTTCATCAACAATGAACTCTTTAGTGCCACATAATTGGTGTTTTTTGTTAGGACATCTCCATGCTCTTGTTGTAATTGGTCATTAAATTGTGTAGCGGGAACTGACAATCAAGCATGCCGTGCGTGAGAAAATCTGAACCGCTATCACACGCTTTGAAAAAAAATCAAAAACATTCATTTTCACCAGCCAGAGTAAATCAGTGGATTCTTTCTTTCTTTCTTTCTTTCTTTCTTTTTTCTTTCTGCCCTCATTAAAATATCTTTAAAGCAAACAAACGCACCTCACCCTGAATCCCAACCGTGTTTTATTTAAATACATGTTGGACTTATTCGAATCTGCCACATTATGTGCAAAGAAACTGGTCCAGAATGTGATTCGAATAGAAATCCGCAAGCTACTTTGATTGTTCTGTCATCTCCTGTGATTATGGAAGCATCACACATGTTCGGAAAGTTGATGAAAGTACGTAAGGAATATTGGATGACATTATTTCTCTGGTGTTGAAAGTCTTGAGATGGCTTTGATCTGGGCAAGCCCAAGGTCTTTCTACGCCCTGTTAGGAATGATGATGGTCTCCAGCTGGTAGCTTCTCTGTGCCAACATAATAAGGGTTTGTTTGACAGCACTCATTGGCAGAGTAGCCAAAAAAAATGTATATCTAAGTAAGAGCAGCTGTAGTTCAAAATAATATTACTCAAGTGGATCGTCGTCCAAAATACTACTCAGGAGTAAAAAAAAGTCTTCGGTGAAAAGACGACTCAAGTCCCGAGTACTGTTTCATCATTATGTCCGATTTATCTATTTATTTATTTATTTATTTATTTATTTATTTTAGAAATGATGTAAGCAGTCAGACAAAATGATAAAATAATGGAAAAATTGAGACATTTCCGAATAGTAATATAAATGAAATAAATTAAATAAAATAAACGATTAAAACTAAATGTCTTTACCAAACAGCAACACAATTTTCCTAATCTCCCTTTTTTCACAGTATAAAACTTTTGAAATAAATCCCTACTGTAGGTAACATATGTATGTTTGAACAGTGTCGACTATTTCCTGTGTATCCAGTCGCCCTGCAAATGACTCAGCAGAAAATAACATTAGAACATACAGTATGTACAAGAGTCTCACTTAACCATAAACTGTCCAGCAGAACAAATATAAGAAAATTTTATATATATATAATTATATATTTTTAGCCTCTAGTTTATTTGCTAATTCTATATGTTAAGATTACAACATTTAATAAAACAGCTAAACTAACCATGACATTTTTACTTCACCGTCTAACACTGCTGAAGATAACCCCTCCCCCAACTCTGCGGCTGATTGGTCAAACGGTGTCATGTGATTACTGTTGCTACGTCTGATTGGTGAAACACAGTCACGTGGTAGAGCCCCATGGCTGCATTTCTCTGGCAGACACAAAGAATCTCTAAAGTGTCGAATCAATGGTTAGGAAAGTAACGAGTCGAGTGGAGCCAAATGTAACGGGAGCGAGAGTCGCGTTTCTTCTTCACAAATCTACTCAAGTAAAAGTAAAAAGTATGGTGCGGTAAAACAAACTCATAATTTTTTTTTTTTTTTTTTTAATGTTAATCAGGTCAATATAACGGAGTGAATGTAACTCGTTGCTACCCATCTCTGCTTATTGACCAGTACAATCTAAAAGTCCAAGGAGCTCAGTGCAGTACAATTTACAGCCACTTTGCCAGGGTCTGCAGGATCAAAACCTCAGCTGAGAGGAAGCTGGTTTAGAAGGAGCCCAGGAACCAGAAAGGCACAGGCCTGCCATTAACTGGAAGCTGCTGGAACATCAGTGTCACTGTCTAAGGTCAAGTGAGTTTTATATCACCATGGATAAAATATGGATAGAAAGGCTGCTGTCCAAGGAAGACTCTACAATCCATTCATTCAAGCTGAACTAAAGCTTGCATCTTACCATAAACGAATAAAAAGCCTTTTGGAGGCCAGTTTCGACCAGTGGCGTGTTTAGAGGGAGTAAAGGCAATGCATTCAACCACAAGAACACTGTAGCAGCTGTTTTGCTGGTGGTGGTAGCATGCTGCTTTCGGGCTGTTTTGCTGCCAGTGCAACGGAGTGGTTGGGACAACGCAAAAGGAGGAGAACTACCGCAGAATTCTTCAGCATAACCTGAGATGATCAGTTAGGTAGTCGAACATTGGACACAACTGAATGTTCCAACAGCACAACGATCCCAAACACACATCAAAGCTTGTTGTGGAATGGATCAAGCAAGCTAAGCAAGCTATGTGCTTTGGTGCCACAACAAGATCCTGACTATAGTCTTGTCTTTATCTCACATCTGTTGATGTCCTGTATAGTCTATTGTCCGTCATTGTCCGGATGTTTTGCTGTTGGATTACGTTATCGTTCTGGTTTGTGTGTTATAGTTGCTATTAAAGTCTTAATGGCTTTGCTTATACTGTGCCCGCAGGACAGGTTCCTTACAGAACGCAAGACCACATATGTGGTGTTGCGGATAGGCCACTTCGAATCCCAGTGATCCAGACCCCCTCTGCAACTACGGACTCATCCTGGTCCTGGCCCTGGCTCCATGTTAATTTAAATAACTGTTTGTATTGAACTTCCAGCTGCGTAACACACATGATGTCACCATGTAAGTCCTGTTATTTGTTATCACCCAAATCAGGATGGGTTCCCTGTTGAGTCTGGTTCCTCTCAATGTTCCTTCCTACTGCCATCTCAGGGTTTTTCCTTGCCACTGTCGCTGACACCCTTGGTTTGCTCGTCACGGACAATCTCATTATTATCTCGACACATTGTTCGCACACATACACACTTCCGTAAATTTTCTTTTCATTTTGTGAAGCTGCTTTGAGACTATGACCATTGTTAAAAGTGCTATAGAAGCAAAATTGAATTGAATTGAATTCATTTTTTTGGGGGTGCTATGATGTCGCTGACCGTTGTGCAGGATGGAGGAGGACCGACCCCAAAAAGATGCTTTGAGGAAAGGCTGGGTGCGGTAAACACATTAGGTCATCAGACTTCATAGGAAGCCGTCCCATGAACCAGGGGCAAGCCAGAAACGGTATGGGTTAGGGGTAGGTTAGGATAGATCCATACAAAATCGAAAGGAAACTATAGTGCTATAGAGCAATCGACACAGCCGAGCTGTGATTACTGTAGGTTCCCACTTGCCAGAAGGTGTGTTTTGCCCTTTAAAATGCTGCAAGGTGCAGGGAGTCAAGGCACCATATTGACACACGAGACAGATTTCAGAGCATGGCAGTGTCCAGCAAGAGGAGGAACCACTTATTGTACCTTGTGTCAACTAAGGGCAGATGGCGAGGAACATCAGCATTGACTATGTACTATCCAGCACTGAGTAAGAGAGCTTGCTATTCAGATATTCAGATGGACATATAACGCACTGCACAACCTGCTCAGCATGCCAATATCAGTGGCATATTTTAAGGAAATCCAGGAAAGGGGAAGGTGCTCACCATCTAATAAGAGACCTCCAGCGCCAGTTCTCCAATTGGGTTAAATCCCAATTTATTTATTTTTTTTTTTCAGATTTTTGCCTTCTATCCCTGTTAAACTTCCTGAAAGCCCTGTTAACCTTCCTGAGAGTCTAGTTATAATTCCTAAGAGTCACAGTGAAATTCCTGAAAGCCCTGTTAAATATAAAATGGTTCCTGACATCCCTGTTAAACACGTAAGGGTTCCTGAAAGCCCTGTTAACCATGAGATTCTTCTTCTTCTTAGCCAAGATACGTCCTGTTAGTCATGCAGCACTGAGATCCTTCCTGTTAGCCGTATTAGCAACGATTGACCTCCTCTAATGCACTCCCTGTCTGTCCCGCACTGCCTGAGCCACACCCTGCACTGCTTTGGCCATACCCTGCACTGCCTGAGCCATTCCCGGCCCTGTCTCAGCCAGATAATTCACCCTCTCCATGGGAGGATGGGTTCAGGAGTTCAAGAGTGGTGCACTGCCTTCCATGACCTGGCTGTGAGGACATCAGGTCAGCTCCAGCGCCCAGGTTTGAGGACTTCATGCTAGCTCTGTCTCCCATTTGAGGACACCGTGTTTGCTCCTGGAGGGCATTCTGTGGCCATGAACTCTTTCTTGGGACTTTGCATGCTCGGGACTTTTACGTTGTAGTCGTGTCCCTCTGTTTTTAATTGTTCGCAGGTGTTCTAGATTAGTCTACCTATTAGTATTAGTATTTAAGAGTCTGAGTTTAGTCTTGTCTTTGTCTCACATCTGTTGCGGCTCTGTTTAGTCTACCGTCCGCCACCCAGTTGTGTTGCTGCTGGATTATGTTATTGTTTTGGTTTGTGTCTTATAGTTGTTATTAAAGTCTTAACCTTTGCACTTACAGAATGCTGTGCCTGCGGTACGATTCCCGAACAATGAATGTAAAGTCTGACTGTATGCGAATAATATTAGATCACATCTTTAAAATGAAGAAACTGAAAAAAAAAAACAACTGCATGTAAAGATGTTTAATAATCATGTGAAAATTCATTCATGAATTATTCATATTTTATCCATTTCTGATTTTTATTTCTATAAGAGGGTAAACACATAAGCGCGCACACACACACACACACACACACACACACACACACACACACACACACACACACACGCACGCACCTGCCATATGGCATTATGCAGCGCTTAATCAAGGAATGCTGGTTATCTTTCTGGCTGCTTGATGCTGCTGGTCTCTCACACACACACACACACACACACACACACACACACACACACACACATACAGTCTGCATATTTCTATAAACCTGTTGCTGCTGTGTTCTAGGCTCCATTTTCTGTACTGTTTTTTTTTTTTTGTAGAAAGTCCGAATCTCATATTTTTCTGTCTATTATTAAGTCTCATGAAGTTCTGAACAGTTTTTCTTCCAGCATGTTTTTTGTCTTTTACTGTGTTTCATCGCTCCACAGATTTAACAGTTTCTGTCTGTTCTTTCCTTCTGCTGAAGTTTACAGATGACGAGCGTGTTTCGGGTGATAAAACGCAGATGATCGCATGAAGCATCCCTGGCGTTTTAACTCTTTTATCAGGTGTTTGTTCCTTGCTTCGGGAGTTCTGTTCCTGAACTGTATCTTCCGAGTCTGTCAACAGCTGGAGAGCTAATGGAAAACATGTTCTAAGAGCGCACAGAACACTGATTAAGACGTTAAACTCCCAGAGCAAATGTTGGGTCCAGACTTACATTCCTCACGTTGGTAACTAAATTCCTTTCCTACCCGAAACCTAATAATATACTCAAAGCTTTCGTTCTTCCACTCTATACACGTCCGTGTTTAAAAACCCATCGTGAGCCTAAAAGCATTTTAAAACACACAACACTTCAAACTTTGAGACGGACGAGCTCCATCAGAAGAGGACCACGTCAGGGATAACGCCTGTCAGCCTACAGCAGAACAGCGGGTACAGGGTCACCCAACAGGCATAACTGGACAAATACTGGCTATGATAATGTATATAAAATATTACTGTGGTTTTTTACTTAAAGTTAATTTCTCATTTCATCAATCATCCAGGAATCGCAAGCTCCATTCCCAAGTGACGTTACAGCAAGACTAGCCAATCATGCGCGTCTACAAGCTCACGTAAGCCAGGGGTGTGTTACGCCACGCCCTAACAAAGTCCGAGTAGCAGTTTGAAAGGATGCAGGCATCTTCGCTCAGATCGCTGATGGGGAATGCAAAAACAATATGGGGGGAACTGCACATGACTAAATTATGGAGAGAATCAGGGGAAAAAAATAAATAAACTCATCTATACCGCTTTATTCTGCATACAGGGTCACAGGGACCTCGAGCCTATCCCAGGAGACTTAGGGCACAAGGCAGGGTCCACCCTGGACAGGGTGCCAATCCATCACAGGGCACACACACACACACACACTCACACATTCATTCACACACTACGGGCAATTTGGGAACGCCAATTAGCCTAATCTGCATGTCTTTGGACTGTAGGAGGAAACGGGAGTATGCAGAGGAAACCCACCTCTCAGGCACGGGGGGAACATGCAAACTCCGTGCACACAGAGACGGGCATCGAACCCATCGGACCCTGGAGGTGCCAGGGAACAGTGCCAACCACTACACCACCGTATTAACTAATAAATTAATTTCTCATGATTTGAGCTTCAGAACTGATCACTATCATTATTAAGATTTATCCCTTAACAGTTCTTTTTTTATGTAAAGAAATGTTCTTTCTCTATAAAAAAAAAAAAGACAGTGAAAGATAGAAAGAGGGAGGAGAGAGAGACCCACTCAAATTAGTAGTACTTATTTGTATTTCCTTTATTATTATTAAAAAAAAAAAAAAGCCAGATTTCTGAATGAATTTATTTATTTATTTATTTATTTATTTATTTTGTCTGGGGGAGTTAAAAACTACTTATTGAAATAATTATAATAGTAATGGTGTAATGGTGGCTCAAACGGTTTCGGCTCTGGGGTTTTGATCATAAGCTCGGGGGTTCGTGCTCCAGCATTGCCAAGCTGCCTCTGTTGAACCCTTAAGCAAAGCCCTTAACCCTGTCTCCTGCAGACGTGCTGTATCCTGGCTGACTCTGCTCTCTGACCCCAGCTTCCTCACTGGGATATGAGGGGGAAAAAATCAATACTGCACATGTGACCAGTAATTAAATCTTTATGAAAATGCCTTTTAGATGATTAAATATACATGCCTTATACCTGTATTATATTCTCATAATTCCGACTATTAAAATATATTATAAAGACTTGTAATAGAAAAAGAAAAAAAAAAACACTATTTGAATCCGTCTTTAATATTTAAACTCTGACTTCATCTGAGCACTCGACTAAGGTGCCGTTCTGACCTGAGCCTGAGCGCAGTGAGCAGCCACGCTCTGTGTGTAATATGATATGATAGAGGGTATGTAGGGTGGATGTGTCACTGTGTGCCAAGCCACCGTTCTGACACACACACACTGATCATCCTGGATAAGATATCACCTCAAGCATGCAAGCACTGGCCTGCCTTTTGTGGAAGTGACGGAGGGGGTGAGCTTCAGCTAATACCAACCAAGCATTAGAAAATATCATATAGGCCTTTAAAACAAAAACGAAAGTTTGGAAGGATTTTTTGCCTTATAAAAATGGATGTTATATACGGTACAGGTGGTCTGCTTTAGTTTCTGAGTTCAAAGCGTGTGTTAGTATGAAACGTATAATGATCGTGAACAAAAAGGATCATGGGTAAAATTTGCCTGTGGAATCAGATGAATTGTGTAAAAAAATCATGTTTATGTAAAAATCTGGTCAAAGTAATAAAAAAACATGAAAAGAAATGAATATGAAAATGTGAACGCGTTCCTCAAAAGCTTCCCTAACCTCTCAATGTTGTTAGCTCTGTAAGGGCCACTTACACACACACACACACACACACACACACACACACACACAGTATGGCTATGTAGAAAATCTCACTCATGTTCTCTCTCTCTCTCTCTCTCTCTCTCTCACACACACACACACACACACACACACACACACACACACACACACACCTCACCATGAAGCGAATGTGTAACCATGCCACCCTGCAAACACAAATGCTTGACATCTCTGTAACACACCATAACCAGAATTAATTTACACACTCATCCACATACATGCAGCCATGTATGAAGGCATACATGTGTCACACACACGCTCACACACACGCTCACACACACACACACACACACACACACACACACATGCTCACAGTCCTCTTTTCTCTCACAGACACACAAAAACACTCACACACACTTACAATTAGATCAAAAAAAGTATGGAAATGCAAATTACTGAAACTACTGAAGTCAAAATCTGATCAAAGGTTATATTATACAACAGTGTTCCTTTAATAATTTCATCATCAAAGAGGAGGAAGAACTGTAGGTACTTCAGATCTCTTTTAAATGAATAATCATGTCTTTAAAAAAAAAAGATTGAAGTCGGAAATGACATTCATTTCAAGTCATCATCGTTGTCGTGACGAAAAAAGTTTGTCCCTGTATAACTGTTAACTGACACGTGATTCAACGTACAACAACAACAACAACAATAATAATGTATATATTTTTTTTAAGATTCAAGTGAGAAATATTTTTTTTCATCAGATCACGTGCTGATACTGTGACCAAACTTAATATTCAGCCAATTAAAAATCAATTCCTAATAATAACATCAAACAGCAAGTGTTAAAAGTGTGTAAACACGCAGATGCGAGCCAAGTTACTCCAGCTGCGTGCACCGCTCGTGCAGAGACGCGACAGCAACTTTAACGCGGCACAAAAATGA
This sequence comes from Clarias magur, assembly GCA_013621035.1. Classification (NCBI taxonomy): domain Eukaryota; kingdom Metazoa; phylum Chordata; class Actinopteri; order Siluriformes; family Clariidae; genus Clarias; species Clarias magur. Next base: position 19,100 of record QNUK01001223.1, read on the forward strand.
ATAAATAAATAAATAAATACATAAATAAATACCCCGAGTAAAAGCCGGCTGACTTACCAGGTGTGTCTGGAAATTTGCGATCGATGACATAAATGGGCATCACCTCCTGCTCATGCATCCATCAAATCCGCGAGAGATCCAGGATCCGGAGCCCGGAGATGCAACGGGCGCACGAGCTCAGCCTCACACGCACCGTACAGTACACGCGCGCGCGCACGCACGCACGCACGCACTCGAGCGCGCGCGGACTCGGGGTTTCTCCTCCTTCGCGATCGCACCGTGTCCTGTTACACACGCATCTCTGCCCGGAGCGCGGACTGTGTGCACCCGGCGCGCAACTTGTAGGCACGCATCTCAGCCTCCTCCTGTGCGCGCGCGTGTGTGTGTGTGTGTGTGTGTGTGTGTAAGAGAGTGCGCGCAGTGAGCTGATCTGAGCGCTCTCTCTCTCTCTCTCTCTCTCTCTCTCTGAACATGCACTGAGGTAGAGTATACAGTACACACTTCACACACACAAACACACACACACACACTCTCTCTCTCTCTGCGTGCATGAACAGTATGTGTGCCCACAACACGCACCCTTCATTTATTGCCTCTTTCGCCCACTATACTGCATGTTTCACTGATTACATCATTTCAACATATGATGTCATTATTTCCTATTAATATCACTCACTCAGTCACAGTCTGTAGCGCTTTATAGTGTGTACAAGTGTGACTATCCCAGGAATTAGGGCATGAAGCGGGGTACACCCTGGCTGGGCACATCACAAGGCACACACACACACACACACACACACACACACACACACACACACACATATGTACTGTACGTACTTACACTCACACACCAAGGGCAATTTGGGAATGCCAGTGAGCATAATTTGCATGTCTTTGAACTGTGGGAGGAAACCGGAGTACCCAGGGGAAACCCACCAAGCACAGGGAGAACATGCAAACTGTACACACACACACACACACACACACAGAGAGAGAGAGAGAGAGAGAGAGAGAGAGAGAGAGAGAGAGAGAGAGACCTTATCACTGTCATGAAATAGGAATAAATAATGTAATAATGTAATAAAGTAATGTAATCACCATTAGCCACCATGGTCCATAGTTAGACTACAGAGGTTCCTAGATAGATGATGATTGGATTACTTAGAACTAGCTATAGTAAAAAGATCAATTAGTTTTTTTTTTTTTTTTACTTAATATTTCATTATTCTGATCGAATAACTAGTTATTTAAGGCAAGTGTCATTGTTCTTAATTAATATCTCATTATTCAAGATATTATGTAATGTTGGTTAAATCACCCAGTGTTTTAAGAAAGTCTGCACTTTTTGCACAATTTAAATAGACTCAATATGAACTTAACTTAACTTAACGTGTCATTACTTCAACATACCGTAGTACAGTCAACTTATTTCAACTTCTTCTTCATTATTTCTTCATAGCATGCCATTTTGGAGCTAAACACCGTAGCTTTATGTAATACATATTTCTATAATATATACTGTAGATCTGATATCTCGTTTGGGCGTAATATGTTTTAACCGAAAGATATTTTGTCATTATAAATAATAAATCATTATGCATTTTATATCCCAGCTAATTATTTCCAGAGAAAGGCGATATCATTATTCCAAGTAGACATCTCATTAGTATGACCTGACTCTATAATTCTTTATTAGAATATAGTGTCATTATTATAACATACTGTACAACACCTGCAGCGTGGTTACAGTTACACAGTATACACCAATCAGCCATAGCGGCAAAACCACTGACGAGTGAAGTGAATACGATCACTTACTGTACCTGGTTACAGTGACACCTGGAAAGGGTTGTGATTTTTATTTTATTTTTTTTTCTTCCCAGCAAGTGAACAGTCAGTTTTCGTAGTTGATGTTTTTGGCACAGGAAAATGATCTTTAAACTTAAAAAAAAAAAAAAAAAAAAAGTTTAAGGGTCTGAATGGCTTTTACAAGGGCCAAATGCTAATGGCTTGACACCTGGGTCAGATCATTTCCATAACTGTCATGTTCCAAGTGTTCAACGGCTAGTAACTTCCAAAGGCAGGATAACTGATGCACTGGTGATGGGGTCATGAGTACCCCAAGGCATGGGGAGTGGAAGCTAGGCCATCTCGTCCAATCATACTGAAGAGCTATTGCACTAAAAAATAAATAAATAAATAAATAAATAAATAAATAAATAAAAAGTGCTGAATAAGTCACTCCAGGCTACGATAGAAAGGTGCATACAGTGCAGTTTTTATTTTGTTTTATTGTCATATACTTTTACAGGCTAATATTGACAGTATTCTGACTAATCCTCTATATCTAATCTAATAGGTTTTACACACAGACTGTACCATTTACTAATGACTCATGCCATGCTGTAGCCCTGAGGCTTTTTTGGTTATCTTCTAAGAAGTGACCCACAGAATGAATTTAACATAAATAAATGTAGCAAGACTTCACTGGAATCATATTCAAGTGAAACAGATGTGAACAGATATGACCCTTTCCTGTTTTTCTTCCTCCTTGTGTTATTTTTATATTGGGACTTTACAACAGTCTAAATGAACCACAAACTGACTTTAATTCTGAGTAAATAAATTTTAAGACTATGTTTTTTTGTGTGTGTTTGTGTGTGTGTGTGTGGGGGGTGTGTAGGGGGGAAAAGGAAGAGAGAGTTGTTGGTCCAGTCATTGCAGTGTACTTGGGGCTTCACCCATAGGGAAAAAACCTTATATACCAATCTTAGTCAAATTATAGTTTCTAATTTTTATTAATATTACATTAAGAAATATATATATATTTGAATTTGAATTTGAATTGAAAATATATATATATATATATATTCTGATGACCGGACATTCTACTGCAATTTACTTAATTTTAAACGCTCTGTAGTTTGAATTATTATGCAGCTGTATATAATTGAATCAATGATTGTCTGGTAACTTTTTTTTTCTTCTTTTTTTTTTACTTCTTGGATTCGTTAAAAAAATTGTTTTTGTTTACATTGACAAACTTTTCTTTACTTTTTGATTCTTCAGAGTGTTTGTTTTTCTTTGTTTTGTTTGTTTGTTTGTTTGTTTGTTTTCCCCGAAATTCCTAAACACATCCCACCACAGTGTCTGATAAAGGATTATAAAAGAATTCTTACAGTTTGGGCAACTACTTAAATAACAAGCTTAATATCTATCCCATGTTAATGAGTGTATCCTCTACGTGCGCAGTGTGTCCCTGTGTTTGGCCTGAGGCCTGGATGTAGTGGGAGGTGGAGACAATCGCAGGACTTAACACTGCAAGGTCAGCAACATGCCAGAGGTTAAAGCAGGCATGAGGACACACAGAGCGGACGTTCTGAGCGCTGTTCTCTCTTCAGCTCAGCTTTGTCTCGCTCTTCCCCATGATGTGCCAAAGGGCTTATGTTCTGTTCCCTAAGGACCAAAGAACACAAGATACAGTAATAGTCCCGTGAAAACCGGAGAAGTGCTACAGTGCTACATTCATATACAGTACACTATACACTATACATACACACCAATCAAACGTGACATTAAAACACACTAAGATACATATAATCAGCCATAGCGTTAAAGCCGTTAACATTAAAAACCACTTGGATCTGCTTAAGGTGTACTGGTGCCATGTGTCTGGCACTAGGACATTGAGAGCGGATTCTTCGCTGTGCTGTGGGTGCTATTGGATTTGTTTGTCCTGCACACCTCATGGGTGCTTGATCGGATTGGGATCTGGGAGCTTTGGAGGCCTGGTCGGCAGTCCTGGGCTTTTTCGTCTGTCGTCACCACTCTGTGGTGCATTGGGTGTCCCAGTGACTGTCTCTCACCAATTTGTGCTGTGTTGGCATTTTGTATGGGGTCAGGCTGGGTGGGCTGGCCTTTCACCCCTCAGGCATTGGTGCGCCATGGGTGCCCATGATACTGTCACCATATCATGGACATACAGAACATTAAAATCAATTAAAATCAGTAATCCCACTGTTCAATAACTGAGCAAATTATCACAGGGAAAAAAAAAAAAGAAAAAAAAAAACTCATGAAGTTCACTTGCTTCAGTACATCTAACATCCTGGTGCTTAAAAAACTACCGTGATTCCTACAGCCGACCACGGAAGGCCATGTGTCATCACAAATACGGTAGGACTGTGGAAACATGCACGAAAACAACATCATAAAGGTGGGAACAGTGTCCTATATCACTTAAGCGTGACACTGGCCACTCATGATCACCTGTAGACGTGATGTGCTTAGAAGACAGCCATTCGTCCAAAGTTCTTCCCCTTTCCTTCAATGTGTCCAGCTATATATTTGCTTTATTTACTATAGGATAGCTATCTAGTGGACTAGAATTGGCAAATGACTCCTGAGCCCGAAAAACAAAGAAGAAGAAGAAGAAGAAAAAAAAAAGAAGAAATGCTACTTAGTTCATTTCATTTTTCTATGCATGTTAGCCGCACACCATTAAAAGAGTTTTATCACCAGACAGAACGGTGCAGCCAAATATACCGTATCTGTCTGCGTCTCTTCGAATAACCGCAAATTCTTAGAATTTTTAGAGCGATGACGTCATTTCCCGCACTCCACGGTACCCACTAACTCTATTATGTTAGCAACAGAGGTGTCGTAAGATCTGATTTTCAAGTATTTGGTACTTGGTTTTGTGTAAGAAGCCACAAACTGAGTGATACAACAACAACAACAACAACAACAAAAGTGCTGTCCCAGTGGAAAAAAATTGAATTTATCTTAATCATATGAAATGTCAAACGAATGCGACGATGACTGCGTCCGTCCAGTAAATTACGGTCTGGTCTTCATATTTCCCAATATACACGGCGACGGTCATGACGCAGGGGACATTGCGCATATCCTCATTGCGCGTTTCCGACCTTGATGAAAGACATATTCGATAGATAGAGATGAACCAGGCAGTGTCGTGCGCACCCAGAACTGAATTCTCTCTTTCTTCGAACACACACACACACACACACACACATGTCCCACCTTTCTGAGCATTTTGTTCCCTGATTGGACGAGCATTCCTATCGTGACATGTGGCTTTGGCTGGAGCTGAGCGCTCCTTCCGTGCCCGTGTCCTGCCAATCTGTTTGCCATTAGTGTACTAGTACATGTAGAGTGCAGTCAAAGGTGATAGTCTTCAACAGCTAGAATGTTACAGTAATGTTGACCGATTTGTGGTTTATAGCGTGTCGCTCCTGAAAGAGACGGCGGGAAGGTCAGAGTGCAAAGATACGAATCAGATTCGGTATGATCAAAGCGATGACGCGAAAAGAAGAAGAGAAAGAAATGCCGAGATGTCTGAAAGCAGAACATCATGTGCATTTTCTGTGATCTGTGCCTATGAGTTACAGCCTGTGTCCTAACTAGAGAATATTTATGCTCGCAGTTTCCGCAAGACTCGTAAAAATGACAATGATGTAACTTGACAGGAGCTCGTGCAGACCACATGCTCTCATGCATGCAAATAATAAATAAAAAAAAAACTACAGTACTGTATATGCACAGCCCAACGTGCAGAAGCCTTTTCCAGATCCGACCACTTTGCTCTCGTTTTGCTGATTTCATGCACTCGTTTAACGAGAACACGGCCATGTGACCCCGCGAAGGGCGTGCATTCGGCTGTGCTTTAACTACTGCACTGTATAAACTGCTTTTATGTAACGCCGTCGTTACATCTGAGATCTAAATGCCGATGCAGACATTTTCGGTTTTTAAGTTTTTACATTTTAAAAATGTTCACTACGCGTTTACAGTGTGTTTTGGAAGCCTAAATTTCTTGACACATTGTCAAGATGCGTCAAGATCACTGGTCTGAGAAAATACCCGTCACTGGGGTTCGACATGCAACACTAGGATAATGTTTACGCTATGAGCAAATAGCCACATATTTTTGGTTATTCAATGTTCATCTCGACTTTATTCATTCAATGATCCCCAATTATACACCAGTAAACTTCAAGATCTGAGAAGTTTAAGTCGGGCAGCCAAGAATTGTTTATGTCTGCATGGACCAAAAGACAAAGCGTCTGGGCCGATGCCACACAAGACCAGTGTAGCTGGATAAATGAATGCTGCCTATGATAGAAAGCTATCGGAGCCCCCAGTGAGAACCAATGCGTGCCAAAAAGCAGGCAATAAGGTCAGGCTTGCTGAGCTGATGTCCGAATTTCCTAAATCGCAATCCGATCAAGCACTCATGAGATGGGATGAAGTCTGATCCATAGAGAACCTAAAGCACCTGCTGCTATCGTCCTGGTACAGACGCCACAGCACACGTTCACGGGTCTCATGGAGTCGTGCCTCGAGGGGCCGGAGATGATTTCCGGCACAAGGTGAACCTAAATTCTAGGTGATGTTCATTGTCATTGATGGTTTTAATGTTCTGGCTGATCAGTGTATTGGACTACAGTATATGCTAGATAATAAGGTACTAAAACCATCATTCAGATCAAACACAATTCCTAAACTAAAAACAGCAAACAAAGGGCACTTGTTACGATATATGGATATGACTATTGCAAGGACAAAGAATTGGAAATGTTCCGTCTGTTGTCCGTTTATCCTAGACAAAATGCTTTCTTTCACATTCTTGCTTGGATTTTGAACGTTTCAAAAAAAAAAAAAAAAAAAATTTTTGCTAGACTGTCATGAGCTGAATTTTTAAACTCACCCATGAATTAGCTGCTCATTAAATATGAGATAGTACAATGTTCTGTACTTTCAGTGACCATGTAGTCATCTACAACTCGTTAACTCGTTGACTGTCACAAATCATCTACACTATTTCCCTACAAAGTATAAACTCAACCTTATGATTCGCTATTAATTGCCAAGAACGTCTATGATTTCGCACCTGCTCAGTGTAACCTGGCTACCCCTGTCCGGAATCCAGTGCCTGTGCCTAAAGAAGCTGCTTTCATACGAAACATCACCATGTGCAGTGCAGTGGAGCATCTATTGTGTTACAGTGCACTATTTAGCAGTTAAGTGCGCAGAGTTAGATTTGGCTATTTTAGCAGATTTGATCCCGGCACGAGAGTGCTCCAATAGTGCACGGCAATAATAACAAGGAATTTGGCTTTTTTTATTTATTTGTTTGTTTGTTTGTTTATTTATTTATTTATTGCTGCAGCTACAATGAAGATGCACAAACCACTTCCAAGGCCTTACAACCCACCCACAAACCACTGGTCTACATCTCCAACAACAACAAAAAAGACACATTTTAATTGTTAATCATTAATCGGTCAACTTTTTTTGGTTTAAACTTTTACCAATTAACCAATGTTTGTTTCGCGTCATACAGTACAGTATGTCTCCGTACCTCACATGCCACAGCATATGTACCGTAAATATTTATCCTCTATAAGTGTTGTGGGGGCCTGGAGCCGATCCCAGGAGACTGATACACCCTGGACGCGGTCGCGAATCCATCGGAGGGCACACACACACACACACACACACACACACACACTGTATACACACACACTCACTCACTCACTCACACACTTTGAGAATGCCTAATCTTCGGACTGTGGGGGAAGAACAAGCGCACAGTCGGACCCTGCGACTTGACCCTGGCTGGGAATCGAGCCCAGACACTGCAGGTGTGCAAGGCGACAGTGATTTGATAACCACAACGCCACCACAGTGCCACCCGGGTTCATTGAAGAAGGGAAAAAAAAGAAGGAGGAAAAAAAAAACGGAGAAATAATTTACTCATTATAATTCAGAAATGAGTCCCGTTTAAAATAACGCGCGAGATGTGCAACCTTTCATGCGGACTGCACGCTCTACGTTTCTAGTAAGAATGCTAATTTACTCAAATTAAACACGAATAGACGCATCAGTAGATTCATTCACCGCATATTTCCTTTTAACCCGTAAACATTTCCCAGCGCTCGGCCTCTCAGCGTTCGCGTGTGTTGTCGCAGTTAAAAGCTACCCTTTCTGTTTTATGGCCATATTGATATGTTTTACATTTGCTGCCGTGTTTTCGATTTGTTAAGTGTTTTCCACTTACAGGCCACCATATGTTGGCCTTATCTTCGATATACTGTAATAGCTCCGTTTTTTATGGCTGGAGTAACCGCATGTCCATTATCACACTGGTGCCAAGGGCCGTATACTGTAGCAGCACTGCGACGTATGAGTTGATGCCTTCAAGTGAATTTAAACAGTGATTTGTAAAATTGCTAAGTACCAACGTTCCACACACACACACACACACACATTTAGCCTAAAAGTGGCTTTCCGATACGAAATGACCATAAGCAGTGCAATGTAATCTTGGACTAGTCTTAAACTATGCCCTGAAAACCAGAGCCCAGTGTTAAAGCTGTTCGTGCGTAAGCTATTTAGCGACAATTACTTACTGCTCTGTTCGGCTTGTTTGCCAACGGGTCTGTTGTGAGCTACATGGGAGAACAGTGTGCCTTGTTAACAGTCTGTTCAAGAATTTTGCCTGAATGCGCTCAAGTCATAAGTAATACGAAGCGAATATAAACAGCTCTTTCATACAGCTTGTGTTAGTTAGGTGTTTTGATCATTAAACCACATGGTGTAGATGCAGGGAAACCGCGAAATAACTGTGTTCGGAGCTTGAATCTAAACAAGCTAAACAAAGCTGGGAGGCCCAACCCCGCTGAGATGCCGTGGTGGTGGAACAAGGGTCACAGCTACGCTGCATATTCACAGCTACTTTTTATCACCCTTCTGTAGGGTGAGGCATGTTATGGGGAACATCATGCGGCCAAGGTCTTGCTGTTAGACAAAATATAGCGTGAAATGAATAGGGACTGAATTAGATGAAGTACATTCATATATGGATGAAGGTTTTTGACCAAACCTGTTAATTCCTAAAAACCTGTGTTTCTCTCAGGCCCTTTATCCCGAGTGAAGGACAAATCTTAATGCTTCAGCCTACCAAGACATCTTGGACAATGCCATTCCTCCTTTTCTCAACTCCAAGTTCATGGCAACAGTTTGAGGAAGGCGCTTTTCTCTTCCAACATGTGACCCAAAGCAAAACGTGCTTGGATGAGTTCGGTGTGGAAGAACTTGACTGGTCCTAACATAGAGCCCTGATCTCAACTCCTAACCATCGAGCGCCTTCGGGATGAACGAGAACGGAGATTGTAAGCCAGGCCTTCTCGTCCAACATCAGCCTGACCTCGGGAATGCTCTAAGGAACGAATGGGCACGAATTCCCACGGGCACAGAAACACTAGTCCGAAATCTTGCGCACGGCCTTCCGAGAAGGCTGGAAGCTGTTATAGCTGCATTTAAAGGGGACCAACTCCGTATTGAAGTATGTGTATTTGGATATCATGTCATTGCAGGTTTGGACTCATACGTTTGTCCATATAGTGTGTCCAATCAGCCGAACACATGGCAGAGACTCGACATAATGACCTGCTGAAGTTCAAACTGAGCAGAAAGAAAGGTGATTTAAATGACTTTGAATGTGGCGTGGGTATTGGTGCCAGACCGGCTGGTTTGATTATTTATTTCTGAAACTGCTGACCTACTGGGATTTTCACACACATCCCATCTCTAGATTTGTATGGAGAATGGTCTGAAAATATCCAGTGATCATCAGTTCTCAGTACAACATCACAAAGTGATGGTGTGCGAAATTGAACGCGGTATTTAGAATACATACTGTAGATGCTCTGATTCCCTGCCGCATGCGTGGCATAAACACAGTAAGCACCAGAGGAACTTATATCATGGCGTGGACCCACCATGATCATGGCACTCGTCTGAAGGACTCTTCTGTTACAGCAAACGATAAATGAATTGAATTTATACCATGAAGAATTGAAGGAGTTCTGTAAGCAAAAGAGGATCGAACCCAGTACTAGCAAGGCATACCTAATAAAGTGGCGTATAATTCCCTAGCCACAATCACTCTCGGCCCACTTAGAGACTTCGGGCCGGAGATTGTTTTATTTTCTTCTTAGTCACATAAAATGAGCCTTCATTACCACATAAATGCACTTACATGTCACTTCTCCTAGGCACCACACTTGGTAGAAATACTAGATCTACTATCATATAAACTTACCATATACCATGTACATATTGCTGTAATAATACAGTGTGTTATTTTAACCAGGCAAGCACTATGCTACTGTGGGATATTTATGAAACCATTGGGCTCTAGGGTCAGTGAATGTACAGTAAGAACATACAGTATAAAAACACACACACACACACACACACACACACACACAGGAACTGTATGGGAAAAACGCATGCGCAGTAATACTAGATAAACCTCTGCGTACAGTATATACCTCCAAACCACATACTGTATCCGCACACACAGTCAGAATCGAGATTTTCGTTTCAAAAATGAGCCGTCACTTTTTACTTTTGAAAGAACAATAAAGGAAGAAAGATGCAGAGACAATTGGCGCTGGCTGAGTTTCGGAATTGCCCCTAGTGTACGAATGAGTGCATGCTCAGCGCACGCTATCCAACCCGTCCTTGTGCGCTAATTTCCCGGGATAGGCTCCAGGCCAACATGATCCTACAAAGGATATATAAGCATTAGTACCACGGACAACGGTAGATATCTGTCGCTAGCAGCATAGCGGTTTAGCACTGCTGCCTTGCACCTCCAAGGTCTCAGAGTTTGTGGAAATGGAGTTACCTCCAGTTCTCCTCATGCTCGGTGGGTTTCCTCCCGGAGACTCCGGTTTCCTCCCACAGTTCAAAGACATGCGGATTAGGCGAACTGGCGTTCCCAGACAATACCCGTTCACAGATTATAAAGTGGCGATAAAAATGGAAAATAAACACAATGGTGACCTCCATAGGCCCTAATTCAACTACAAAGGTTCCTGAATGGATGGATGGAGATAGCGGTCACTATTTAATTCATACTATGCTTCTTTTTTTTTTTTTTTTTCCTTCACTTTTCAGATTCTTGGACAATTCTTTTTATTCTTCTCATAATGCTAACACAGAGTAAACATTTACACTGACTTCCTCAACCTCACATGATTTACAGTGGAATACAAATGCTTGCTATTTTATCAGTGTGGAAATAATATTTTCCAAGGTTAATGATATAATTCTATGCCTTTCTAAGAGGAATCTTTTCCTATTCTTCACAACATCATGTGATAATCTCACACACTGCCTTCTTCAAATCAGGTCTAATGCCCAGAGATTTTGTTTGCAATTTATTTTGTGCTCAGTTTGTTCTTGTTAGAATAGAAGATGTGCTCAGCTGGGTGTTTGTACAGAGAGATACAGTACATGTATAACAGAACAACAGAAGAATGAGTAGTGCTTGTTAGCAATTGTATTAAAACTGGAAAAAAAAACTGTATGTAATATTAAATAATGGAGGCGGAAAAGTCACTGATTTGTGAATGGATGTTGAACCAGCTGTGCATTGGTAATGTTTTTTTTTTTTTTTTTTTTTACTTGCTTCAGGGAATGCATAGACATTCTCTAGATATTATCTGAAAAAAAAAAAAAAATGCCATACGTCGTTGCCCAGCACACTTGTTGGCGTTAAACCTTGTTCACACTGGCTTTCTTAAACTTTTAAGCTTTCTTAAAGTTAAGTTTCGTTTTTTTTTTTTTTTTTTTTCAAAATAAGGTAACAAAGTATTTGTCTTTAATAGAATTCATCCTGAAACAAGCTACAAGCTACAAACAACTTGAAATGGGCAATAATTAGATAGATAATTATAGATAAGTATAAAAAGAGAATCATAATCATCACATAAAAACAGATCACACCATATATTGTCAACAAAAACAAAAACAAGGAAAAGCTAAAATACCATGCACAAGATCCTCACATGCTCCACAACATTTTTTACAACTTAAGCCCCTGGCTCATCTTGCTCGCTCCTCTCTGACTGCTTTGCCCTAGATCATGATGGTAACATTTAAAAAAATAAATAAATCTGCCAAACCTAACCAAATTCATACATTTCAAATTCATTTAATTTCAAATCCAAGATTTCTCGTTCACTGGCACATTTTTCTAACCTAACAACACAAGTCTGAAGAAGCTACTCGGATGAGTAGTGAACTGTTTCTACTAAACTAAGAAGTCCAGTTGACATGGTTAAACTTCCAGATAACTGAATTACTGAGAATCCTCACAGAAGAAGTCACCTCATCCTGCAACCAGACCTCCGTTTTTGCCATCACCATAAAGTTATATGCTCCAAGATTAGCCAAACTCTCATCAGTTCTCATCCATCTTGGCATTTCAGAAGCATTTGACAGTCGTGACTTGCTAGTCAGCCACCAAACTATCTTGTCCATTCTCAGTTTGGGAATTTATGCTACAGTATGGCAACTGTTTGCATTCCACCTGGGAGGTCAGTCATTTCGTTTCGTCTGGATGGGATCCATATTTGCTCCATACACATTGCCCACACGTTCCCCACTGAGTCCTACAAAGCTCAGTATTTGGTCCGCTTCTGTTCTCCCTTTATATTCAGCCTCTGGGTGAAGTCATATGCTTTCATACCCATAGGCTTTCATACCACTGCTATGTGGATGACACTCAATTCATCATCTCCTTCCCTTCCTCGGACACTAGTTTGTGCTTAGATCTTAGCAAGTCAGACAGACATCTCATTATGGATTGCAGCTGAAACCTGATAGAAACTTCAAGTTTATATCACTCAGCTCAGGTGAGTGATTACTCAGATCATTGATTATGCCACCCACTATCCTAAGGCGTTCATGCTATGCATAGCAGCAAGCAGAAATATCTATATCTATAACTGGTTCTCTTCTTCAGTCAGACAGGCATATCCAACCTACAGACCTGCTAACAGATCAGACCCAGAAGAATATGATCAATTAAGAAGGCTTAATCTTACTACTGCCCTATGAGGATGGGTTTCCCATCAGAGAACAAGTTTTCACTGTGCTTACCCCGTTCAAAACTTGTATTTGGAAGACAACCTCCAGCAACCAACAGTCCAACAGTCAATCATCCGCCAGCAAGAACTGGTACCAGCAGAACGGAGAACCATATACAATGGGCCAACCCAGCGCAGGGAGTTCAAACCCATGGACCAGGTTCTTCTTTGACTTCCCAATGTTACTGGTAAATCTGGGCTCAGTTACAGGGGATTTACACAAGTAGGCAAAATAGAGATGTGGTCCCGGCCATATACAACAGGGAGATGAGGTCAGAGAAAGGAAGAACAATAAAATACCACATAAATCATCTTAAGAATTGGTTGAACTATTACCCTTCGTCTCAGTTTTTGCTGATGTCCCCACAAATCGCTCTACTAAAGTGGGCTGGTATGTGGCAAGACCAGTGGCAAGATCTTTGTATACATTCCTTCAGCCCATTCATCTTGAGTAGTGCCTGGGGCTTGGCTGCAAACACTGAACACCTGAAAAGACACTTTTTTTTTTTGTCTTTTTTTTTTTGTTGTCATTTCTAACTCCAGCATCTGTGTCTGTGCTTTCCTGCCCATCCACATCCATTTAAAGAGCTGCTCTGCTAACGGTGTGAGGTTTTTTTTTTTTTGAGAAAGTGAATTTTGTACAACGCAATGCAGTTGGGAAGGCTGTAATAGATCATTCTGGAATCAGTAGGCTTATGTTTTCGAGGCAAAGGCAAAGCTGAAATGTGCATGGCAGGCATGCTCAAGGATAAGGCGTGTAAACTGTAGCTCCATTTCACGATGTTTTACCGACGACAGGCTTGTCAGTTCACGGCTAGGTTGTGTTTTGTGTGAAAACTAACACCGAACATACCTGATCCGTCTAATAATATAATTACCAGCATTCCCGAGTTGACCTGGGTGTGTTGCAATAGTACAAACATTAATAGAGACAATAAAACTATCAGGACCAGGATTAGAATCCCCAAGCTGTAAAGCATTCATCTTAACCACATGCAGGTCTTGGGAATTGTTGATCAATTGTATCTGGTGTAAAAACAATCCTAGAATTGGGAAACGATGGTTTAGGGTTTTGATGTTGAAATAGTTACTGCAAGAATGTTCTACATTAACAGTCCCAGAGGTCCAGACCGCGGCGCTGGGCATTTTTTTTTTTTCCGGCTCTCCTCTCTCATCACATCGAGTGCGTGTAATGGCCAGTGGCTGATGAAAGCTATCTGTGCACATTCCTGTGGCTGCACCGCTGATCTGGCAACCAGTCACATAGCTGTCTTTCTCCCAGGACAGGGCGATGAGTGAGCCGATCCACTTTAGATAGAGAACTGAACGGGCGTGAATACAGATAGACGAATCCGAGAGAGAAAGAATTCTCTGCCTCGGCGTATGTTGCCGGACCTCCGGGGACTCGTGAGGGCTTTAACGGGATGATGAGTTCAATCAGGTGTGTTACGCAGAGGAAATGCTCAATTGTTGCAGGGCGCCAGGAATAGGAAGACAAAAGAAGCTCTTGCAATCACCAGCTGTGCCCAAAACAGGCAAAAGAAAATGGTTGATGCCTGGGCAAAAGCTCGGATACAGTGCGTTTACAATTGCGCGCACTTGAAAGCAGTTCGGAGTAATGCGAACGTGAAGGAATTTTCCATTGGCAGAACCGTTCATGCTCTTTAAATATGATAGGAGTGAAAGGACTCTAGCTTCCCGCTTAATTACCGATTATTACAACACTACACGTCTGACAGAAGGAATCTGATTATTTCATAATGATGTCAAAACTAAAAAGAAATTCCAAGATTTAACAAAAGACTAGTGGTCTGTATCAGGAATATATGTTTAAGATGTAATATACTTATACCGATATGTAAAGCTTTTTAAGATCTCATCTCGAAAAAGACTTTCACAACACCTAGACACTGTTTGAGTCGTTTACAGAAAAGTTCCCAAATATTGCTTTAGGTCCCTGTTTCCTATAAATCACTTATGACTCATGGTCGAAGACGTGACTGCTGTTTCTTACACAATCGCTAGGACACAGATGGGCTCAAGGACAACGAAATGTGTACAGAGTTACCGTCACCTGATTACTGTCCAATTATGCCACAAGTCTGCTGAGAAGTCTCCCAAAGCTTATATGTATATTCATAGTTACATTTACTGTTGTGCAGAGTGCTGTTATGTCATATTCGATTCTTTCCCCAGAACCTCCTTTCATAATGTTAATAATGTAAATAAGGTTGTTTGTTTGTTTGTTTGTTTGTTTATTTATTCATCTTCTATACCACTTATCCTGTATCCGTGGCATCCCAGAAGGCTTAGCCAGCCTGGACAGGGTGCCAATCCATCACAGGGCACACACGCCTACTAATGCCAGTTAGCCTAATCTGTATGTCTTCAGGCTGTTGGAGGCAAATCAAGTACCTGGACGAAGCCTACAGTATCAAGCACATGGAGAACCTCCAAACTCCAAGCACACAGACCCAAGGCAGAAATCGAACACTCAACCTTGGAGGGTGCGAGGCCACAGTTTTAGCTACTACGCCACCGTGCCACCCTGATAACAAATAAAAAAATAAATGCAAAGTGCATTGTGACAGAGAAACAGGCAAATGCAAACTCTTCTGCCGTAAAAGAATGCCAAAGTCTGGTCTAGTACTCATGTCTGGTTTACAGATGTTTTCTCTTTTGGCTCGGATATGTCTCTGATATACTGGCGTTTGTATTTGGACTTGTCTTAGGCTTCGGCATTAAGCTCACCAAAGTCTCGGTCCCAATTGTGATTTTATAACAAGTGACCCTTTTTTCAAGAAAACTTAAAGAGAAGGGTAAAAATTCGATGCAGTGTCCGAAGGGTTAGCCAACTAACTGAAGGATCCAATTCAAAACACTTGTGCTTGCCTACAAAGCTAAAAATGGCCCAGCACGCACTTACCTCTCTGCTCTAATCACACCACGCACTGCACCACGGTCCGTCCGATCCTATAGCACTGCTCGCCTCGTCCCATCGAGTCACCGAGGAACCCAGTGTAAGTACAGAATCTATCCGGTGATGTAAAGTTCAAAGCACTTTTTGTAAGGCGTTCTGGATAAGAGCGTCTGCAAAAACGCCTAAAAGTTTGACCTCCAAAACATTTTTTTGGGGGTGGGGGGTTCTGTCCTTCACTCCATCTTGCTTTGGTTTAGAGTTGACATGTTGACATGGCCTCAACCCTGTTGAAAATTCATAGCGCACTATCCGTATCTTACATTTGCAGCTTCAACAAAAGCAAAGCACTAGCGTTTTTCCAGAAATGTCAAATAAGCTAATCCTCAGAGACAACTTCAACAGGAAGTCGAAACCGGATCCCATATCAACTTAAACACATCTCTTATTATACTGAACTTCTAGCCTCCTAACACACAGTACAGTACTGTATGTCTTGCAGATCAATCCCTGCTATCTGATAACACCCTATGAGGATGGGTTCCCGATCGAGCCTGGTTCCTCTCGAGGGTTCTTCCTCTTGCCATCTCAGGGATTTTTTTTTCCTCACCACCGTTGCCCTCGGCTTGCACATCTGGTCATTTTTACATATTTCCTCACACTTTTCAAACACCGCTTCATCCTGTATACAGGGTCGCGAAGGGGCTGGAGCCTATCCCAGGAGACTTATGGCATGAGACGGGGGTAGATCGTGTACCCTGGACTCCACACATACAGTACACACTACAGGGAATTTGGGAACGCCGATTAGCCTAATCTGCATGTCTTCGGGAGGAAACCGGAGTACCCCGAGGAAACCCACCAAGCACAGGACGAGGCATGCAAACCCCGTGCACACTCCGAGGCGGCGGTCGAACCCGGACCCTGGCGGTGCAAGGCGACAGTGCTAACCACTACGCCATCGTGCCGCCCCATTCTTCAAAGCTACTTTGCGTCAATGATCATTGTCAAAAGCGCTATAGAAATAAAACCGGACTGGTACACTGTGAGCACTACTGTGTAGTTGCTTGTCTACCAGTCCCATTTGGTCCCACATGATATTCACTCGTGCATCTTCAATAACCGCTTCATATCTGTCAGGGCTTGGGTGGATCTGGAGCCTATTCCAGCAACACTGTGTGTGACTGACATGAAATGCGCTAATCGTTCGAGTATGATATGTGATGAGTGTAAATTTTTTGCACATGTGAGTGTTTATTAAAGCCAATGAGTGATCCGGCCGTCTTCAATAGAGAATGGGGCAGATCATTATTATCAAGGATGCAAAACAGGGGAAGATATAGATGACAGCTATGTTACGCAGATGCCTGGGGCTACTTTATTACCCCCGCTCAGTGCCAGTGCTGGCGCTGTCATTTCAATCAATGTTTTTCATGCAGATGTTATCCATGAAACAGGAGACCACAAGCCACAAATCCACAGGGAGCGATGTTATGTTGAAGAGGGAAGGGGAATGAGACTCTGACCACCAAAATATTCCATCCTGCTTGCTCGGGCTTGTACAGTAAGTGCGCATGATGTCTGAGGAAGATGAGAGGGCTACAGTAATTCAGGCCTTATTCAGGTAGGAATGACAGGTAGTATCTCTTTAAGACTATGATACAAGATATCAAGCTTTGAATGTTTAATCTCCACTTGTGTAGGTGTTTAAAGCTGAATCAAAACCACTGTCAACGTGAGACAGTGCTGCCCTCTAGTGCGGCCCGATCCTCTCCACACCTACAGGTGGCTGACCAAATACCCAACGACCCACATTTTATGTTGCGCCGTTCGTCTGGAGGCCACAATGAGCCACAAAAAGAGCTCCGGGGCACCATAGGGAAAGATTCCACAACCCTCCTGAACCCTGTTTTTATGGTTGCATCTTTATGGTGGTGCTGTCCAGCACTTCGTTTCAAAATCTCGCAGTTGTGATGAGATCTGACCCCTGCAAATGTCGTAGCACAGTACAGTATGAGTTCAATCATTTTCCACTCAGTGAACCCGTATGACTCCTGTTGATGTGGGTCTAGTCATCCTTGAAGAGCCCACGCCTATTAGAAATGCATCTGTCTCTAACTGACATGGCACGGATGAACTCTAGGGTTGTAACAAAAACAAATGCATAAATCAGAATCCGTCCATCCATCCATCAAGGAACGTCTGTCGCCCAACTAGGGGCCGTGGAGGCAAATAGTGATCATTGTACAGTATTATCCCCGTTTTGTACAACCAGGGCTAGACCTCCAGTCAACATTCACTCACCACCGGCAATTTGGGAACGCCAATTAGCCTAATCTGCATGTCTTCGGACTGTGAGAGGAGACCGGAGAACCTGGAGGAAACCCACCAAAAGCACGAGGAGAACATTCAAACTCCATGCACACAGACCCGCGGCAGGGATCGAACCCAGGACCTGGAGGTGCAAGGCGACGGTACACTACGCCAATGTGCCGCCATATTAATCAGAATGAACA
>QNUK01001223.1:42500-93361 GCA_013621035.1 Clarias magur
ACAAAGTACATTTGAACACAATACACAAACTGCTTTTTGTTCAAAAACACTGACACTGAAGACTCCGCCCATGAATTTTTAATAAATGTTTCCTTATAGAAAACGTAACTGTATTATACATTTAATTTTTTTTTTTAATTATATATTTATTATATTATATTATTATATCATGTGACTTGTCTATCATATGGGTCCCAGCTATTGTCAACATACTGTATTAGATTAAGTGCATTAATATAAATGTATGCTACATTACTGAAAGTTTATACACTACTACTACTACTACTAATAAGAATGAGAATAATAAGGCGATAGTCAGGGGTAGCTCAGTGGTTAAGGCATTGAAGGTCCCAGGTTCAAGGCCCACTTCCACCAAGTTGTCCCTGTTGGGCCCTTGAGCAAGGCCCTTAACCCCAACTGCTCAAATGTATAATGAGATAAAAATAAATAAATAAATAAATAAATAAAAATGTAAGTCGCTCTGGATAAGGGCGTCTGCCAAATGCCTAGATGCAGATGCAGATGTAGATTGGCTCCCTGTCCTGGGTGTACCCCGTCTCGCGACCCTGAATACAGGATAATCAGTATAGAAGATGAATGAATGAATTAACGCATTCAGACCAATCAGATTTAAGAATTCAACAATACAATTCATCCAATTAAAAGCAAAACCATGAATACGTGTCCGAGGCAAATATCATTACAAACCCACGTGTCCTTTTCTTCTCTCTGTCCCTTCTATGACTTATTATGACCACTTTCCAGTAAACACACACACACACACACACACACACACCCAGACACACCTCCTGCTCTGACGTCAAACTCGGGTCATACCCAGTGACGCACGGTGCACGCAGTGATCACTCGAGACGGGATGGAGCCTGACACCGTCCGCGCGCCCAGTCTGCGCATGGCTCAGTAAAGGTTACGCACTCAGTCTTTCTTTAAATTCTTCTCCTGACTTTTTCTCCCTCATGCTGCCTGAGTTGAAACTTTGCCTTGTTGTTTCAATAATTCATTCTGCCATTCTGCACGAGTGAACAACCATGAGAAAGTGTAGAACCATTCATGTTGTCCTGAGAGCGACGCTCTGTATGAACAGTCTAACAGGGCCGAGCTCCTCCCACTTAGGCTATCAGATAATTCAGTACTAAAACATTTCTTGCACTGTTTGGAATTTTTATGAGCCTGTACAAAAAGCTAACAGTGCGTTATGATATCGAGATTTTGACCTCGTTGTATCACACAAGCTTACTCCCAAGCTTAACGTCATTGGCTCTGAGGGCACGCTCAGACACACTCGGCACACTGTTGAGACATGGAGGGGGCATCCCAGCCATCTGTTTAACTTGTATGGTGTGTCTACATGTACATCCCATGGCAGGCCTGTAAATATTTCACAAGGAAGCTGCAGGAAAAGCTCTAGTATGCAGTCCTTCTGTCCGTCTCCTCCTCCTCCTCCTCCTCCTCCTCCTCCTCCTCCCTATGTAGAACGCCGTGAATGGGTATGCAGGACACGTCTCCCTCAGGAGCGCTGACTTGAGTCTAAAAGTGCACCCTGCTGTTCGGGGCATGCCTTCCCAGGGCTGACCTAGCATGCCTTGAACCTTTCTTGTAACAAGCAGGACTCAGGGAAAACAGTGTGCTTCCAAATGCATGAGCTTTATTGAAGGTTACTGGAAAATTGTCACGAACAGCCGTGGGCGAGGTCAGGAGACAGGCATGCACCGGCAAATCTATACCTCTACACAAAAGTCCAGACAAAGAGGCGGGTGTGAGAAATTTAAGCACAATAAGATATCAGATATTTCGAAAGTAATAATAATCATAATAATGTAATAATATCGCTTTAAATAAATAGAAACAACAACAACAACAAAAAGCAGTAGAAATAAGAAACTAACCAATCAATAGTCTATAAGTGGACCTTAGGCATGACTCTTAACCATAAACTTGAGACAGCAATTAGCAAAAGAGTCAAATCAGCAAAAGCATGACCATGTATGTCATGTCTCTATATCTCTGATTGTTCCAAAACACTATACATCGTCACAGGAAGTCACCTGGAGGCCGTCTTTGAACTCTAGGAGGAAACCCAGCAAGCACGGGGAGAACATGCAAACTCCATGCACACAGACAAAAAGCAAGAATCGAACCCTCAACCCAGGAGATGCAAAGAATGCAGTGTTAACCCCTGCATCACCATGCCACCAGACTCCTTTCATAAATGTTAAAATTTCAAAACGCATCACCATACTGAGAGTTGCACGTGTCTTTGCACAGCAGCTAACATTCCTGGGTAATTTATTCCTACTAATGAGTATTAGAACAAGCACATTAACCTCTGATTTGCAGCTACACTATTGTAAGATCTATTATAATATACTGTCAATGGCACGGTGGTGTAGTGGTTAGCACTGTCGCCATGCACCGCCAGGGTCCGGGTTCGATCCCCCGTCTCTGTGTGCATGGAGTTTGCATGTTCTCCCCGTGCTTGGTGGGTTTCCTCTGGGTACTCCGGTTTCCTCCCACAGTCCAACGACATGCAGGTTAGGCTAATTGGCGTTCCCAAATTGCCCGTAGTGTGAGCGTATGTCTGTGTGTGTCTGCGCCCTGCGATGGATTGGCACCCTGTCCAGGGTGTACCCTGCCATGTGCCCCAAGTCTCCTGGGATAGGCTCCGCCCCCCCGTGACCCTGAATACAGGATTAAGCGGTATAGATGATGATGATGAGTGAGTGAGAGTGTCAATGGCGGCACCGTGCTGTTGCCCTGAAACTCCAAGGAGTATCTAGAATAACATTTACAGGATTTGGCTGACTTCAAATTCAATTTATAATTTTATTTGTCACATACACGGTCATACACAACACAGTACAATATGCAGTGAAATGCTTATATACTGTAGTATGACCGCTCGTGACCTTAAAATCAAGATTAGCAATAAGAATAGAATTACGGAATAGAATAAGAATATAGAAATGATAGAAAAACTTAGTTGTAGAAAAAAATAGAAGAAGAAAATATAAAAAATATTTTACAAAATAAAAAAAGTCAACAAAATATAGACAATATGGCTGTACAATATGGAAAATCTGGAAACTGTTGTGGACATTGACATAGAATTCATATTCATATGCAGGAATGTGAAGATGTAATAACCGTAAATGTGCAAAAGCGTGCACAATGAAATGAAATAGAAATTTCCAGGGTAAGTGCAACTGTGCATGAATGTTCAAATGTATAATGTCCATAAATGGTCCATAAATGTCCTATGATACATCTGAGCAGATGAGGGAAATGGGTCTTGCTCAAGGGCCCAACAATGGTGCTGGGTTTTGAACGTGAAACCTTCTGATCAGTAGTTCCACTGAGCCCTAACCACATCTGATTTGAAAAAACACGTGTTATATACTGCTTGCATTTTTCAAACTCCCCATAGTGTATGAATGTGTATGCTTGTAAAGTATTGTATATCCACGGTGTATATTGTCAATATTTCTATTAATTTCCATTTATTTTGGTCTCTGTAAATATACCTGTGGGTTGTTATGGATCTGTTTGTTTTGCATCATTGCACTCTTTATATGTACATGTTTTATGACCTTCATCCGTGAGTGATTATGGAATGTCTTCATGAATATTCGTCAGCCATTCACTGTTTCATGATTTCCACATCAAGCCGTTGACTAAGAGCAGCGAGCTCCTTGTGTTTTATATCTAATCATGCAAATAACAGAAGCTGTCGTCCTGTGTACAACATGCGGACGATAATGGCGTACTGAGATTATGCAAAAAAATATAATAAACCATATGAAAATAATGGAAATATGGAATGTTTGACGATTTATAATAATCACATTTCAAATTAAAGAGGATTTTTAAAAAGACGTGCATTAATGAGCGAGGAAGTGAGCAAAAACAAGATGCTAAAACCTCATGCTAATAATAGACAGGGCTCAGCACATATCCATGATGTGTAGTCTCAATGTGAAGAGATCATTTGAAGAGGAAGAGTGTCTACCAGAATCTGTGATAACAAGCTTAATGAGCAAACATTCGGCTTAGAGCCCTGTCAATCTGAGATCTGAGCCCCAGGCTGAGCGAACACACGGAGATCCTGATGATTTGGATAAAGATGAAATGAGGCTGGTAATCAGTACAAAACGTGTGCTTTTTTTCCTTTAAATTATAGGATAAACCTTTCAGTGTCTTGCATAAGTATTCATTCACATTCTGCAAAACATTGAGCACAGTATTGTGGATGTTCCCCTTGTGTAAACCGGAGTTGCCCTGGTCCCTTGGGAGTTGGCGCCGCAAGACCCTTGGGGTGTATTGTGGTGTCTGGCAACAGTGCTGTGGGTTGCAAGGTGGAGCCTCCATGGATCAGACATGAGCATCCTAGGGGAGCTCCAATGAACTGACACCCGGGGAGTCTGAAAACTGGGTTGATGGCCTTGGGCTTTCGCCTGTTGAGCCTCTGCATGGCAACCCGTGGTGGACTGGGTGTTCTGGTGCCTGTCTATCTTTGCCAGCATTGATCTTTTACAATGAGTGGTGTTGATTGTTTTTTCTGTGGGATCAGACCAGACAAGCTAGTGGGCATGGGTGAGCCTTGGGTGCCCATGATCCTGTCACCAGTTCACTTTTATGTAATTTATAATGTTATAATGTTAATGTATTAATGTTTCATCTTGTTAATCACGGTGTACACAAAAATTAGTTGAATGGATTTCACATATCTGCAGTGTGCTCTTTATACAGCTCTATCTATTCCAGGGAGCCTTTACTGTGTTTTTTAGAGGACATATCAAAAGCAACAGCATCATGAAAAACAAGGAAATTTTTTGTTAGAAAGTAACATCCTAAACTTTGAACATAATACAAGACCCTATTGAATCCACAACTCTTCCTAGAGGAGGCTTTCCACCAAACGTGGAATTCTCTACCTGGTAAGACCTGTGTTAACCAGAGAAGCAAGCAAGAAGCCAAGGGTCACTCTCAACATGACGCTGTTACGTATGAACATGCTTCACGGTGGGAATGGTGCTCTCAAGATAAGCTCATGTCTCCAACATCTCTTTGACAAACTATAAGTGGGACTTCATTTGACTTGCCACTCTTTTATCCATGCTGTGGTTGTCTTTTAAAACAAGGGCGGGGCCTCCGAGTGGCGCACTAGATCGCTAGTTCGAATCCCGGGTGGTGCTGTAACCTCTCGCAGCCGGAGGTCTAGAGAGAGCTGATTGGCCGAGCTCTCTCACAGGGGGAGGGATGAGAGGTACATAGTGCTCCCACATTAACCATGGCTCTACAGCCAGTCAGGGGCGCCTGTGAGCTCGCGCAGCGGAGGGAGCGGATAGCGCTGTCCTCCGAGTGTGTTACGCCGCCCCCAACGGTGCGCGAGCGAGCAGTTCGAAAAGATGCGGTCGGCTGGCGTCACGTGGTTCGGAGGAAAACACGTGATAGTCTTCGGCCCTCCCGGCTGAGTGGTAGTAGTAGCCTTAATGTGGGAGCCCCCTAGTGACGGGGAGGAATTGGACACGACTAAATTAGGGGAGAAAATCGGGGAAAAAATCAACAACAACAAAAACAAGGGCACAGCTAAAGATTCTGCGTGTCTTGGAAACCCCCAACCTTGAGGAAACCAACCTTTTGTATTATCAAAGCAATTTTTAAGGGCTGACTGTGACTCAGGGCTTCGTTATTGTGTCTCTGCCTAATTTATGCTGTCAATGACATTTCTTGAACAGCATCATCCAAAACAGTTACATTTTCCATGTTCTTTTTTCAGGAACAGCTGCATTAACACTGAGCTGAGGTTGGAGTCTGCTGCCAGAGGACATCTGAGCGGCTAACACAAGATTTGGTTGCATATGTAGCTCATACACACTTGCAATTATACATGTAAAACCCAGTACATATCTAGAGCTCATTGTGCAACTTGCATGTCATGGTCTGCAAACACACCCAATGGAATTTTATATACTTCTCCTAGGGAATTTATATGATTACCACCAAACCAGGCAAATATGATCTCAAGACACTGAGGATGAAAAATTGTGAAGAGATTTTTGCTATCTCAAATGGTTCAGCCATGGCAATGTCTTAAACTTATGGTGAAAAGTGGCTAATAATTTCCTTAGTTAAAGCTGTCTTCTTTTAAAGTCAATGGGAACGCCCATGACATGCTCACAATGCATGTGCCCACAGTCTTTCTGGTGTGCCCGGGTGGTGATGCACAGGTGCTTGGGCCCGGTCATCATTGCTTTGCAACAATATTTCCAGGTTGCAACAGTACAAAATATGGGAAAGCTCTATGAGACAAACCTTATGCCAGACAAATATTTGGGTTCCTAACAACTCCTTATACATTAGCATTCATGATGCCTTTCGCACTGCACTCGTCTTATAGATGTGCTTAACCTGCTGCCTGCAATGATTTTCGATGCCGAGGGTGTCTCTCGTCCCGGTCGCCACCTCATCATCCCCCATTGACAATCTGATTAAGTGTCCGTGTCTGCCTCTGTGCTTGTGTGCGAGTTTGTATGTGTATATGTGTTAGGGTTATAATAATGCAATAATGCAATGCAAATATCTCTATCATGATTTGTATGGTGCTCTAATTATCCATGTCTATATTACACAGAAGTAGGACTGTCCTAAACCTTTCTCTCTCTCTCTCTCTCTCTCTCTCTCTCTCTCTTTGCACCGCTATTTTTGTTTGTTTTTATCTACTGCCTGCAGATTGTAATTTGTTCGATTTCCCAAATGCTCCTACCCTGATTTATACCACCACGAGTCTTAAAACCACTGTGAGTCTCAAAGCACGCCGTGAAGTTTCAACCAGATGCCCTGATCTCAAACAATCCGTGCATCTTCTGTATTTGTATCCATTTAGAACACATCATCTGTTCATTCTGAATAACGTATTCATATTCGGTTACTCCCTTCCCTTGTGTATGTGTGTATATGAGAGAGAGGCACATTGCCATATTGATGAGCGAATATGAATGTCTGAGGCTTTCAATAGGCTCTATTTCCCTGAGTCTCATTTTTCAGTGCCTTATCCGTGTCATGAATGAGATTGTGAAGGAAAAGAGATGTGTGTGTGTGTGTGTGTGTGTGAGTGAGAGAGAGAGAGAGAGAGAGAGAGAGAATGAGGTCCTTAAATGCCTTAGACACCTCCACATAACAGCTGTGAGCCCTGCTGCTGAATATCTAATAGCACAGAGATGGACATGATGTGTGTGAGTAAAAGAGAGTATACAATGAAGAGTGCATTTTGGCAGTTTTTTTTTTAAGTTATTAATAAAGAAATAGTACTTCAATAAATATAATATGACAACCTAAAAGTGTGAGCTTGCTTTTGGCTGGCTGGAGTTCCAGCAAGGAGCTGTGGTGTGTGTTTGTGGGGTGAATGAGAACTAAATATAAATAGCTAGCTAACGAGAAATAAAGCTAGCTGAGCAGTGTTAGCCATCTGTTGCTCTATAAAGAGACTGTTCTTAGATTGTTATTATTATTTGTTTTATTTGATTTATTTACAAAAAATGACCTCAGTAGTTTTAATAAATTAAGTATTCATCGTAGTAAGGCATTAAATATGCAGTTGTATCACCCAGAGGCTAACAGGGCGGTAGCTAAACATTAGCTTAACCTGAACAGCTAGCTAGTGAACCAGTTGAAGCTGGATAGCGAGCTAGCTCACCACTGTATAGATGGCTAGCTGACTGGATAGCGAGCTAGCTCACCACTGTATAGATGGCTAGCTGCAAAATGTAGATAGATAGATGGATGAATAGATAGATAGATAGATAGATAGATAGATAGATAGATACAGACAGACAGACAGACAGACATAGCTGCTATTCAAAATAAACAACTAAATAAATAGCTAGCTAGCTCACCACTGTTACCCTGAATAGCTAGCTAGCTACAAAATGTAGATAGATAGATAGATAGATAGATAGATAGATAGATAGATAGATAGAAGTTAACATAGCTGATATTCAAAAAACAACTAAATACATAGTTACTGTTTAAATAAAGAAACAAATTATAATCTGATGATAAATGCTGTTTGTGGAACTGTTGTATTAAAGTAATGTCATACTTGAGGTTGCACTGTTTTGCTGGTTATTAGCATAGCTATTTTGTTGTTGTTTATTCATCTGCAGTAATCCTGCTTTACTATGGTCAAGGGTGGAGTGGTTCTGGTGTCTATAGCTGGAACATTGGACTCAAGGCTATGATAAAGCACCACATGCACAAACACACACACACACACACAAACAAACAGTCAGCCTAGTGCCATGCTTTTGGGAGGTGAGAGGACACTGGAGAACACCTGGAGTATCAAATCCGGGAGCTGGTCTCATGTGCTTTGTACCAATGAATATTGGCCGCCTCTAGCTCTTCCTCAAAATACCATTAGGTTATGTAAGCACAGAGTTTAGATTATTAGATACATTGATTCAGTAAATAATAAATTCAGTTTATAAGGAAAGATGTGTGTGTGTGTGTCTGAGAAAACAGTGTATGAATATGTGAGTATAAAGTGCTCATGGCAGTCTCACTCCTGTCAACTGACTCATGCTTCAGTCAAACACAGGCACAAACACACAGAAACATGCACTCGCGTTTTGTATGTGTATGTTTTATTAATATTAACGTGAAGAGGCTGGTTAGGATCTGACTGTTTAGTCCGGCTATCACTTATTACTTTGATCCCTGTATCTTCCACAATATTATGTAAACTAAACTAAACATGGATAAAAGTTTATGACATACTGCTCTTAAAAGAATTTAATCGTTGGCACGTTTTTGAAGCATAGGGAAAGGAATAGAACACTAGTTAGTGTGTTGCTATTCATATGCAGTGAGCTTCACCCCACCACCATGTCGTTGATTATTTTCAGTGTGACACTGATTGTTTTATTCCTTAAGAAATCAATATTGGCTTAATTAACACAGCATAAGGGGAATAGTTTTTTTTAAATATCAGTTTCTCACCCACTTTCATGCTTGCAAAGTTGTAATGAATGCAGCGTCTGCGACATAACGTCTGTCCCCTGAAACGGCATGCATAAGCACCATAATACTTCTTTGCTTACATTCTCCAGGTTAGAATGCGTCATATTTGTTAAACCGCTCATTCAATTTCAAACAATGAACGTGATTTTAGCAACAACAAAAACTTGGGGTTTTGCTCTGGACGATGGCAAGCAGTTGTATTTGTTGAGGTCCAGAAGGAAGAAAAAAACGCCAGCCTCCAATTCCAATCTGCTCGTTCTCATTCATGTTGCATGACCACATATTAGACATATATCTGAGCTAGGATCGCATATGAAATTAACTGAAAAAAACATCAGATTTTGTGTGTTCATACAGTCCTAAAAAATCAGATCCATGTCAAATCTGAATTAAATTACTGGAACGTGAACGTAGACACATTTTACACAAAGTTCCATAGCATTCTTTAGTCTTTATACAATAAGTAAGCATACTGTACACACGTGTAAGCTTGGTACCCAACTAGAAAGCTAAATGTCCATCTACTGTATGTTAACTCAACACATCCTGGTTGTCTAGTATGGTGCTGCTGATTTCTTTCTAACTGAGACTCTAAAACAGTCTGTGAAATTCCATTTGGGCTGCTTCAGAAATGTTCTTATAGTGGACCGAATGCTCTTCTGTAGATAAAATACGCTGGTGATCTGGTTCTCCAGTTCTTTTTTTCACTGAGATCCATAAAAATTATTTGCTTTCCCACCGTTTCCAAATGATTCAGAGACGTTAAATTCAGCTGAGGAATGGGATTTAGAGAGCAAAGCGTGGAGGCTCGTTTTTAAAGTGACCTTGCACCAAAGCGAGTCATTAGTCAAAAGATAAGCCTTGCAGATGTCAGGAAGAAGAAAGGACAAGGCCCTTATCATGCAAACACAAACACACACACACACACACACACAGTTGGACTTGGCAAGACAACTTTCCTGGAAGGCTTGTTAATATGTGGATAATGTGTTGTCACTTTCCCCAAACTGTTAAGACATATAATCTGCTGATATGTACAGTAGCTGCTGAAGAGCCATAACGTTCCAAAAATTAGGCCTAGTATTTGGAAGGTTCCACAAGACCTCTGTTTGTGTGGTCTCTGGCACTAGGACACTGTCCATGGACCCTTTGGTGCCTGTGGGTTGTGGTTGGCTGCCTACATGGGTCTGAATTAATTTTCCTACACATTCCATGGGTGCTTGTCTGGAGTGGGCTCTGAGAAGCCAGGTGGGTAACCTGGAGCTCTTTGCCTGGGGGGTCCTATGGGCGAGTGTTTGGGTGCCTTTCTATGGTGGCCAGCATTAAATTTTTTGATGAGTTGTGCTGCACTGGCTTTATGGTTGGCTCGGACCAGGGGTCAAATAAAGACTTTCTCTCTAAAACAATTTTGTGTTATGAGTAATGAAACTAAGATGTGCTGTTATTGGAAATGATGCAAAACTAAAAACAAACCCATAAGTACATAATTAGTGCCCAAGCACTATGACATTATCACTATTACATCATAGGGTTTGAAAGGCCCGTTTGTTCTTCTAAGGATCCAGGGATTTGGGGCGTCTTAATATACTCAAAACGGCATGAAAAACAGCACACAACACACTATCTATCACACAGGAATCTGCTGCCATTAGGAAGTCTGAGCGGCTTTTTTACAGCATAAATTTCAAATATTTTCCCCTTATTCCAAAATGATGTCATAATGGTATTGGTATGTCCCCTTTAAAAGCATGTGCCCACTGTGTCTGTCTGGTGCACCCATGTGGCAATGAAATGTGCTTGGACCGGTCATCGTTGTTTGCAACTATATTTGTGCTTTATTGTTCAATTAGAAAAAAGTGATGAAGACATGGACACTAACAACGTAAATGCAAAACACATGTGAACAGCAATATCATTTCCTCCCTCCGGATTAAATTACAGTCAGTTACTCCATCAAGTGTCGTTGTGTGCCGTGACTCAAACAGAAGACCAGCTGATGAGATTGGCTTTATTGGATAAACAGTCTCTGCTGCAGAAATTGCTTGGCAGACAGACAGACACACACACACACACAGTAGAGCGTAAATGTTGGAGAAAAGAGTTGTTTTCTGAGAAATATTCTGTTTGTGCCAAGGTTATAAGGTTAGTGTATGTTTACAAGGTTTATGCTATTTAGATTTTTGTGATCTACATATGAGGTTATTAGTTAAATCACAAGTTACAGGAACTGGAATACACTAAATTCCTGAAATTCCTAAAATGTGCAAATTGGGGTTGTGCTTCTGCATATTTATAATCTGTTAGCAGGGAAGCTGAGTGTAGACTGATGATGCACTCCTACTGAATTTAGCCACTAATGGATGAGATAAATCTCTGTCTCTCTCTCTCTCTGTGTGTGTGATAAATACGAGAACATTAGTCTTTTCAAGGGATAGTATTAAATATTCACTCACTCATTCTCTAAACCGCTTATCCTGTACAGGGTTGCAGAAGACCTGGAACATATCCCACGTACCTCGGTACAGTGTGTGTTACAAACCCTCAGAAGCATGCAACACACACGGCTCTAATCTGAGGTGCTGGTTGTTAATTGGTGATTTCTGAAGCTGTTAACTCTAAATGAACTTCTCCTCTGCAGCAGAGGTCAGTTTTGGTTGGCGTTGCGTTCCTGTGAAGGTCTTCATGAGAGACAGTTACATCATGGTGCTTGATGGGTTTTGCAAATGCACTTGACACAATACTGTTCTTGCAAGAAGGAACAGCTGACCTTCATGTCTTAAAATAACAATGGACTGCTGCTGCTGTTGTTATTTAATTGCCTAATGCCATCTACAGTATGCTTTTTTTTTTCATAGTTTTGAAAAAAAAAAAAGAAAGAAAAAAAAAAACTCCAATATTGTTCGAGAATGTAGAAACTAAATCCAAACTTTTGAACTGGTACTGTACATAGACTTGAGGTGGAACTCAAACCCTTGACCCTGTAGGTGGGAGGCCACAGTGCTAACCACTACACCACCATGCCGCAATATTATATAAAACCTAATATTGTAGAGGATGAAAAAGCCCGAAGTGTGTCAGGGACATCAGATTTTATCTCATTTACAATCTTATGCATATTGTGTACTTTTTGCATTGAGCATGTGACATAACACAGATCATGCAAGTGAATATGAAACACAACTACGCACATCATCATGCCAGTGCTGATGATATTCTTCAGCTCAGGTGACTTATAGAGTTGGACAGATTACGGGTAATGGTAATTAGGATGTTTCATATACCTCAACATCTTTCCAAAATGATCATTCCTGCTCTTCAAGGGTCTGAGTTTTCCCTCTAATTCTGTGCCCCCCTAAGTATTCATTCATTCAGCTTCTATACCGCTTATCCTGAATACAGAGTCACATAGAGACTGGAGCCTATCCCAGGAGACTTTGGGCATGAGGTGGATGCCAATCCATCACAGAGCACACAAACACAGACACACACCATGGGTAACTTGGGGACGCCAATTAGACTTATCTGCATGTCTTTGGACACGTGGGAGGAAACCGGAGCACCTGGAGGAAACCCCTGAGGCAGGAATCGAACCCAGACCCTGTAGTGCGAGGCCACAGTGCTAACCACTAAGCCAGCACGCATACACTGCAAAAAGTCAGCTCTCAAAAACAAGAAAGAAAAAAAAAGTAATAAAATGGGGTAAATTTTTACTTAAAATAAGCAAAATTATCTGCCAACAGAACAGGAAATTTTCACTTTTTGTAGGAACATATGCTTAATCTATCATTAAATGGTTTACAACTATCCATAAACAAATGAATAAATACATTTCAATACATTTTTGTCACCTCTTTATTATGAACTCCATTTGCTGCATATGGGCAAAACAACGAATGCAACAAAACAACACAAGGCCATTTCTGGCCATGATTTTGTACATCACCTGTACGGTAGTACAATATTCTTGCCAGGTTCTATAGGCTCTCATTAGTTTCTGATGCTAAACAAAAAAAAACACCAATTAACATTATAAATGTTGCATAACCAGCATAACAGACATTAGTGGGCAAATAAACAAAAAAAAACAAAAAAAATCTATGGAAAAATGAATGTACGAATTCTTCTGCTATGAATGACAGATTATCAAATTGGCCAATATACAATAATAAGTTCTGTTTCTGGAGCCCAGAAATGAAAAAGATAGTGCTGTGCAGCCCTAGTCGATAATGAACGTCTTCCACTCAACCGTAGCCTTTTTATATGACGAAGTCATGTCCTTGTCATGGATCGTATCCATGAGGACTTCTGTCTGAAGCACAGAGAGCAGTGTGGCGATACACTTAGGATGTGTGAGGTGAAAGGCGTAAGAACATGCCATAAGATACGTCACACTAGCATAGATGTCCTCTTTCGGGAAGGTCACCACAGGCATGGTTCCAATGGCCAGTAAGCAACTGGTTTCGCAGCCAATCACGACAGGGCTAAAGAGAGGTCTCGTCTGAAGAAAGGTGTTTGGATCTTCTTTAGACTGACACGAACAGAGAAAAACTAATATTACCACAAAGACAATTCACACTCGTTGTATCATATGGTAAAGTAGCTAATATGAAATTTCTCATTCATTCTCAAATGCTTTTAGCTCAAGAACGTGAAACATACAGTAGCTTCACTTGCATGTCCTAACTTCTTAGGTGGAGCCACAGGTGATGGGAACATGTCTGGTAGAGCTTTTAGCATAGCAAGTGAGCGCTTCACTATGAAAAACAAAATTAAAGTCCTCTGACTTACTGCAGTAAGATATCTAAATCAACATTAATATGTTCATGGGATTCTCCATTTACAACACAGACCTTTCACTGTCCTGATGTGCTGCTTTCATGATCTTTCTGAACACTCCATAAAACTGTGCCTTCTCATAAAACGTCCCCCAGCGGGTCTTCAGATCAGGTATGAAGTGAGAGTCGAGAATCCGATGGAGATCAACAATCCGATGCAGTTCGTCCATGATCTAAAATAGACAGACCGATTTCCAGAGTAGAGCAAGAAATGGAGAAGGAGTGATGGGGTTGCAGAAAAGTTGCATCAATTATAAAGTTTGCTAAACTAGGCCTAAGAAGCATTAGCCTGGTTAATATGAGACTGAATTCTCACAAGTACACTTGTCCATCGCAGTTTAACTTTGTCCCTAGTATGGTTACTAACGCCCATTTGTTATCAGATGAGTCGATATGGATAATTGTATACAGAAGAACATTTTTTAAATACATTTTGTGAATTTCATGTGACCTTCACTGAATTTGTGTAGATATCTTTTCAAGGTTTAATTCAAAAGTTTATTTTTACAAAGGGATATCTTCAGGCTGAGGTTCACAAATGACAAGCAGTTTTTAAATGCAGTAAAGTTCAATGGTGTTTATATAAATGTGACAATATAATGCATTTTTATGGAAAAATGCTCATTTAAATACCTCTGTAAATTTCCATTACATTGTGAACCTCTTGATTTGCAGATTTTATTTTATTTTTTTTTATGCTGAATTTTATTTATTTTTTTAATTTTTTTTTTTGGATCGAAATTTATATATAAATCATCAATACTGAAACCCTTCTGATTCCATATTCCCATACCATATCCCATTCAATCTGGTACCAACTAGGTATAGGCCTACTTAAAATGAATTCATTTTCTTACATGATCTAGTTCTCTGAAGCAGGGGTAAGCTTGAAGTATTTTGGCAGGTCGATCCTGCTCCTTAAGGGAATCAGAGTCAATGAAGGACCGTCTTGCTTGGAATTCAAGGTCCAGGAGCTGTGAGACATCCTTCTTGTTAGGCCTGTTCTTGGCTTTGTACATCTCCTGTGGAGTTTTATAATGTCTCGCCTGATTCTGTAGGCTCTCAGCAGTTCCCGATGTAGTTCCCGGTGTAGTTCCTGGTAAAGTTTTATTACATCATTATCTGGGAAAGATATGCAACCACTAGCGATAAATGGCTCACTATTTACCACCTTTCCAAACACAGCACCGTTAATAAAAATGAAAAAAAAAAAAAAAACTTTCTGTATGTCTTAAGTTAAACATTTCTAGCATTTCATTTCCTAACAAAATGTTTATTGCGAAATATTTGCAGAAATGCAAAAAAAATAATAATAATAAACTGACTTGCACAATTTCATACAATGGTGTGGTACTGCAAAGAGTTTGGCATTATTACACATACACCTGCAGTGAGTATTTTTTTCTTTCTTTCTAGATTACTCATCTAAATGTGTTTCTTTCCTATTTCAAAGTTTTACAGTAAAATAAAAATTTATAAATAAATGAAATAGCAAGGTGATATTGTTGGTATTGTGACATATATGTACATCATTCCCCCATAGCAACCTGCTGTTTTATAGGAAACAGTAGCTACATTTATACATAAACACTATATACTATGGGAATTTTGGTACTTACCATCCAACTCTTCAACCTCTGAGATACTGCATGGAGAATGTGGTGATCTCTCCAAGATCAAAGTTGAGGAAGTCGACTCATTGTCTCCTGACTGCTCTGAAAGCTAAGGCTTCGTGGCCTCTTGCTTGAAGGGGTCGCGCCCTGTTTCTTTTTGGGGGGTTGTCACATTCTGGAGCCTTTTCAAAAGCTGCCTTTTTCCAAACAAAACAGACAACAAATTGTTTGCGTTACTAATTACATTAAACCAAATCAGATCCAGAAATTAAACCGTACAAACAGACACGTTGCGTTGATTAATCTGGATGAAGTACATTCCTCCTGGTGTCAGATGTTTGCACCTTGGCTGCCATATATTTAACTGTGTGTGGAAATGTAATGAATACCTGACTAGTGACTTACCCACTCGGCTCCACTGGCAGCAGACTTGTCCCGCAGCATTGGGTAGTACTCTATGAGACGCTTTGCCATTACTGTGATGCATGGATATTGGAAGCCATCCCCTGCTGCTCTCTTAATCGAAATCATGCTTGTTACTGTATTTCTGATTAATCGACAGCGAAGATCTTCGGAAAGAACGTCGTCTCCTTCTTGTCCAGCACGCTGTTTTCCAAAAAAGGTGATTCTTGATTGCTCCAACTCCGTGTCTGTGTATATGACATACTGTGGACAGACAAGCTGCACAGTCCTACTGGCACTATGATGGTCTCTTGGGTTTGGAGAAGGGTCAGGAGAGTGGTGGGTGGGTTGAGAGGAGAGGGGGCTGGAGGAAGAGGGAAAGGGGGTGGGGTTGAAATCGCAGGTCTCAGAGCAGGTGCCACGTCTGCAGGGGTCTGATTCTTGACCCTGTTTAAGACATGAAGTACATTTATTCTGGAATATACAACTAAGAGGCAAACATACCACCCAAAATTATATTTAGATCAAATGTATGATGACCAGGCCATGCTTAGATCAAAGAAAACACTGCATTGTTAGACCAAATGTCAAACCTACATTACCTCATTTTCCTCATGAGTAAGCCTCCAAATGGTTCGCCTTCTGAAGAAGTGTTCAGGGCCTGGGAAGAGATCTCGCAAATCCTCCTTAGTGAGACTAGACAGCATCTCTGTATGTTGAAAAACAACGTCTGCTCCTCAGTTCCCCTTCTGCCACTGCTCACTCCACCCAGGCCAGGTACTTTCCTTTAAATTCATAAACCTGCCTTTCTTACACCAGTTGCCCAGGAGATGTTGTCAGGCTTTCCCTTCTCCTTCCATCATCACCTGCCTGCTCACTGATATAATTAATAAATTAAAAAAAATTTTTTTTTTTAATTGACCTGACCTTGGCTTAACACTGCATCATGACAGTCACTTAACCTTAACGTAATTTATGAGTTAGTTACTGCGATACATGAAATTAAACACATTTTTAAGTGTAAACAGCATGTTACCTAAGAAATGTTATTCTGTTGGTTGTTTTTTGGTACTTCTTTTGTTTTGCTATCCAAAAGTATTCTAAATGTTAATTATATAACGTTAATTTAGCACCAACAACAGCAATGCTGTTAATGGACAACGTCCATCATAAAGGCACGTTTACGCATTAACACTACGTCTGGCAAAAAAAAAGAAACAAAAACAACAAAAAAAAAGTTTTATCCAAAGCTATTGGCTCATTTTCAACAAATTAACATACTGTTATTAACTGCTATCAGTCTGCATCTTGCTAGCTAATGCTAGTTCAAATTAGCCAGCATACCAACTTTCCGATTCAAATTAATTTTAGCTACCGTTTGCTAGTTAGATTGCTAAACAGAAACGTAGACGAGTAGAAACAAACAAACCTTACCTTTCAAAACTGCGGTTGATACGTGACCCAAGCCCGGGAATTTCTCGCCAATTCCATCTTTATCCATGGCGTCAGAATAAGTCAGACAGCGTGTGAGAGAGTCAGAGAGACCCAATGTTAGATGGTATTGATATAACTGATCAAAAATGCAATAATAAACACATTCGCCGGATTTTTCAAACTCAAATAAGAATTACTCCGAGGGGGAGATTTTACTGGAGGTCTTGTATTCAAGATATTAACTGGCATGAAGCCTGGCTTATACCTAATAAACATTGCATCTCTAACAAAATAAAAGATGTTCATTTTAAGATTCTCCACAAGATGTACACTGTCAATTCAGTTTCATCTAGATATTTGGAGGTAGAGAATAAATGTTCTTTCTGTGGTACATTAGATGAAACTTTGATTTTCTGAGTGTGAGAAAGCAAAAAAATTCTTAATTCTTTTAAAAGACCACCTCTTGGACCACCTTAATATGTCTCACTCCTTTACTATTAAAGATATCATTTTTTTATCATGAGAATACAGAAAATAAACCGCTTGAATTTGTAGTTGATTATTTTATTTTAAATGCAAAATACTTTATACGTAAACAAAGATTTAGAAAGGAACAGTTATTATATTTCCCTCTTTTCATGATAGAAATGACATCGCTTATTAATTCTCTTAAACTAATTCGACTTAATAAGAAGAAGAATAGGCTTCTATATTATTACGACATTATTTTTAATTGGAGTAATGTGTCTCCTGCCACCTTTTTTCTTTTTCTTCTTTTTTTTTTTCCTTCTTTTTTTTTTTTTTCTTCTTCTTCTTTCACTAATCATCCTATCGATCCTCTCATGTCTTTTACCCTTTTTTGGACCGTCAATTTATAGTTCCTTGTTCTATGTGTTTGATATTTGATGTGTTATGATTAATGTTTTTGTTGTTATTGTTAATGTGTTCTGTATTCTATTTGCATTGTTTCAAAAAAAAAAAAAAAAAAGGATATTCAAACTAAAAAAAAAAAAAAAAGAGAGAGAGTCAGTGAGACTTCCGGCTACAGGTGAAACCGCGTTTGACTTTGCGCGCTTCCAAAGAGCTGGAGCATGACGGATGTGGCTTTCCATTGGAAGATACCACTACACCAGCAGGGGTGGTGTAAATATTATAAACGTTGTAAAAATTACAAAACAGTTTATAATATAATATATATAATATATAATGAATATAATAATCGAAAATATGCTTCAGTTCATCAGGTTATTCACATATACATTATAGCATATATTTTATATATATATATATAAAACGTTTTGCATAGACCCCCCCCCCCTATCTTAACCTGAAAATGAATTGAACTACGTCAGGTTATTCAGTACTAGTAAATGTCATTTTTACTTTTTTCCCGCCGTTTTTACGGACAGTATTGGAATCGTATTCATTTTGCTTTTATTAACTTTAAAGATGCTTTGGCGATGCGTTATCTGCTGCGTTTTTATTACTTTGTCATTGAAATTGTTATTAAGCCATATCGATAGACAGCACAGCCGTAGCCCTGACTTCTGGTTATAGATTTCATAAATACTTATCCTGTCACAAACATTAGACTTGTCATGTACTAGAAATACCCTGTCTGCATGTCAAGATTCTACATTAATCGTCCACTCTTTTTAGGATCTGACAACACATGCCACTGCTTTTGTGATAAATGCCAGAGCCAAGCATCGTCTCTCACAGGTAAGATGCGTTTTATGATTAAGAGCAGAGTAGATTTTGTTGTTGTCTGGTAATAGTTGAACTTGTATTTATTAATATTGTTTAGCTTACTTACTATCGTTGATCTCCTATGTCAGCGTTAATGAATATGGCTTAAGTAAAGTCCATACATTATACAGTAAGTATCAACAAGAGTTTGTCCCATTCTCCATGACTCGTGACATCCCCAACCCATCTCTTCGTGCGTTTGTTTTCAGAAAGGCATGAATGACATTGTTTCTGGGGTACAGCAGTATCAAACATCACTTTTGGACAACCTCAGGAAACAGATGGAGGCAGTGCCAAAGAAGCATTTGGGAAGCACGTCAAGTCCACTGGAAAAAGAGGCAAAGAATATATTTGACAATTTCAAGGACCCTTTTGCTAGCGTTGCAACAACCTTTCGCCAGGACCGTGTTATTAATGAGCAGTTTAGCTGCCTGGAGGCAGAGGAAGTTTCAATTGGTCAAACCATATGCAAGAAGAAATGAACCTTCTCAAAGACAAAGTATTTCATTATGTCCCATTAATCAGAAGTCTAGAACAGCTCTTGTCACACCCAAGGATTTTGTCTATGGTTGAAATGGGACCCCAAAGGTGCAAGGAAGGTTTTTTTTTTTTTTTTTTTTATGACATTGTTGATGACGCTATTCTAAAATTGCATCCCTTATTTTCACAGAAACCGAATGCATTACAAATTGTACTGTACACGGATGAATTAGAGATCTGTAACAAGCTGTTAACTGTCTATTACACTCTAGGAAATATCAATCCAGAATACAGATCTAAACTGGCTAGTATCAGGCTTCTTGCAATTGCTAGATCAGCAGATCTCCGTCATTCTGGTGTAGATGTAATACTGAACAGAATCAAGGGAGACATGGATGCATTGTACAGTGGGGTTAAAATACAAACTGTTAATGGAGAGACGACAATATATGGTGCCATGGTCTCTCTCTGTGGGGACACACTGGCACAACATGAACTAGCAGGCTTCAAAGAGGGCGTGGGCTTTGCCTACAGTAAGTGCAGACACTGTGAGTGTTCTTTTGAGGACATGCAGTCATACTTCAGTGAGGATGAATATACTACAAGGACATTGGAGAACCATATCAGACAATGCGATGAAATAGAAAAGGCAAAAGCGGACTTGCTTCGCAACAGTCTGAGAACAACATATGGAATTAATAGAAGGAGCAAGCTAGTTGAATTCCCAGCCTTTGACATTATACAACAAACTCCGCAAGATATTATGCATGTGATTTTGGAGGGCATAGCCCCATTGGAAATCAAATGTGTCCTGAATCATCTTGTTCAGTCAAGACAGATTGATCTGGACTCTGGACTGAATTCTGCTATTCTTGGTTCTCCTTATTCCCCTATAGATGTTAGAGA
This sequence comes from Clarias magur, assembly GCA_013621035.1. Taxonomy (NCBI): domain Eukaryota; kingdom Metazoa; phylum Chordata; class Actinopteri; order Siluriformes; family Clariidae; genus Clarias; species Clarias magur. The sequence continues at coordinate 62,959 of QNUK01001223.1, forward strand.
TCGTCCATCCCCAATTTCTATTCATACAATAATGTCAGTTGATGGTAAACTAAAACAGTCATCTGGGCAAATGCTAAAGCTGCTAAGGAAATTGGCATTTGTTTTTGGAGAATTTGGAAGTCAGTGCTTATAGACAACTAATAACTGAGCTAATAGAAATTGTACAGATAGTGTTTGCACCTGTTATCAGCACTGCAACTGTGTCTAGGTTGAAGTTACTCATTGAAAATCATTTGAAGCATTGGAAGGAGCTCTTTCCAGACCACAGCATTATATGATACATTTGCCATCACAGATCAAATCATTGGGTCCGATGGTTAGACATATGCGTATGTGGTTCGAGTCTAAACATTGTTTCTTTAAACAATGGGCATCCAAGCTCAGTTTTAAAAAATATTTGCAAGTCTTTGATTAAACAAAAAACCAACTATATTAAAGCTGCCAAAATGTTGACACTTCAATGCGCCCAATTTTTTCCAATGAAAGGGAGATGGGGCCTGTATCTGAGGTTAAGCATCTACAATATTTGTGTGGTAAATTGAGAGACTTCCTCGGGTTTCAGTGATGTTAACCACGCTGTATCAGTGAAATGGCTTGTGATAAATGGTAATAAATATGTAACTCAGAAGTCCATGATCTTTGCCAAAGTACAAAATGACCATATGCCAGAATTTGGACTGGTCACAAACATTTTTCTTGTGGAATCTAAGCTTTATTGTTTAGAATATCAACCATTCCAAACTATTCGCTTTGATAAAAATGTCATGGCTTATCAGGTTGAGGTCCCAAACCTTGCACAGGCCACTGAACTAGTGGATGCTGAAAAGTTGGTTGATTTTACCTCTTATTACACGATTTGCAACAAGGGCCAAACTTATGTTCAAGTCAGATACCATCTTGGGGATGTAATTGAACAGTATAACATTTCAAATGACAAGTAGTGTGTTCCCCAGATACAAAAAGCCTTACTGTTCTTGAAGCGAACTTGTAATCTAGTGCTGGTTACGGTCACGATAGACTCAGTTTAGGAAGAAACTTGGTTCCCGACTTGTTTGTAGTGTATTACTAATTGCACTGTGTCGTTAGCTTTATGCGATTTTTTGTTTGAGACTTTTGAAAATGTTCATTATGTAAAATGAATTAATTTCACCAAACTTCACCAAGTTATTACTACATATTTGCACTGTGGGTGCCTGTCAAATGAATGTAATTGCAAACTTGTGCTGTACTTTTGTGTACTGCACTGTTCTGCCTAGAGGAATACATAATAGCCGTGCAATAATATCGATAAAACTGTGAATTCAGTTTGGCTGTCATCTGTATTTAATATATGAAGAGATAAAAAGGCAAATGCTTAAAATAAGAAATCACGACTTAAAGAAGCAGTTTCGTATTGTCATTATCAATCAAACAGCTTTATAATTCTGGTAATTATAATTGTATTAATCATTTAGATACTTAGAAGTAGTAATAAAATCTCACTAACAAGATATAATAACTTATCAAGATAATATTGTAAAAAAAAAAAAAAAAGAATGCTTGAAATAAGTGAAATGTTCTCACATACAAAGGGATGAAATATCTTGTTAGACAGAAAACAAGTATATATTGCCTTGATTTAAGATATTTTATCTTACTTAGATTTCACTTTTTGCAGTGTATGTTCTGTTTTATTTGATCTTTTAAACCATATACAGTATGAATTTAACCTTAAACTTTCATTTTGCCATTAAAGTGCAATGAGCATTTTGGAAAGATGCTAAGGTACATGAACCATCCTAAAATAAAAGTGAGAGAGAGAGATAAAGAGAGAGAGAGAGAGAGAGATGGATTCACTGGTAGAATACCCCCCAAAAAGCCCATATAGGAAATTGAAACTAATTAGAGGGAACTGCGTGAGGGACTCGATATGACATTGGACAGTACTTACAGTGACAGAGCGACCACGTCATGCGTGCATCTCTCTCACACACACACGTTCATTCTGAGGGGGAGGAGGAGGAGGAGGAGGAGGGCTAGCTCCTCCCTTTACGAGCCGCGCGCTCCCTGCTCAGCTCGGGCTCATTCATGTTAGGAGGAACGCTCCGGTGCTCACCTGCTGCACACACAGGGCTACGATGCTCATCAGCGGGACACACTGGTACCCAGAACACACCAACTCACTGGTCATCCGAGCCTCGCCGCAGCACACCTCCGTTCACGTTCAGCGCGCGGCAGGGTTGATGCGCGCGCGGCCCAGGCGAACTTTCAGCGAGTTCTGATGGATTCCTGCGCACGTGCGTGAGCTCAAAGGATGTCACCCGACGCGAATAAGACCAACGTGACGGCGGAGAGCCGGGACGGCGGCGCGGCAGCGTCGGCCGCGTCCGACGCCAACTGGCACGTCCTGTTCGGCGCGTGTCTCACGCTCGCGGCCGTGATCTCCTCGGGAGGCTTGTTCTCCCTCGTGTCGCTGCTCAGGACGCGCAGCAGGTCCGCCATGTGCCTCATCGTGGCCTCGCTCTCGGTGGACGACCTGATCTGCGTGGTGCCGCTGTGCCTCGCCATGGTCCTGCAGTGGACCGGGGACGGCACGGTGTGCACGCTATCCGGTCTCCTGTACGTTTTCCAGGGGCTCTCGAGCAACATGAAGGCGTGCCTGGTCGTGGCGTACGCGCTCTACGCGACCAAGCGCATCGGCGCGCGGCAGGAGGGCGACGAGGAAGCGGCGAGCGCGAGACGCGGCCGCGTGCTGTGCGCGCTCGCCCTGGTGTGGACGCTGAGCCTGGCGGTGAGCGCGCTCCCGCTGTGCGGCTGGGGCCGCTTCGCGCGCGCCTCCTTCGGCTGCCTGCCGCGCAACGACGACCTCTACGCGCCGTTCCTGTGCGCGCTGTACGCGCTGTGCGCCGGCGGGCTCGCGGTCTGCGCCGCGCCCCTCGCGCACCGGCTCCTGTGCTCCGCCGAGGCGCTGCAGCCCAGCGCGTTCACGTCGCTGTCCCGGGAGAGTCTGGACAGGAGCTTCGGTGGGTTCGGATCGCACGCGACCGGACTGAAGAGTAAGAGCGAGACGTGTTCGTGCTCCTCGCCCGCCAGTGAGCTGCGCTTCGGGATGGACGGCGCGCGCCGCTGCCCCGCCAGGCTGTTCGCGCAGAAGCGCTTCTCGCTGATTCTGGCGATGGCGCGAGTGCTGCTGTGGATGCCCATGATGGTGAGTGAGACACATGACATACAAGTAGAGCGTTTGAAACGGGTAGTTTTCTAGAAGTTCATACATAAACTGACCTTAATTAGATTTGAGAGAAATTTCCAGAGCTACAGTAATCCATACGCATGAGAGGACAAGTATTGCTCCAGTGTAGTATCCTTTTCATACAGTGTAAGAGTAATCATTTTTAATTCAAAGCATTTATTAGGTGAAGTTCTATCGGATGAAGTTGAGGAACTCTGTAGTGGATACCGATCTAGAACCAGGAGACAAAACAAATGCTGCAGACCACTAGCACGCAACCAATTTATAAACTACCACCTAACAAGCAGCTGAACAAGGTTGGCATGGTTTTTGGGAACAGTTACGGCATTTGGCAGACGCCCTTATCTGAAGCGGATTGCATTTTGTCTCATTATGGGTTTGGGGAACATTTACATTTGGCAGACGCCCTCATCCAGAGCTCAGAGTCATTTTTCTTGCTCAAGGACCCAACAGTCGCGATGGTGCTGGGGTTTGATCCTAGGACTTGTCCAATGCCTTAACCACTAAGCTATCGCTGACGATAAACAGTAATGTACTAAATGTGCAGGAAGGTGTGTGCATGACGATACCGCCCTGGGACAGGTATCGCTGCAGTTCAGCACCCTTTTCAGACAGTGTAAGAGTAATGAGTCTTAATTCCATACACGTATCGGGTCAGTTGAGGAGCTCTGTAGTGCTCTGAAAACAGGAGACAAAACAAATGAGGTTTTCAAAGCACTTTTGTAAGTCACTCTGGATGAGAGCATCTGCCAAATGTAAATGATGTGGAGCACTAACATCCAAGCAATTTAGAAAATGTTTCCATTTAACAAGCAGCTGAAACACGGTCAGTATGGGTTTTGGGAACATCACAGCATTTGGCAGACACCCTTATCCTGCACGACTTACAATTTATCTTGTTATACATCTGGGCAGTTAAGGGCCTTTTTCAAGGACCCAACAGGGGCAAATTATTGGTGCTGGGGTTTGAATGTGAGATCTTCCAATCGGCACTCCAATGCCTAAAGCACTGACCTACCCCTGATGATGAAGGCCTTATATTAAAGTGCAAAAGGTGAGTGCATGATGATATCACCCTGGGACAGGTATTGCTGAGGTTAAGAGCCCTTTTCAGACAGTGTCAGAGTAATGATTCCTAATTCAAAGCAATTAGTTTATTGAAGTTCTACACAACTATCAGCTCAGTTGAGGAACTCGGTAGTGGATACTCTGTAAAAAAGGAGACAAAACAAATGATGTGGACCACTAGCATCCAAGCAATTTATAAAATGTTTCCATCTAACAAGCAGCTGAAAAAGGTTGGCATGGGTTTTGTGAATCAGCAAGCTGGCTCTCTTATCAGGGACAAAAGCTTCACTACTTGCCAACTATCAATTCTCTATCAATTCAAAAAAGCTTTTAGATCACTGGTTCAGGAACATTTTCATATTTGTATGATTGATATATAAACAGCCACCATAAGCAGCGAAGGTCATAGCATCATGTGTAGCACCTGTAGTATACGATTTAGCTGTTGTTCTGTACAACAAACTGAAACAACTCACTCATTAATTCATCATCTATACTGCTTTATCCTGTATTCTGGGTCACCCGGGGAGCATGGAGACTATCCCAGGAGACTTACTGTAGGCCACGAGGCGGAGTATACCCTGCCAATCCATAAAAACAGTATATATATATATATATATATATTTTTTTTTTTTTCCCTGCTAGACTATAATTTGTCAAAGACCATTACCAGTGGTTATCTAACAGTATTTTCAGCCAATATGCAGGCTATTCTGTGATTTAAAAAGAGAGAGAGAGAGAGAACCGAAAAGCATTGAACTAATCAAAGGACCCTGTCCAATTACAAAAAGCTTCTGCATAGGAATGACTGGTGTGTCCTTGAGCTGGAAGCTTTTTCTTTCATTGCTTGAGTTCTATGAGTAAATATGAAGAACTGATGCATCCTTAGAAACAGCAGCATTCAGTCGATTGTGTGAGGGATGTAGAAATGACAAGTTAGGAAGAGATGAGTTATTGGACACCTATGTATTGTTGTGGTTAAATGGTGGCACCACTGGTATGAGAGCCCTGAGTAAAGCTTTAAAGCTTTACACTGTAATGATTCTGTGTTGCCTATCCAGGTTCTGAACTATTCCTCCCTATCTTTGTCCAATATCGAACATGTTACGCAATCAACCATTTCATATGCGTTAGAGATTAAATGAATGTAGAATTAGCCGAGTGAATAACAAGTGCATAGGCATGGCTCACTGTCATAAGGTCTGTATTAGTGTGAATGGGAGGGGCATATTGGAGGAAAGGCTGTATTGTGTTAACATTATTGTTATATATATATCTGACCCGTCACATCAGATCAGGTATTAAGTCACATTTTGGTTGATTTGAGTTATGCATAGTTTCAGATTCCTGGTTCAATAAGCTCCATTTTGATTCCAAGTATATATTACCTTATCATGTCCGGTTGCTGAGACATGGCCAGTGTGAGTTTGTGTATAAAGAATGTCCTAGAAAACTAGGACTAGAAATCTTGTTCATATGATATTTAAAGTGATGGAAATGAACCGTCACAAGGATTACAAGGATTGACATCATCATCTCATTGTCAGTACCTCTTTGTCCCGTATATAGGCTTTGTGGGGAGCTCTTCAAAAAAGTGCCAATCCTTGAAAGGGGACACACATGCACACATTCACATGCTCATTCAAACAGTACAGCCAATTTGGGAACGTCAGTTACCCGGAGGAAACCCACCAAGCGCGGGGAGAGGTTTCATTATTACTTATACTGTTGCAACAGTCGTTCCTTCACCTGCCTCTCTCTTCTCTCTGCTTAAGAAGTTAATAAAAAAGTAAACACTTTCTGATCTTCTCAATTATTCAACAGCATCGAGTTCAGCACTGCTGTTCTCACAACCCAGACTCTCCCAATTTCATCACCTGTGGTTCGTGGTTTTCTTTGATATTATTATTATTGCCTTTGCAGACACAGATCCTCATCAGCTACATCGTACGGGTACACAGTTCATCTGCTGAGACGCTGTGCTTTTTCCTGACCTTACTCTCAGCCACTGTCACGCCAGTTTTCTGTCTCTCCGAGCGCTGGACTCATCTTCCCTGCGGCTGTTTCATCAACTGCGGTCAGGATGTTGGCTCTGTCTCCTCTGCTAGTGAGTATCCAATGACATGCATGTAGACACTCCTGGGAGTAAATCCGTGTCTAAAGAGTCTACATGTAAAGTGTGACGCTCTTTTGTGTCTTTTCAGTGCATAAAAGGAGATTCGAATTCAACCTTTCCTTCCAGCAAGGTTACGGGATTTACAAGATACCTCACGCGCCCTCACCGTCTGTGGAGAAGCCCTGCTACAGCAGTCTGTATGACCACGATTTCTCCAAGAGCCGCGTAGCGATCCTTAGCAGCGGGCAGATTACGAGTCTGGCCTCGCGTGACTTCAGGAAGATGGTGGTGGAAGAGGAGGAGGATTGCTCCCTCCACGGTAAGCTCCTCTCGGACAACGCGTCTCAGCAGGTGAGAACAGACACCCCGGAGCAGCTGAACTCGGTGGAGCAGGACGCTTCCGGGAAGGTGTCTCCTGCCGTGTCAGGCTGTGACGGAGATGACCCGAACCTGGACACTTCCTCTGTGTTCGACGGTCCAGAGAGAAGGCTATCGCATGAGGAGTGCCGTAAGATCGAGCTTTCCGACTGGGAGTGGTGCAGGAGCAAATCAGAGAGGACGCCCAGACAGGTAGCGTCACAATTATACACTGTAAAGAAAAAAAAGGCTCTATGAAGCAATACTGAGCGTTATAATGAACAGGGCAGTGTGAGGATCCATGTGACACTAAATGAGTGGCAAAACACAATCGATCCAGAAAAAGGGTCAATCCAAAGGATAATAAGAAATAACAAGTAGGAACTTGGATCGTTCAAAAACAGAGATGTCGCCAATGGTTTTACTGCCTTTATATAATCTGTGGGAAGGGTGTGGTTAGTATTTAATTGAGTTTCAGAGTGGATTATCAAACACTATCCTGTCAAGGATACCCAAAGGGTCTGTATTTAGATGACTTGCTTTACTTTGCGGTAATGTTTCTTGCTTCTACACTCTTACACTGAGGTTATACTCGATGTGGCAACAATGGAAGCTATGGCACTGTAGGTCAGAGCCAAAACATGCCTCTCCAGGAACCAGAAGTATTGACCACCTTTGTGAGTTTGCACATTAAGGCGAACAATAAAGATGACCGTGTTTGAGCTGACTTTGATGGTGTGTGTCTTGGGGGAAACCACACAGGTGATGGTATATCAGGCAATTGGACACATCACAGCAATGGAGAAAATATTATGTTTTGCCTCACTGCTTAGATTGTATTGCCTCTTGTTCTGTTCCTGGTGTTTGCAGTATGTTGGGATTGACCATAGACTGTATAAGAGCAGGACCAACAGTCTAAAGGCTTTCTGAAGAGCAGTTCTGAACGGTGGGAGCTCTGGTTGTCACTTTCTTAGCAGGAGCTCATGCCTTAGCTCTGGTTAATACATACATGGCTAAATGGGTGGAGTAAACAGTGCCTGGCTGTTGGTTGGAACATGCCCTCTTACATCAGCTGCCAATTGCTGTACAACGTCCTCATTAAGCTCTTTCTTCTACCATGAACTTCCATAACCATGTCCAGTATATATCTATTATTAGCTATTAAAATACTTCAATGTTAAACGTTTTATAGTAGTTTACTGCAAAGTTTACAGTGGGTTAACTCACTAAAATCACTGACCTCTTGATTGTACAAAAGTACATATACAGTACAGCGCATATTAGTTAACGCTAAGATATAAATTCCTTCCCATCCAGCTGCAGGAAACCCCCATGGCTATTGTTATTAGCAGCACCATGATACCTGCTGTTAATCAGTGGGTGAAGAAAATTTCAATGAGAGCATCGTTTGACGTCCAGCACCACACACACACACACACACACACACACACACACACACACACACACACACACACACACAAACTGTTACTGCGTACTGTACAGTATTAGCTGGGAAGCAATCCTTCAATTAAATATAAGCTCTAAGTGAAATTTACACTGCACTTATTCCTATTTATGGCAACAGAAACATCTATTAAATGTCGCAATAAATGACTCACACATTTCACTACGCCGCTCTCTAACTGTAGTGGTTGTGACATCTGAAAAAGTGGGAGCGATTAATCTCCCAGCATGAAGAATCGAAACACTTAATGCCTTTCAATGGTTTCAATGGTCTCTTGAACTTAAAAAAAAAAAAACAACAAAAAAAAAACATCATCATCACTTCATTAGTCATGTAGGAACAAGTGAATGCAAAAAAAAAGTTAAAGAGTTAGTAGGTGAGGTTTCGTTTTCGCTAAAGTGAAGGAGATATTAACAAAAGGAAATGCTTAAGTAATGTTGCTAGGCTAAACATTCCCAGCATACAGTATAACACACTGTAAAAAATAAATCGTAAATTTTTACGGTAAAAAACTGGCAGCTGTGGTCGCCAGAATTTTACCGTAAAAATACGGTAGCAATGTTTTTGGTTTTACAGGATTGCGCTCATTATACTGTACATTATACGGATTTGAATTGTTTATTGTTATGGTTTATAACTGTATAATTAAACATGTTCATGTTGTTATAAAAACAGTTTATACCCGTCAAAATCCAGGGTTTCCATTATAACAAATACGGATCATAACCATGTTTTTTTTTTTTTTTACAGCTCAGAACTGTCTAATTTAAAGACTTATGTTGTAATAATAACGGTTTATTTCCATCATTTTTTACAGCTCGGAACTCACTCATTATCTATATAGCTCTATCCTGTATTCAGGGTCGCGGGGGGTGGGTGGAGCCTATCCCAGGAGCACAAGGTAGGGTGCACACTGGACAGGGTTCCAATCCATCACAGGGCACACACACACACACACACACACACACACACACACACACATTAAGGGCAATTTGGGAACACCAATTAGCCTAATCCGCAGGTATTTGGACTGTAGGAGGAAACCAGAGTACCTAGAGGAACCCACCAAGCGCAGGGAGAACATTAGAACACGGGGACAAACTCTATGCACACAGAGACAGGAATCAGGCCTGGCCGGGAATCGGACCCAGACCCTGGAGGTGAAAAGCAACGGTGCTAACCGCTACACTACTGTGCTTGCTATGCAGTTATTGCCGTTGTTTGCCTAAGCATCATTTCATCACACTAGCTGGGAGCTAGGAGAGACATTAGAAGTTGCATTGCTATGTATTTGGATTTTACTGTTAAGAAACGATTAAGAGTACGTTTATACTAATTGATGAATCCAAACCTAAATCAAATCATCAGAACCCAACAAAATCCAAAGACTTGGACATCAGCATGGTCCCATGTATTTTTTAATAAAGACACACTGTCAACCCGAATAAGTTGGCGAAACTCAAAAATGTTATGTAATAAGTAATGATGTTTCAAATTTTTTTAAAGTAAACAGAACTAGCAGCTTTTGAGTTTGTCGTTCTGATTCATATTAATCGGTATTTACTTGCATTACTGAGTAGCCCAGCTCATACTATATATTTTTTAGATGTTGCAAATGAAATACATTTCACACCAGACGCCGTTCTGAACACAACCCTCCCATTTTTATCTGAGCAGACCAGGAATCGAACCCAGGCCTTCCGCATGGCAGGCCCGAACACTTACCACTGCGCCACGAGTACTCTGTAGAGTTTTACATTGGTGGAAGTTTTACTAAAGTTATTTTTACTTAAGTACTTACGATTACATAAAATATCAACCCTGTCCTGCGTTTTTCAATGCACACTGCACAGGGGTGTCAAATATGTTCATGTGTTTTGTAACGGGTTTGGCACATGGGGGGGCAACAACAAACACGGACACGAGGCGAAGTCTTACGGAAAAAGGGGTCATTTTATTTAGGGAAGGAAAGAGTTAAAGGTGGGAGGAAGGGAAAAGGGAAAGGAAAGGTGTGCGCGTGCAGGTCTGGTGGGCAGCGTCCCACTGGCATGCGGGCACAGGCTGGTGAGAGGTGGTGCCGGGCGAATTGGCACCTGCTCGTTCCAGTCCTTACCGCAGCAATCAAAGGGTGGAATACCATCCACGACTCTGAAGTCCTTGGGGCGCGTCCCATTGCCCGGCTTGCGTGCCACTCTTCCTCGGTTTCCCCGCGTCCCCCCGCACAACTTGCACGCCGTGTTTTATAGTGCGGGGAGTGTAGTAGTGTAGTAGTGCGTATGCACTAGTTTTCTATTTTTAAAAAATCTAGATAGATATAATTCAGATTTGTAAACTCTATCAACAAGGGTTTAATAAAATATAAACTGATGCTTCAGTATATTAGTAACAAATACCTTCTCTGAGAGTTTATATGTTACATCCGTGAGGCATAATGTCATATTCATAATGCTCATGGAAAACTGACGAAGACAAAATAATGTTTTCCTTTTTATAAATACAGTATATCGTAAATTTTACTGCAATAAACCATATTTTCACGTTTTTAACTGTCAAGTTTAAGGTCTTACTCTGTAAAGCTAATTCCAGTTTTTCACTGTAAATTCTACGGTTATCGCAAGTTTTGTGAAATACGGTTTTATCCCGTAGCATTTCTACGGTATTTTACTGTTAAATTCACCGACATTTTTTTTTTTACAGTGCACAAGACCTCGAGGGCTGTCGTTCATTACAAACATCCCAATGCAAATGTAACTACCTCTACTACTATAAGTGCTACTATTATCACTATTAATAACTATACTATAATACTTACTATCATTGTATTGTTCTAGTGCTTATATTACTAATATTACCACTATATCTTATATAGTGTATATTACTATATATTACTATATCACTACTATTATTATTAACACAAATAATTATACTACAATACTATTATTATAACAATTCTCTAATTAATACTACAACTACTACTGTTAGAGCAACTATTGGTATCTAATAGTGTTAGCGCTACTACATCTATTGCTACCATTATTACTATAGCAAATAATTACTGCAATAGTAGTAGTACGCAGCAAAATCCTTAGTCTTGAATGAACACGTTCAGAGTACATTCGTGACCATTAGGTCATATATAAACACTTGGGGTGGTAAATGAACACTGGGAATTTTGCAGTGTAGTAAAAGTACTCCAGTAGTACTGTTATAATTACTACCGATATTTCTACTACTATTAATATTACTTTTACTATTTGTAGTATAACTAAAACTATCACTGCCACTCTTATTATTGATGCTACTATTAACATAAATATCATCATCATCATCATCATCATCATCATCATCATCATCATCATCATACTGTTGCTGCTACTATAAATACAACTACTATAAACATTACTACTTCGGATTCTAATAGCATCATTCTGTTGCAACATTCTATTAGGTGTACCATTACTTACTGTACAGTATATTACTACAGCTACAGGTAAAATTACACCAGTGGTTCCACTACAATTATAACTACTAATACTAATAACTAATTTTTTTTATTTATTACACTATTGCTATTAATACTGCTGCTGTTACTACTACTACTAACTAATGAATCATCATCATCGTAATCATCATACCTCTACTATTATAAATCCTACTACTGTATTTCTCCTGAATCCACTAGCATTACTAGTTTTACTATAGATTTTATTACTAAGCAAAAGTTAAGTTATAAGCCTTTATTTGGCACACGTACATTACTGCACAGTGTAACTGGGGTCAGAGCGCAGGGTCAGCCATGATACAGCGTCCCTGGGGCAGACAGGGTTAAGAGCCTTGCTCAAGGGCCCAACAATGGCAGCCTGGTGGAGCTGGGGCCACCCACTTTCTGATCAGTAACTCAATGCCTTAGTCCTTTGAGCCACCACTATTGTATGACACTATTAGAGAATCAGAATCAGAAAGAGTTTGATTGACAAGGACGCTTGCACGTACAAGGAATTTGTTCCAGGACAAAACAATGACAAGACAACAACAACAACAAAAAGTTAACAACAAATGGAGGCGTTTGTGGGATTCTATCGAGTAAGTTAAATAAATATCTGTGGTATTGCACAGCACACAATATTGCGCATATATTTATTGCAAAGTGAGAAGAGTGTTTAACTGCTCATGAGGTAAATTGCTCGGGGGGGGAAAAACCTTTCTTGTGCCTGACTGTCCCGGTGTTCGGTGCTCTGTAGTGTCGGCCAGGCGGCAAAAGTTCAAAGAGAAGGTGTCTCGAGTGTGAGGGGACCAAAGTGATATTCCGAGCCCCTTTTTTTTTCACTTTGGATTTATACATTTCTTGCAGCGAGGGCTGGAGAGTGCCGATCATCCTTTCAGCAGTCTGAACCGTCCTTTGTAGTCTTCCGATTGTGAGTCATCTGAATTTGTAGCGGAGCCAAACCAGACAGTTATTGAAGTGTACAGGACGGATTCAATGACGGCTGAGGAGAGCTGTGCGAACGTCTTCAGCTGGCAAAGGATATACAACCTCTGATGGGCCTTTATAACATTGGAGTCAATGTGAATGTGAATGTCCCACTTCAGGTCCTGAGAGATGGTCGTGCCCAGGAACCAGAATGACTCCACTGCTGTCACAAGTGCTGTTCATGATGTTGAGTGGGGGAAGTGCAGGTGGGTTTCTCCTGAAGTCTACGATCATCTCCACTGTCTTGAGCGTGCTTAGCTCCAGGTTGTTGTGACTGCCAGCCTGCCAGCCAGCACATCAACAGCACTTCTGTATGCAGACTCGTTCCCGTCCTGGATGAGGCCGATGATTGTAGTGTCATCTGCATATTTCAGGAGCTTGACAGTGGGGTCTGTAGAGGTGCAGTCGTTGGTGTAGAGGCCGAAGAGCAGTGGGGAGAGTACGCATCCCTGAGGGTCTCCAGTGTTGGTGGTGTGGCTGTTGGACATGAATTCCCCCAGTCTCACTTGCTGCTGTCGGTCTGTCAGAAAGCTGGTGATCCAATGACAGATAGAGCTAGGAACAGAGAGCTGGGTTAGTTTGGTCTGAAGCAGTGTTGGGGATGATTGTATTAAATGCTGATCAAAAATATATAAACAAGACCCTTGCATAAGTAAGCCCCTAGTTTGTCCGGATGTTGAAGGATGAAGTGCAGTCCCATGTTGAATGCATCGTCTACAGACCTGTTTGCTCTGTAAGCAAAACTGTAGGGAGTCCAGTAAGGGTCCAGTAACGTCTGTATTACTACAGTTGGTGCTATTTATACTACTGCAACTATACTAGAAATAGTAATAGTGGTAAGATCCGCACCGCAGTATTTGTTGTCATAGTAATAGTAATACTATAACTATAACTAGTTAACTATAAATTGTATCACTAAGTAAAAGCAAGTAAAAGCACACCGCTAGTACTACATTTGTTACTATCTATAATACAACAACTATACAATTAATCAATTAATTGATTATTTATTTGTGCACTCGTTTTCTGAAAGCAGTATTTGCACCAGTACCCCTGGAGGTGCAGGGCGACAGTGTTAACTGCTCAGCCACCATACCCTTCTAGAGGAATTTTATTACCATAAAAATAACTCCTGTATAACAGCTTCAACTCCACTCTACTGGGAAGGCTTTCACAAGGTTTAGAAGTGTGTTTATTGGGATTTTTGACTATTTGTGAGGTCAGACACAAACAGATGTTGGACAAGACTTTGTACGGACCAGTCAAGTTCTTCCGCACCAAACTCGCTCATCCACGTCTTTATGGATGTGCTTTGTGCACTGGTGCGCAGTCATGTTGGAACAGGAAGGGATGGTCCCCAAACTGTTCCCACAAAGTGGGACAACGAGATTGTCCAAAATGTCTTTTGAAGGGTAACTTTCACTGGAAGTAAGGGGCCAGAAGTTCCCATAAACACACTCCTAAACCTTGTGGAGAGCCTTCTCAGAGGAGTTCAAGTTACAGTATTATAGCTGCAAAGGCGTTGGCGTGGGCCAACATCAAATTAAACCCTATGGATTAAGAACTCGATGTTCATATGCCTGTGAAGGCAGGCGAGCGAATATATTGTGTATATGTGTAAGAAAAATATCATTTTCTCATAGCTTTGGGATTAATGTTTGACCAGAGCTGCATGGCCGATGGCTGTGGTCTGGTAGACTTTCAGAAGTCACCCTGCTGACCCGAAACAATAGGCATAGCTCTTTTCAGACGTGTAATAAAGCAGGCAGGAAAAAAAAATTCTTTATTCAAGCCCCTGGAACTCTATAATTGTCTGTCTTTTGTACAAAACTTGAATATCTTAGTGTTCAAATGAAATAAGCTACATGCATGAAGACCAACATATTTGAGAACAATGATCATTTGAAACTGGATATGCCATTCTGAGGGGAATTAGAAAAATGTCAGACATTTACCCATTTATATACATACACGCACACAAATACTGTACATATGTAAATATGCAAACAGAATTAGCCATTTAATGCCTCACTTCATGGACATGTGAAGTGAGGCATCACTTGTTCTTTGCTGCTTTCCTTTTAACTCCCTCAGTATCGGCACCACTGATGCATCGTGAGAAGGGCTGGATCTTGACATTCTGGTGCGCCAATCCTCAGGGAACGTCCTGTCCTTTCTCCCTCATCCTCAAACCAGAGAAGTGGAAACAGTGAATATGTAAGCTGCTGCAAGATGTCACATCCACACCTCAGCCTTTCAGAGCAGCTATCTGGGGTTTTGTGCATCACTGAAGTTTGAGTTTTTTTTCTCTCTCTAAAACCTCCTGTGATTTCATGTCTGCCCTCTCTCAATGATACTTTAATTAACCCTGCTCACTTCCCTGTCTGAACGACTCGGGCGAGCTGGCTCCTGGATGCTACGGTGGACGTGGATGTGCACATACCCAGTTGCAGCTGTGCTTAAATGAGGAAATATTTGATAACGCAAAAAGGGTTTGTCTTGAACTGGTTTGCTGAAATGTATAATCGAATTAGCCTAGCTAAATTCCTTTGAGAAATCATGTCACATTGGTTCATATTAGCTCGTTAGAGAGAATGAAAAGTGAAAATTATAAGCATTTATTGGGATTAAACTTAAAAATCTGATCAGCAATCATGCTGGAGATTTCATAAATACAGTATGTTTGATTTTTATTCAGAAATCCCGCTAGGTTGGCTCAGGTCAGCTGGCGGAATAAAATTAAGAATGAATATTACAAGGTGGTATCAAAAAGTTTTAAGTCTAGTTATGTAACATGCCAAAAGATGTCACACCGAGCAAAGATTTTTAACACATTTTTAATCGGATTTTAAATCGAGCAAGTATTAGTTTACGAGCGCCGAGTATCATGTATCACGCGACTCTTATTTTGACACCGAGCGGCAAGCGATCACAACTGACCCAGGGATTTTTCTCTCTCTTGCGCTGCAGGAATTATGGGTAATCGTCTCCCCTGCTGCGTCCCCTGTGTCAAAATAAGAGTCCCCTGCTGCATCTTAGTGCCCGTCTCTTATAATCAACAGCTCCCTCTCTGTTCTGTTTGCGCGCGCGTAATTTGACACTGTGCCCCACAAACACCGACACACACACACACACACTTACTTTGTGTGTGCGTGTGTGCATGCACATAATTTGACACACACACACACACACACACACACAAGTGCACGGCGCCTGCGGGCACAAAAGGAAAGACTTCGCTAACTGTCTGGATTGCTGGATTTTTTTAAACTTTTTTTTATGTTAAATGCAGGTTAATTTGTTTTATTTTTACTTTATATGTCGTATTCATTATTTCATGTATTTATTGTTTTGGGCTGTAGAACAAATAATTTGAGTTTTCATTATTTCTTATGGGAAAAGTCTATTTGGTTTACGAGTGTTTTTGGAATATGAGCCCACTTCCAGAGTGAATAATGCTCGTAATCCAAGGTTCCACTGTAACTAAATTAGGAAGAAAATCAGATGGAAAAAAAATCAAGCAAAAATTTTAAAAAGCCTTTTTCCAACATTTCCAGTGTTTTCTTTCTGATCTGTCACTCTGTGCGAGCAGGTTCCAGTGATAAACTGTTTGAATCTACAGAATGAAATCAGCCCCAGCCTGGTTCTTGCTTCTGTAAAGCATCTTGTGTATTTTTTATGAACATTGTTGGTGGCATCTGCTGACAGTCAAAAGAAATCGGATGAGAAGGACAAAAATGTCTAAACATAAAACCTCAATTTTATGGCATGTTTTTTTTTTGTGAAGAGTGGTTTTTGTAAATATGTTGACAGGCCCACAATCCTCTCCAATAATGTGCTCGAAGAAGATTATTTCATTCCAGGCATGAGAGGTTTCAGCGGTCTTTATTGTTTAAGTTTTTTTTTTTTTTCACTATACACAGATTACTTAACAGTGTGTTGTGTCTGTTGAAGCTCTGCAAAACAGCCCTTTTTTTTTTTTCTCTCGCCTTCTGTTTTGTCAGGGGTAAAATTCACTCCATGACGTCTGTCTTCACAAAGCCAGGCAGCAAATGCAGATTTTACTCACCTGCCCTCAGACTGGGTGGGTCTGAGTATTCTGTACAACAGGTGCTGTTTGAGTTGTTACTGTATGTGCGGTTAACTCTGTTCTGCTTCTGCAGACTGACGACCTGACCGGTGGATAAGATCCCATAGGGGTCAGGGTCAGGGGGTGCTGGGTTGTAATCCCATGATGCTGTCACATGATCAGCTGTAGAGTGGTTTATTCGGTTTGCTGCTGCTTGGGGTTTTTTTTTTGTGTGTGTGTGTGTGTGTGTGTGTGTATGTGTGTGTGTGCTCAATGTGTGCCTTTTGGAAAAGAGGTCACAAATATTATTATGTATATTGTGTTTTTATAAATGCAAATGTGATAAGAATATTTGGTACGTCTGCATAGCTGCATGTACATTACAGGATTGAAATATCCAGATTTGAACAAGATGTTTCATCTGGATTTCGCTAAATCAGTCATTATGGTTATTGATTCATGTATTTATTTATTTATTTATTTATTTATTTAACCGTGCTTTCAAAATAGCTGTACTCGTGATCTAAAAGTGTAAACGTCTAAACTATAATTAGGTCATTCTAACTAACAGGGTGGAATGAGCGTATGAGTGGAGCGTACTGTTTTGATGAGATATCACCGGGATTTTAAATGAAAAGGAGATTAAGGATGTAATAAGCTTAGCGGAATAAAACACACGCCAGATGTGACGTCTGTTCATGCGGTGTCTTTTGTCGGCTGATTTCAGTTCTCCGAGCAAAGATCCAGTGCACTCAGAGGATTCACCATTGTTAGAAAAGAAAAGGAAACAACCTGAACTACG
The DNA here is from genome assembly GCA_013621035.1 of Clarias magur. Taxonomy (NCBI): domain Eukaryota; kingdom Metazoa; phylum Chordata; class Actinopteri; order Siluriformes; family Clariidae; genus Clarias; species Clarias magur. The sequence goes on from QNUK01001223.1 coordinate 80,536, forward strand.
AAAAGAAACGGAATGTTGAATGGAAATGAAGAATTTGTCGAAGAGATTAAAGGATGTCTTTGCAAAATAATAGAAGAATAATTATAATAATAAGATGATATAAATAATATTAATATTAAATACAATTTATATTGTTTGTTTATTGGGTACTGATGATTATTGGTTATGGGAATATTCTCCTAATATGTATATTTATATCATGGAATTAATATTATTATTATTATTATTATTACTATTATTATGAAACAGTGCTTTCAATGATAGAAGTGTTCGTATTAAATTTCATCAGTTAATAATAAATGGAAAGAATGAAATGAACAGGAATTCGGGGTAAACTTGCACACTGCTTCCGAAGAAAGCATCAGGTTGTTTCGAAAGATTGTTTCTTGAAGAACTAACTACAGATCTTCTGCGGATCTGTACGCTGCCTCGAATCCGTCTGTCTCTTCGTGTAATCCCCAACAGACTCGACGATGTCGAGATCAGGGCTCTCTGGGGGCCGAACCATCACTTTCAGGACTCTTTGTTCTTCTCAAACGATGTTTGAGGTGGTTATCTTTTTGCAGAATACATTTCGATCCGATCAGACGCCTCCCTGATGGCGTCGCACGGCGGAAAAGTATCTGCCCGCATTGAGGACACCATTAACTCTGACCACATCTTCGACTCCACTTGCAGAAATACAGCCCGAAAGCTTGAGTGTTGCCTGCAGCTCCTTATATTGTACTGCTCTCCATCCTTTTGGCCAACATCGTTTGGCCTCCTGCTACAAACCCAAAAATGTCAAATGTTGACATCTCATCGGTCTGGAGGACCAGTTTCGTGACGAGCACTTCTGGCCAGACCTTTCTGGTCAGTAAATGGATGTAGCTGGGTCTCTCCGGTTTCCACCAGATCTTTGCAGGTGGCAATGCTGGACAGCTACCGAAAGCTTGATGTGTCTTTCGTCTGCTGCATGAAGTTTCCTTGGCCAGCTACGGTCCTGCACAGTGCCTGTTATGTTGTTCCTTGAACAGACATCCTGAAACCCCAGTTTGCTTTGAAAGCATTGCCTAGGAGAGACCTTGCTGATGCAGTGTAACTACCTTACTGTGTATCCTGTTGCTGTGCTCAGTCTTGCCGTGATGTTCGACCCGAGACATGAAACTTCCACAATCTCACCTTAGTAGGAGAGTTCGGCTTTTCCTCATCACGTGTTAAGCCTCCTACACAGCAGTTTCTGTTTGAAATATGAAATGAGCGATCATTAGTACCTGCTTGGTGTTATTGGTTAATCAACCCCTTGTCTCTGATCATACAAAATCAAGTTTGACGTTATGCGAGTGTGCAGGAGTACGAATTGATGCTGCTGGTTGGAGGCCAAAAGGTAGACACACCAGGTATTGATGTGATTTAGGTTTTTCTTCTGTTTGCTCACTTTTGCTCACATTTTGTAAATTGATCAAAATCAACAATTACAGGATATATATTTTAAAAGCATTCTTACTTTGCAGGATTTCTTCACAACTGCTTAAAACGTGTACAGTATATGCTATTAAATAAAATATATCTTGTTTGCATAGTGGTTATTGATGATTATTGAATATAATTACGGGTTTTGGATTATTATAGAATTATGGGAATATTTTCCTTATATATTTTCCTAACATTTATATTTATGTCTATAATATTCCTCTTATATTTAAATATTCTTTGTCTTTATATACCAAAATGTCGTTGTTTTTTAATCAGTTTTTCCCCCAGGCTAGGACTCTTTTTTGTTTTACAGATAATACTGAGACACAAAAACGAGCGTCCAACTTGACTTGAAAATAATTTTTTAATACATCTGAATAATTAGTAATAAGATATAAGCAATAAAAAATACCCCTAAAAGCCCATTCCATGCTTAAGGTATCCTCTTGCTAGACGGTGCGTGTGTGATATTTTTTATGCAGGGAAAAAACAAACAAAAAAAACCATTAGTAATATTTCCACTTAAGCGTCTGAAACGGTTCGTTTACGCCGGGTCACGTGACCTCCCTGTGCAGTCCGATTAGCAACGTTACCTTAAAGCGTGGATTGCTTCAGAAGTGACTGCCTGCATTTGAAGCTGTGCTGAATGCGTAATAGAGGCTTTTAGAAAAAGCGAGCTATTTCAAGGCATTTTAATGCGTGAAATACGCCTCTAAAAAGCACAGAATTGAATTCTTTAACTGCATTCCTCTGCCCTGACAAAAAAAAAAAAAAAAGGTTGTCGTTAAGAGTCTGAAGCGTTTTCTGACTTCAGGGGCATGATCCAAAAAAAAACTACAACAACAACAAAAAAAAAAACGGTGCAGTTTATGCTGTAGTGGGTAAAACGGACGTTGAATATGATGTGTATCTATACAGTCTTTGTCTGCTTTTGCTTTTGCTGCCACTTTGCATGCGTGAGTGGGATACAGGAGTGCAGGTTAAGGGGGCCTGTGTTTTAAAAACCTCCCATCATGAATTCCTGATGCATGCGAAGCACACCCACACTCGGGACTCAGCGGAAAGGAAAGGCGCTCACATTCGATTATAAAAACCAATGAAAGGCGGAACGGGACGCGGGGAAGCGACGGGCTGCCTGCGATCGGCTTCATAATGAAATAGTGATCATCTGGGTGGCGCGTTCAGTATTCTTCATCGCCTCCATCACTCTTCTGGTGCATCTTTTAAAACATGCTGTTCAAAATATCGCTAAATCCTTACCGGCGCACAATAGAGTCTGGGTCCTTAATTGCGTTCCAGACGTTCGAGTGTTTGCGGAGCTTTTTGTGCGCGTCACCCACCTCCTGCTAGACAGATAAAACGCTTCTGTATTCATCGCGCCAAAAGGTTCATACGTATAGTACTAAGCAGTCCATCTGTTTACATATAGAATTCTGGTGGTTTCCACTGCAAATAAATAATTTTTTTTTTAATCAAAAGTATTGACACCCCTCTGTTTCTTCAAATTAAATTATGTTTATTAAAATAAATGTGTTTTTGTGCCTAAAGATATAATTTAAAAACTGGTTGTTTTGGCCTCCGAGTGGCGCAGTGGGTAAAGCGCTCGCCCTATCATCCGGAGATCGCTAGTTCGAATCCCGGGTGGTGCTGTAACCTCTCGCAGCCGGAGGTCTAGAGCGAGCTGATTGGCCGAGCTCTCTCAGAGGGGAGGGATGAGAGGTACATAGTGCTCCGACATTAATCACGGCTCTACAGCCAGTCAGGGGCGTCTGTGAGCTCGCGCAGCGGAGGGAGCGGATAGCGCTGTCCTCCGAGTGTGTTACGCCGCCCCCAACGGTGCGCGAGCGAGCAGTTCGAAAAGATGCGGTCGGCTGGCGTCACGTGGTTCGGAGGAAACACGTGATAGTCTTCGGCCCTCCCGGCTGAGTGGCAGTAGTAGCCTTAATGTGGGAGCGCCCCCTAGTGACGGGGAGGAATTGGACACGACTAAATTAGGGAGAAAATCGGGGAAAAATCCCCCCCCCAAAAAAAAAACTGGTTGTTTATGTACCATCCTCAACAGCGACCTCATTTCCCCCCTCGTCTGCTCCAACCACCCAGCTTTCAGCATCAGCAGTGCACTAATCACTGCCTGATCAATTGTCATCATCTGCACCTGATTCTCACTGGTTCAGGCCTTAAGTTAGATGTTTTTAAGCTTGATCCAATGATTCATACTGTAGGTCACCGTGCGGCTTAAAAGACAGAAAACATTCCTCTGAAACGGCTCCGGTACAGGGACTGGACTGAAAATAACGAGAGGCAAAAAAAAAATAAAAAATTCTTTCAGGAAGCCTGGAGAGACCTGGAAAGAAAGTCTGGCTCTTTGCAAGCAAAATCTGAAGAAGGAGGTATCAGTAGTCTGCAGTGTGTATAATTCATAACAGTCAGAAGTAAAGATGTACCTTTAAGTTTTCCAACACTGGGGGAAAAAAAGCTTCTTGGCAACATGATACGTTTATTTATTTATTTATTTATTTATCTATTCATGTTATTACCTTCATGGCGTTTATAGCTGCTATAGTGTAAGTGAAAACAGGAAGCGTTGTTTATTTATTTGTTTGTTTTGTTTGTTTGCTTATTGTAGACATTTAACACTAACGCTCACACGTCATACGCAGTATATTATATTGTAAACGCGTTCAAGTGCATGTATTAGTGTTCTTGCTGAAACACAACTCAGAGTCACGCATTCTGTGACGTTGGATGGAGCCGAGCCGCTCTTGGGCTTCTGTTCAGTTAAACCGGCGCCAATCATCTTTAACACGCTTTAACTTCGAAGATAACTATTGTTATGAGTGTGAATCAACAATAAGGGAGTGTGGTGTTCTTGTTTACAGCGTGGTTTTGCTTCTTCTTTTTTTTTCTTTTTTTTTGTTGTCATGAACAGCAGGCCTGTCTGAAGCGTGCGCTTATAAAGAAATGATGTGCACAGTAAAAGAAGAAAAATGGAACGGGACAAAGTGGGCAAGTTAAAGGATCTCTCATTCTTTCTTTTTCAATTTTCGTATTTGTGACTTGAAGGAAAACACTCAGTAATTACCGAATAAAATAATGACAGGCTTTCTCAGCTGTCCAGATCCAATGGACTCTGTGTCCATACTGTATGTCGTCTCTGAACACAGATCGATATTTCATTTGGTGTGCCGGGCCGAGGGAGGCAACATGAAAACTGATGTGAATTATTATCTGTGACAGAACGACGCAAGCCCAGCGCTTTGAATAATTTACATCTGGACGGTGTGTGTTGAGTCAACGCCTGGTCATAGATCTCATTTCTCTCCGGCGACTTTGTTAAATCTAAATCGACTGTCTCTATTATTTATTTATTTATTTATTTTATTTTTAAATCGGTTTCTTTCAGTCCGTTATAACGTGATAGCACCGTTTGTGCGTGCAGCACAGTTCAGACCTGCCGAGACACGAGGAAGCTGCAGCACGTTCTCAGCTGGAGCGTTAGAGGAAGGTTTTAAGATAGCAGGATGGATAGCGATGCTTGCTCCAGTCTCAACTTCTCATTTAAAGAGTGATGAAGGAGGCCGTCTCATTAATGAAGTCTCTCTGGTGTGCGTGTGTGCGTGTGTGTGTGTGCGTGTGTTTGTGTGTGTGTGTGTGCATGTGTTTGTGTGTGTAAATAGGTACCTGGGTCAATTAGCTCCACATGCAGGCTTTATTTACTCCAGCACTCAGACTGCATTAGTGCTTTAGCATGAAAGCAAAGACACATATTGGCAAGTCTTTTTTGTTTGTTTGTTTGTTTATTAATATTGTTATCTTTAGAAAATGGAACACTACGGAGAACACAACACAACACAGTGCACTGTATATACAAGGAGGCCATTTGTTATTTGAGTTCAATTTTAATTTGATGTCTTACTCAGTAATATAGTTCGTTACTTTAATGTTTAAAAGATTTTCCATTTCTTTATTTTTTGTATCTGTAATTTTTAATTTGTATTTAATTATTCTAAAATAAACAATGCAACACTGTTGTATTTTATTGTTATTTAGAATGATTATATTTGTTGTTGTTGTTTTTTCTGTCTGTTTTTAAAAAAAAAATCTTTTTACATTATACGGTGTATATTTTATATACTACATTATTACTATTAATATTATTATTATTCAATTTTTTCTCCACATTCCTGATTCCCTGCTCATTTCTTGATATTTTGCCTTCAAGGAGAATACATTCGTGTGTTTGTAATGTAGTCTTGAGGAATATTTCTCCAGCTTTCCTGAAAAGTTTCTGGCTTTCAGTCCCGTCCAGTCCGTGTGCCTGAGCAGTTTCAGATGAATGTTTTTTGTTTGTTACGCCACAAAGTGACCTCTGAATCATTCAAGCATAAAAAACATCTAACACAAGTCCTGATCCAGTGAGAAACCAGGTGCAGATGATGAGAGATGATCAGGAGGTGATTAGTGTACTGCTGATGATGAATGCTGAGAGGTTGGAACAGACGAGAGGAGAAACGAGGTCGCTGCTGAGGCTGGCACTTGAACAACCAGTTTTTAAATTGTATCTTTAGGCAATTGCGGCCTGTTGCAGTCAAAATTTCATTAGGTTAATCTACTTCATTCAATTTGAATTCATTTAGCGTAATGTAATATGGAGAAATGAGGGAGGTTTAAGACTTTTGCACAGCACTGTACACGCACTACCAGCCAAGGATTTCGACACAGTTTCTAACGCCATGGTCTTTCCTCATTTGTATTTCTTTCTACATTGTAAAAGTACGGTGGCCGAGAAGTGCAAAACAACTTAACAAAATGAAAAGAAAATAACAAATTAAAAACCACAATAACAAAAGCCAAAATAAAATAAAACATTCAAAAGCAAAATAAGAAAACCCAAAACTAATTTGTTATTTTGTTTTGCGTTTTGTAAATTTTTTTTTCGGTTTTGCTATTTTGATTTTGAATTTGCTATTTAGTTTTCGGTTATGTTAATTTGGTTTGCACTCTCTCGGCCGTTCAGAAACGAACCGGAAAAGGCAGGTATAGTTTGCGAATGAAATACTTACCGCTGATTGGACGAGACATCTGTCACTCAAGATATACAGGAAGTCCTGTAGCGGCGGTAGAGTCGTGTGCGTATGAATGTGCAAACATGTACCGACCTTATTGTGGTTTCAAATATGGCGTTCTGCAAAATTTTTGCAGTACTTGTGGAATTTTTTTTTTCTTTTAAAAGAGACACAGCAGTTCGCAAACTAACCTTTATACCGTGATATGTCATCAGCATATCCAAAATCACGGCATACGAGTGTCCGTGCTCAAAGTAACGTTGAATAAATTCCATTTCCTTGCTTTCTAATGAAAATTTTAATCATTTTCCTAGTTTTGCACACCGAAAAAAATATTTTAAAACGAAGCAGAACACACAAGAAACAAAGTTAGAGACTCAATTTACTACTTCCTGTTTATCTTGAGTGACAGGTGCCTCGTCCAATCAGCGGTAAGAATTTAATTCGCAAACTATACCTACCTTTTCCGGTATCTGACTGGCCGAGAAGTGCAATACAAATGAACAAAACCCAAAACGAAATAACAAATTCAAAACCAAATTAACAATTAGTTTCGGGTTTTCGTTATTTTGTTTTCGAATTTGTTCATTTGGTTTTGAATTTGTTATTTTGTCTTTGAATGTCATTTTGTTTTCGGTTTTGTTAAGTTGTTTTGCACTTCACGGCCACCGTAGAAAAGCGATACTGAAACCGTTTTATCCAAACACACAATAATCTCCTTTGAACAGTTGATGTTGAGATGTATATCTTCTACTTCTGCTCTGTAAAGCTTCATAACGCCTCTAATCTGAGGTGCTGGTGGAGGTTAATTGGTGATTTCTGAGGCTGGTGACTCTAGATGAACTTCTCCTCTGCAGTAATTCCATTTGTGTCATTTTATAGTTTTGAAATCTCCAGTGTTGTAAATACTGTAGACGAAAATAAATCACTAAACCAAATGCCATTGTTTATGTTTATTTTTGTTTTATTTTGTTGATCATCTATTTTATACTTGTGTATGATGACATATTATGTTTTACTATTTCTGCTTCTACTAAATCACTAGTCAAGATTATTATTATTATTATTATTATTATTATTATTATTACACTTGATGTACTTAATAGACTTTTCCACAGTGCTATTCATAAGAAAATCCAGCCTGCTTTGTGAATGTCATTCATGTTTTGTCGTTACTGAACGCAGTTTCTCTGTGCAGTTAAAAGCGTTTGCTCCGTGTTCTTGTCCAACAAGGAAAATTCCCTATGATGTGGCTTTTAATTAATGAAAGTGATTTAGAAAGGATGGTAATGAGTGTTCTCTCATAATAGCTTGAATACTTTGACAAACGGCAGTCTGCCTTTCCACTGATAAAATGCAATTCATGCATCTTTAATTAGAAGTCGATTCATTTTTCATCAATTCGAGAGGCAGGCTGCTTTTAGTGGCAGATTCATCTCCACAGTCTTTTATTGGACATAGTTCATCGAGCTGGAGCATAATGAGGAAAAATTTCCCTTCTTTCTTTCCTCCTTTTTTTCGGCACCAGACGTCTAGAGATTGGATTTTAGCTCTGATTTGGGCTCTGTTGAAGACGTTTCTCATCTCCACGTTGGTCAGTTCCCATTGTCTGTTAACTTTTAGCGAGAAAAGACCAGTGGGTCTGATAGTGTGCATCTAAGATCTGTGACAATTGTGCAGTACTCGGAGAGGGTTTTCATCACATTCAAGGATTTTAGTTCATTTTCAGTTTCTGTTCAGAGTGACCTCAGGAGGAATCGTGATGGTTGAGATGAAAACCTGCCGCCAGCCCTTTGGGGATACGATTGAAAACCCATGCTCTGAGTGCACATGTCCATAGGAGCAGCCCGTTCAAGATGTCCAAATTCTGAGCAATTGTAATAGGAATGTCTTGTAGTTTACCTGCTACAGTAGGAACGTTTTAAATCGACCAGACATTATTGGTTGGATATTAGCATCCAAGCTTACATAGACTAACATTGTTTGTTTTTCTTTCTATATTTTAAGAAGCTAATGAGCAGTGTGCCAGAAAAAGCATCCAATCCAAATGACAAATCCAAGAGACTTATATGTAAAATGTAACTTTTATACATTTTAATGGGTCTAAGATGTATGTACAGTATGTATACAAACTAAAATGGCAGGAAAAAATACATCCTTGCTTTTCAATCAAACACCAAAAAGTAAATTATTATTATGCTTATATTAATAGATTATATTTATGCTTCAAAATCATAAAGACCGTCAACGTCAATCTTCCATTTTTGCTGAATTGATTTGTTTGTGCCAGGCCATGAAATGTTGGACCCATCATGTATTTGGTGTAACGTCTGGTAATGGTAACAGTAAAGTCAAAAAGGAAAACAAATCAGGACCTCATTCAGAATCTGTGCAGTTCCTGTTTAAGGTTGTGGTGATATGGATACAAACTTTGATCATTTCTTTTGATTGTGTAAAGCTGCTTTTACAATGACAATAATCTTTGAATTGAATTGAATTCAACAATCATAAATAAAATAAAAAACATATTCTGAACAAAAGGTGTAGATACATGGAATGTTATTCTTATCCATAAGTCTTTCAAAACAGCCCTTGTTAATGCCTTGCTTTGTCTTTCTGCTCCACAGAGATCTGCAGGCGGATTGGCGATACCTCTTTGTGCTTTCCAGGGCACCGTGTCTCTCCAAGCACCCACTGGCAAAACGCTCTCCCTGTCCACCTACGAGGTGAGCAGTGATGGTCTCAGGATCTCCCCAAACAACGCCAAGAAGGTCGAGGTGTACCGCTCTAAATCAGTGGGGCATGAGCCCAGCGCGGAAGAGCCTAACTCCGGCAGCGGCGGTGGAGGAGTGGCCGACACCAATGTGAAGATCCATTTGGAGGTTCTGGAGATCTGCGACAATGAGGAGGCCATGGACAGCGTTTCTATCGTGTCCAACATCAGCCAGTCGTCGACGCATGCACGCTCCCCATCACTGCGCTACTCTCGGCGCGAAAATCGCTTCGTATCATGTGAGCTGGGAGAGACGGCGTCATACTCACTGCTGATCCCCGGCTCCAGCCCGGATGCTGATGGCCTTAACATACACATCCCAGATACGGTGGAGGCGCACCGGCAGAACAGCCGGCGCCAACGGAGCGAAGCAGGCGGTTACCGTGAGGAGATCCAACTTCTGAATGAGGTCTACAAGAAACAAGAGGGAGAACTGGAGAACTAGTATTCGCAATTGTTTAGAGATCTTGTTAGTGCTGAATGAAAGAAGGTTGAATGTCTTCAAGGAAGAAGTTTTACTTGAGACATACAGCAGGTAAACAGGGGAAATAAACAGGATGCAGGCTGGGATACAGTTCATTTCAGAATCTTCTAGAAGATCTACGGAATCAGACGGAAGAAAAGTTCCTCAAAATTTGAAAATAGGCTTGAGAGGTATCAGTAATTCCAGGCAGTTAAATAGAGGGAAATACCAATTACCAGATCTTAAAAAAAGATCAAATCTAGAAACATGAAGCAGTTTCATTTGTCCTTCTGGGGGGGACACTTAAAGGGTTCATACAGAGTCAATAAGATGTCTGACTCCTGGCTGGCTCTCCAAATCGAAATAAGTACGCTTTTTATTATCTATTTTCTCCAATCAGTATTATCATGTATTCCTTACTCTTAAAGGTACTTGAAGTCTGAAGGTTTACAGTCAGTATCATTTGGAGGTGCACTTTACTTCATGTTACATACAGTAGTTATGTTACATTAAAACAAATGAAACACATCCTCAAGAATATCCAAGCCGATTCATTCGCTTAGGTTTCACTAGCATACTAGCCTCCCATTCACAACACTCAAATTATTCAATCGCCTCATGTACCGTCTGTTCCTTTTGCTCGTGTTTTTTTTTTTTTGCTTATGTTACTCTATATTGTTATTCCTGTAGCCATGGAAATTGTGGTGAAATTTTAATAGCACCCCCAGCAGTACTGGAGCACTTGATTGCAGTTCCCAGTAGGATCGTGGAGAGAGTATGCAAGCTTGTGTTCATGAAAAATAGACCCTCACAAATGTCTCTGGATGAAATATGCTCAGAGTTGAAGAATACTGTTGAGGATTAAATCTAGAGCGAGTGATAGTGTAGAAGTCAAGTTGATTCTCCCCTTGGATTTGATGGTCAGTAATGAGGCGGGCCTTCAGGCTTTGGTTTTGACTACAGAAAAGAGAGTCTTTGGTGTGTGTGTGTGTGTGTGTGTGTGTGTGTGTGTGTGTGTCTGATGTTTACAGTCCATTAGAATGGCTCGAGGTATATATATATATAATAATATATTATAATTATACTATATATTCTAGTATATATATATATATAATAAATAAATAAAATAAAGGAAACATAAAGGGCAGGGTACAGAAAGCCACTTCCATACATGTAATGTTGTTGATCAGCTTGAAAGAAGATAAGCGCACTGGGAATTCTCCCAGCCCTCCTGACTACCACTCTTGTCATTAGCGTGAACAGCCCTCTGTCTTCAAACAGCTTTGAGCCACGCTTTTCCCAAATCAATAACACCATTTGCATGATGTAGAAAGGTCATAAACAACTGAAATAAAAGCCACTGTGTTTATACAGCAGCCTGGGAAAAGCTTCCATATGGTCGAATTCGGACATGTAAAAGGGAGAACAGATTTTATTTCAGTTTCCCAGAAAGACATTAAGGCGCTAATTATCTCAAAGCAAATACTGTTTATGGATTTCATTTGCATTTCTTTCTTTCTTCATTCATCTTCAGTAGGGTCTTTATCCTTGGTCAGGGTCGTCATGGAGGCGGAGTCAATCCCTTGAACATGGCGTGTAAGACAACAAGCATTTAAAACCTTTAAAAATAATTGAAAGAAAATGACTACTCCATTTCACGTGGACAGTCATGCGCTTAGAATGTTATGTTTGGGTTGTTCATGTAACGGTATCTGAACGGCACTTCATCAAAGTCATACTAACTTTCAAAAGCAACTTTGTTACAACCGAGTTACACCTGGGCGGATTTTGACACATTTCTCAATCTGATGTTTTTTTTGTTTGTTTTTTTCTGTCCAGTATGATGATGATTTATGTTTGGTATCGCCTCTGGTGTAGCTGTTTTGTGAGTTGTGCATCCTCCCCTTGGTGGCGTAGGTGAGTGCTGTCACAATCTGTCCCGAAACAATGGCAAATCCTATGATCTTGCCTCTCCCTTTGGTGTCTGCAAAGATAACTAGATTTATACTGTTACTTTCAGGCCTAAAATCACCAACAAACGTCTCACACCAGGAAAAAGGTGATTTAGTTTATACGGAAAGTTGAAATCGGTCATCTGGAATGTCAGCTGTGAAGTCTACTCTCTTGTTCAGCCACAGAATTCTGCCATAGAGACATTAGGTAGTACTTTTTTTCCCCCAGTGAGCCACACAAATGTATTTGTCATTGCATAAGCAGGGAAGTGAACAACAAGCTGCACAAGCCTTAATTTGCAGAGATGATTCGCTCTGGATGTGGGCTGCAGCTCGTCGGCAGTGCATGATTTGGGTGAAAAGGCAAGAGGAAAAAAGAAAAAAAAGAAAAAAACAAGGTCAGATGCACAGGGTTTGTTTTTCTGCAGAATTCACTGGCTTTTGGGTCCTGAGAGTTTAGTGTGTGAGTGAGGGAGGGAGGGAGGGAGGGAGGGAATGATTGGCTGAGGGAGGGGTTGATTAAGTAAATCAGTGAATCAGTAAGTGAGTGAGTGAGTGCTTAAGTGAGTTCATTATTGAGTTAATGAGTCAGTCAGTGACTGAGATTGTGGGTTATTGAGTGAGTGAGTGTGTGTGTTATTCAGTGAGTTCGTGAATGAGTGATTTAATGATTGAATTAGAAAGTCAGTAAGTAAATGAGTGAGTGAGTGAGTGAGTGAGTGAGTGAGTGAGTGACGGAGTGTGTGAGTCAGTCAGTCAGTCAGTCAGAGAGTGTGTAAGTCAGAGAGTGAGTCAGTCATTCAGACAGAGAGTGAGTCAGGCAGTCAGAGAGTGTGTGAGTTAGAGAGTGAGTGAATCAGTCAGTCATTCAGAGAGTGAGTCAGTCAGTCAGAGAGTGTGTGAGTCAGAGTGAGTCAGTCAATCAGAGAGTGAGTCAGTTAGTCAGTCAGTCAGAGAGTGTGTGAGTCAGAGAGTGAGTGAGTCAGAGAGTGAGTGAGTCATTCAGTCAGAGAGAGAGTTAGTCAGTGTGTCAGAGAGTGATTCAGTTAGTCAGTCAGTCAGAGAGTGTGTGAGTCAGAGAGTGAGTGAGTCATTCAGTCAGAGAGAGAGTTAGTCA
>QNUK01001224.1:0-93223 GCA_013621035.1 Clarias magur
GTGAGTTAAGCCTGTGTGTGTGTGTTGTGTGTTAAACCTGTGTGAAAGTTAAACCTGTGTGAGTTAAGCCTGTGTGTGTGTGAGTTAAACCTGTGTGTGTGTTAAACCTGTGTGTGTGAGTTAAACCTGTGTGTGAGTTAAACCTGTGTGTGTGTTAAACCTGTGTGTGTTTGTTAAACCTGTGTGTGAGTTAAGCCTGTGTGTGTGTGTGTGTGTTAAACCTGTGTGAGTTAAACCTGTGTGAGTTAAGCCTGTGTGTGTGTGTGTGTGTGTTTGTGTGTTAAACCTGTGTGTGTTAAACCTGTGTGTGAGTTAAGCCTGTGTGCGTGTGTATGTGTGTTAAACCTGTGTGTGTTAAACCTGTGTGTGAGTTAAGCCTGTGTGTGTGTGTGGGTTAAACCTGTGTGTCAGTTAAACCTGTGTGTGAGTTAAACCTGTGTGTGTGTTAAACCTGTGTGTGTTAAACCTGTGTGTGAGTTAAACCTGTGTGTGAGTTAAACCTGTGTGTGTGTGTGTTAAACCTGTGTGTGTGTGTGTTAAACCTGTGTGTGTTAAACCTGTGTGAAAGTTAAACCTGTGTGTGTGAGTTAAACCTGTGTGTGAGTTAAGCCTGTGTGTGAGTTAAGCCTGTGTGTGTGTGTGTGTGTGTGTGTGTGTGTGTTAAACCTGTGTGTGTTAAACCTGTGTGAAAGTTAAACCTGTGTGTGTGAGTTAAACCTGTGTGTGACTTAAGCCTGTGTGTGTGTGTGTGTGTGTGTGTGTGTGTTAAACCTGTGTGTGAGTTAAGCCTGTGTGTGTGTGTGTGTGTTCAACCTGTGTGTGTTAAACCTGTGTGTGAGTTAAACCTATGTGTGAGTTAAGCCTGTGTGTGTGTTAAACCTGTGTGTGTTAAACCTGTGTGAAAGTTAAACCTGTGTGAGTTAAACCTGTGTGAGTTAAGCCTGTGTGTGTGTGTGTTAAACCTGTGTGAGTTAAACCTGTGTGTGAGTTAAACCTGTGTGAAAGTTAAACCTGTGTGTGTTAAACCTGTGTGTGTGTGTGTGTGTTAAACCTGTGTGTGAGTGAAGCCTGTGTGTGTGTGTGTGTGTGTGTTAAACCTGTGTGTGAGTTAAGACTGTGTGTGTGTGTGTGTTAAACCTGTGTGTGAGTTAAACCTGTGTGTGAGTTAAACCTGTGTGTGTTAAACCTGTGTGAAAGTTAAACCTGTGTGTGTTAAACCTGTGTGTGAGTTAAACCTGTGTGAAAGTTAAACCTGTGTGTGTTAAACCTGTGTGTGTTAAACCTGTGTGTGAGTTAAGCCTGTGTGCGTTCGTTGTGTGTTAAACCTGTGTGAAAGTTAAACCTGTGTGAGTTAAGCCTGTGTGTGTGTGAGTTAAACCTGTGTGTGAGTTAAGCCTGTGTGTGTGTGTGTGTTAAACCTGTGTGAGTTAAACCTGTGTGAGTTAAGCCTGTGTGTGTGTGTGTGTGTGTGTGTGTGTGTTAAACCTGTGTGTGTTAAACCTGTGTGTGAGTTAAGCCTGTGTGTGTGTGTGTGTTAAACCTGTGTGTGTTAAACATGTGTGTGAGTTAAGCCTGTGTGTGTGTGTGTGTTAAACCTGTGTGTGAGTTAAACCTGTGTGTGAGTTAAACCTGTGTGTGTGTGTTAAACCTGTGTGTGTTAAACCTGTGTGAAAGTTAAACCTGTGTGTGTGAGTTAAACCTGTGTGTGAGTTAAACCTGTGTGTGTGTGTTAAACCTGTGTGTGTTAAACCTGTGTGAAAGTTAAACCTGTGTGTGTTAAACCTGTGTGTGTGTGTGTGTGTGTGTGTGTGTTAAACCTGTGTGTGTTAAACCTGTGTGTGAGTTAAGCCTGTGTGTGTGTGTGTGTGTGTGTTAAACCTATGTGTGAGTTAAACCTGTGTGTGTGTTAAACCTGTGTGTGTTAAACCTGTGTGTGAGTTAAACCTGTGTGAGTTAAACCTGTCTGTGTGTGTTAAACCTGTGTGTGTTAAACCTGTGTGAAAGTTAAACCTGTGTGTGTGAGTTAAACCTGTGTGTAAGTTAAACCTGTGTGTGTGTGTTAAACATGTGTGTGTTAAACCTGTGTGAAAGTTAAACCTGTGTGAGTTAACCTGTGTATGAGTGTTAAACCTATGTGTGAGTTTTTTCCCTTTACTTAAGTGTACTTAAACATGAGGAAAATGTTCACCTTGGGTCTAAAACAGATCTGCTCATTCTCTATAAACAGGACGCTATCACCTACAAGCAAGACACATTGTAACAGACGACCTTCCTGTGAAGGTCGTCTGTTACAATTAGCAGTAATGAGAGAACTAGTTACTCCAGACTAGTTACCTGTCCAGACTGGGTGTGGCTTTGGGTGGACTGTGCAGGTACTGTTTGAACTGCACCTACACCTGTGTGTGTGTGTGTGTGTGTGTGTGTGTGTGTGTGTGTGTGTGTGTGTTAAACCTGTGTGTGTTAAACCTGTGTGTGAGTTAAACCTATGTGTGAGTTAAGCCTGTGTGTGTGTTAAACCTGTGTGTGTTAAACCTGTGTGAAAATTAAACCTGTGTGAGTTAAACCTGTGTGAGTTAAGCCTGTGTGTGTGTGTGTGTGTGTGTGTTAAACCTGTGTGTGTTAAACCTGTGTGAAAGTTAAACCTGTGTGAGTTAAACCTGTGTGTGTTAAACCTGTGTGTGAGTTAAGCCTGTGTGTGTGTGTGTGTGTGTGTGTGTTAAACCTGTGTGTGTGTTAAACCTGTGTGAGTTAAGCCTGTGTGTGTGTGAGTTAAACCTGTGTGTGTGAGTTAAACCTGTGTGTGTGAGTTAAACCTGTGTGTGAGTTAAACCTGTGTGTGAGTTAAACCTGTGTGTGTTAAACCTGTGTGTGAGTTAAACCTGTGTATGTTAAACCTGTGTGTGTTAAACCTGTGTGTGAGTTAAGCCTGTGTGTGTGTTAAACCTGTGTGAAAGTTAAACCTGTGTGTGTGTGTGTTAAACCTGTGTGTGCTAAACCTGTGTGTGAGTTAAGCCTGTGTGTGTGTGTGTGTGTGTGTGTGTGTGTGTGTGTGTGTGTGTGTGTGTGTGTGTGTGTGTGTTAAACCTGTGTGTGTTAAACCTATGTGTTTGTGTTAAACCTGTGTGTGTTAAACCTGTGTGAAAGTTAAACCTGTGTGAGTTAACCTGTGTATGAGTGTTAAACCTATGTGTGAGTTTTTTCCCTTTACTTAAGTGTACTTAAACATGAGGAAAATGTTCACCTTGGGTCTAAAACAGATCTGCTCATTCTCTATAAACAGGACGCTATCACCTACAAGCAAGACACATTGTAACAGATGACCTTCCTGTGAAGGTCGTCTGTTACAATTAGCAGTAATGAGAGAACTAGTTACTCCAGACTAGTTACCTGTCCAGACTGGGTGTGGCTTTGGGTGGACTGTGCAGGTACTGTTTGAACTGCAGCTCGAAGGCTTGTCCGATCGTACTGATAATGCTCTGCGCAAGGTTTGCACAGCACTCCAGAATATGACACGCTGGAAATACAAGAAACAAAGACGTTTATAAACGGCCCTGTGTATCTAAGAACCATAACTAAAACTGTTGACCCTGAGATACACAGGTCACACAGTAAGATGTCATATGTCATATAGGATAACTATTAAAGTAGTTATTAACACAGGAGTATATAGGGAGGATATAAAAAGTTTACACACCCCTGTTAAAATGCCAGGTTTTTGTCTTCCACCTTTAATGTGAGATGAATGTGACTTTAATGTGAGCTGAAGATGCTGTGATTTGCTTTGCGAGTGACAAGAATGGACAGGATTAGGAATGAGTATATTAGAGGGACAGTGCAAGTAGGACGGTTTGGGGACAAAGTCAGAGAGGCCAGATTAAGATTAAGGTTTGGAGGTGTGCAGAGGAGGGATGAGGGCTGTATGAGGAGGAGGATGTTAGAGATGGAGCTGCCAGGAGGAAGGCTCAAGAGGAGGCTTATGGATGATGTGATGAGGGAGGACATGCAGGAGGTTGGAGTGATGAGGGAAGATGTGATAGACAGAGTTCGATGGACACAAGCCAAAAGAAGAAGAATGTTACCTGTAACCTGTACAATTCAACTGAAGAACAAACTGAAAAGGTTTTGGGTAAAAATACATTAAAAAGCTTCTAATAACATGGCTGCATAAATATGTGCACCCTTAAACTAATACTTTGTTGAAGCACCTTTTGATTTTATTTCAGCACTCGTTCTTTTAGAAGACCATCATCATGTGCATGTCTTGACTTGGTCATTTCTGCCCAATCTTCCTTGCAAAAGTGTTCCAAAGCTGTCAGATCACATCTCCTGTGGACATCTCCTCTTCAGATTTTCAGGTCTGGGCTCTGTGCTTTGTGTCATTATTGTGCTGAAAAGGGAAATTCTTCTTCATCTTCAGAGTTTTAGGAACTGTCTGAAGATTTTGACTGGTATTTGATGTGATTATTTTGATTCAAACACATTTCCATAATTGTTTTTGATTATGTAAATCTGCTTTATAATCACTGATTAAAGAGCTATACAAATAAAATGGAATTGAATGGAATATTTAGAAATGTTAACAGTTCCCTCCACCTTATCTAAAGCCCCAGTTCCTGGTGAAGAACAACAGCCCACAGAGTGATGCTGCCACCACCGCGCTTCACTGTGAGGATGGGGTTCTCTGGGTGATGTGCTGAGTTGTTTTCATGCCCAATATACCTTTTGAAATGAATGGCCAAAAAAGTTCAGCCTTGCCCTCATCAGTCCATCATGGTTTTTGGAGACTTTATATATGTTTATATATGTTTTTGCTAAATGTATCAGGGCTTTGATGTTTTCCTTCGTAAAGTCCCACAGCCCAGACAAAGGAAGAATAAGGGAGATGATGTCACGTGTAGTACACAACCAGTGCCTGCCAGAAGCTGCTGCCACTCCTTTGATGGTGCTGTACGCCCCTTGGCAGTAATGATGTGTCGGTCAAGAACCAGACGGCTCCATGAGTCAGTACTTTATGTGAATGATGAGAGACGGCTCCCGTCTGAGAGCAGATTTACTGTTGCTGTTGTTGTTGTTGTTGTTGTTAATACACCACGGCATGATCGTTTCACCACACTGGCCGGCCGCAGGTACTTCGTGTACTGACTTCGTGTTTTCTGTATTGAGTGCAATTTCTCTTGAATTGTTTGGGTTTGGGTAGTTTATTTGTTTTATTCGTATATAAAACTCTCTCGCTCTCTCAAATCAAATAAATAAAACATTTGTTACACATACTGTATGTAATAGTGTTGTGATGATTTTACGCCGAATGTAATGTAACATAATGGTAATCTACGCTTTAGTATAATCACACTGAATGATGAATGTGATAAAGTAATAAAACTATTGCTAAAAGCCAGAAGTATTACTAAATGAGGGCCATTTCTCCCATCGTCTCCGAGAAGAGCCTCACTTCCCCCTCACTCCTCACCAGCCTCCCTGATCAGGTTTCTTCTTGTCATTTCAGCTGTTGTCCAGGGACGTCCAGTTCTCTGTAATGTCACCGTTGTGCCATCTTTTCTCCACTTATTCATTCTTCACTGTGTTCCAGGGTAGATTTAATGCCTTTGATACCCTTCTCCTGACTGATACGTTTCAGTCAGATCCCTTTGATGTTTTGAAAACTCTTTGAAGAACCTGGTGTTTGCTGTAAGATGCAACTAAGTACATGTCAGGAAAATCCTACTGGAACATCTGAATGTTCTTTTGGGTTAATGAAAGTCACTGTACGTGTGTCCTGACAACTATTTCACATGAATCCGGGTGTGATTGGTTAACGCTGAACACAGCCTCAGTGCTCAGGTATGAGAGAGTGTGCAGCCCTCTTACAACCACATTAGTCTGTTTTTTTTTTTTTTCATTTTTATCCCCCCCCTCCCCCCCCCCACCCCCCACTAAAATATTTCATGTTTTTTTATTTATGCAGTAAATTTGTAAATTTGTGCGGAAAAAAACGATTTTTCTGAAACTATTTACCTTTGGTCTCTTTTTTCCATCATAAAAACCTGACATTTTAACAGGGGTGTGTAAACTTTTATATCCACTGTAAATAAAAAATAATAATAATAATCTGTAGGCGCATTCTGAAATTAACAACTAACCTCTTTGATTCACAGGATCTTTGGCCACATACGCAACATAATCAGGCGTATCCTGAGGAGTAAAATGAGTTTTGTTACGTTCAGCACCACGAGCACATCAACATTTATTTATTCATTCATTCTATTTAATAATCACTCTGTCCTGATCACACATGTGATGAGACATCAAAAAAGTAATTTAATCACAGAGGTGGAAGTTAAAAACGTATCTTTCTCATGCATGGTTTTAATAAAGAAGATACGGTCAGGGTGTCGCACATTTACTTTGTCTATCATCAAGAAACTCAATTTCCCAGACTGCAATGCGGCTTAGTTCCAATCTACAGCTTCACTCATGGGGGATGGACTACAACTCCCAAAAACATCTTCTCTGTTCAGGATCTCCTAATTACAATCCTGTTTGTTATCAAACAGCATCTATTTAAAGAGACTCTGATCATTAGTTCAGGGTGAATATTTCAGCCTTAGTCCTGATTATTAGTTTTGCTTTTGATATTTTGTTTGTGCCTTGTCTGACTCCTGCGTGTTTTTGATCTTGATTCAGCCTCACTTTTTTTTTTTATTCAGCCTTTATGATCGTCTCTCATTAAGAAACAATTCAATCATTTGCTGATCTGCATTTTCTGCATTTGTCCACAGACGTCACAATCATGACAGAGTGCAAAAAAGTAAAGACTGGTAAAGGTTGTTGTTGTTGTGTTGTTGTTGTTGTTGTTGTTGTTGTTTTTAAAAAGCCCTGCTTTTTAAACACTAAATTAATTTTCTAATGAACCATTAACTAAACAAATGTATTGTTTTTCTTTTCTTAAGAGTCTGTGCTATAGTGAGATAGACGGGACAGTATCAGTGCCGTACTGCAAATTTTACATTAATGAACAATCGTCACACACAAGCTAGAAAACTCAGCCTAAAGCTACAGAATATGTCTCATCTGTGTTATAACGTGAATTTATAATTGATAAATTGGCCATTAAAGATTTGTGCTAAATGAAACTCTGATGTTGTGTAGCCCTCAGAACATTTTAGCATTATCAGTTTTGCAGTAAATGTCTTAACTGTGAGTTTTAGGCCTTACCATGTCTCCTCCAGAAGCAAAGGAGATAGACTGCATGGGGTGATGTGCTATCACCTAAGAGAGAGAAAGACAGACAGACAGACAGACAGACAGAGTCCAAATCAATATAATGATAAACAGCCGAAGCTAATTCCCATAAAAGGCTGGACTGATCTATTGACTTGAGCGTTACATTATTTACTGATATTGATACAGATATTGTCTTTGACCCCACATTTCCACATCTCATCACTTCTGTCTGGTAATATTGCTCAGGAGACGTGGAGGACTCTAACCTGTCTCGTGGTGGGGTCAAGCAAGTTCAGCCCCTCTACTGAGATGTTGACGGCGATACGCATGCCAGCGAAGTGCAGGTTACTCTTTCCCATGACCGCATGAAGGGCCTTGTTGGCAACCTGCAAGAGATGAAATCACAACCAGTTTACATTAAAACTACTGCATTCTGTATCGTACATACACTGCATGTCCATATTATAACAACATTAATACCATCAGCAGTTCTCACCTTCTTCCTCCACACACTTTTCCCTCCTGGAACGATTTCACACAGCCTGTTGATGGCCTCCCTGAAGACACACTTAGATGATTAGTTCACATTTTTAATAAATGTATACAGTCTATTCTGGGTGGGTTTCCTCCGGATGCTCCGGTTTCCTCCCACAGTCCAAAGACTGGACTAATTGGCGTTCCCAAATTGCTCATAGTGTGTGAACTTTGACTGGAGGTGTAACCACAGCCATAAAATGGGAATAAATGCACTGGTGATCACTGTTGTCCTCCACAGTCTCTAGTTGGACTACAGAGGTTCCCAGGTGGATGGATGGATGGATGGATGGATGGATGGATGGATACAGTCTATACTATAGGATTTATTCGTATTATAGCAAATCAGTCACTGTTTTTTTCAAACACTCCACTGTCTCTGGTCATCAATACTAATATAATTTGGTCTAAATGAGACTCAGCGCATTCACATCATTTTTTTTCCTGCAGTAAGATGATCACCATTACATACTCACAGATACCCACAGGGGATCATCATTACTACCCACTAGACTGTATCACAAACATTTCAGCACCGTTAGTTTAGAATATAAACATCATCTAGTAATCTTATAAAATAATTTTAACTGAAGAACGTCGAACGTGAAGTGTTTGGAGAACACAGTGTGTATTTGACTGCGGGCTGGTTTCGGGAATGCCAGAGCGACTGTATTCTCCAAACACATCACCGTACGACGTTCTTCCATTTAGAGACTAGATCTCTCCTTTACTACACCACTTTACCATAATCCATAAGTGCTAATCCCTCTCAAACACATTCCTCTTCCAAACACACCAGTCCACCCGAGCGCTCTTTGTTTTCAGCGCTCTTCATGGCTCAGCTCACTGCAGCTCTCCAGTCATTAAGCAGCAGCATCAATAATACATGTCTATCTGCATTTGCCCGGCTCTGGCAGCACTTAAGGCCAGTGTGGGCTTTGGGGATTAGGTTACTGCTGATCAATAGCCAGGAGCAGAGAGGAGGCTGCACCATTCCCGCAGGAGCACCGGCTCTGTGAGCAGCGCAATGTTACTGCGCTACACTGAACTCAGCACCGAGCCGACCGTCTCTTACAGCACATCATTCAGCTCAGCGGAGTGCTATAAACCCCAAACCATTAGTGCCGGGAAAAGACCAAAGCGAGCAGCTTACCTTGTGACCTGTGTTCTTGTGGTGAAGTCCAGGGATCGCATCGACTTCAGCACCTCGATGCAGCCCAGATACTGTAACCATATCAACAGGAATTAAATTAATCACATGTTAAAGAAAAACAAAACAAACAATCCACACAGTCACAAAGTAACGGCGAGATCAGGCAGCTGACATGCCCTCACACCCGCACACCCTCACACCCGCACACCCGCACACCTTCACCCCCTCACACCCTCACACCCGCACACCCTCACACCCGCACACCCTCACACCCGCACACCTTCACCCCCTCACACGCGCACACCCTCACACCCTCACACCCGCACAGTCCCCCTCAAACCTTCACCCCTCACACCTCACACCTCACACCTACCCCGCACACCCTCACACCCGCCACACCCTCCACACGACCGCACACCCCACACCTCGCAACAACCCTTCTACACCCCGCACACCCTTCACCCCTCACACCTCACACCCCTCACCACCCGCGACACCCTCACCCCCTCACACACCTCAACACCCGCACACCCTCCACACCTTCCCCCCTCACACCCTCACACCCTCACCCCCTCACACCCTCACCAACCCTCACACCCGCACACCCTTCACCCCTCACACCCTCACACCTACACCCAGCACCACCCTCACCCCCTCACACCCTCACACCCGCACACCCTCACACCCCTCACACCCTCACACCCTCACACCTTCACCCCCTCACACCCTCACACCCTCACCCCCTCACACCCTCACACCCTCACACCCGCACACCTTCACCCCCTCACACCCTCATACCCTCACACCCGCACACCCTCACACCCTCACACCCGCACACCTTCACCCCCTCACACCCTCATACCCTCAAATGCGCACACTCACACCCGCACACCCTCACACGCTCACCCACACCGACAAACAAAGTAATGTTGATCGGTTCTACATCATATTGATGGCAAACAACACCATGAACAGGAGCAAAAGATATTTCTCTTCCTCTTAGCATTTAAGAGACAGTGTAATGGGTATGTTGTAGACTCCTCTCACAGTGAGCTGGAGGATGGGTGGACACACACACACACACACACACACACACACAGCACACAGAACACAGCACACCGGAAGGTATAATTAAACAAACAATTAGTAACTTGGTGTTAGTTTGTCACCCTGAGATTCTTTTCACCAAACAGTAAAGCTCTGTGCACAATCCTCCAAGATAAAGCCACAGAGATCAGGAAGAATCCATTCAGTTATATCGCAGTTGTTTAGTGCAGCACTCCATGCGTCGACACACGCGCATTGACTGCAAAATCTTTTTTTTTAATTATTATTATTAAATCAAAATCAAATCAACATTTATTTCTATAGCACTTTACAACAATCTAAGTTGTACCAAAGTGCTTTACAGTACTATAAATGCCCATGAAGTGGCATTAAAATAGAGATAAAAATACAAACACAATAAAATATCATTATAAATAAATAAATGAAATAAATAAACTAATTAAATCATAGTCATAAAAATTATAATAATAATAATAAATAAAATAAAAGGATAAAATTATAACGATTACATAAAACTATAACATATTAAAGGCTATTATTATTATTATTATTATTATTATTAAATTTATATCCGTATGCATTTGAGGTGGTAAAACGCTGCAGTTCCTCTATAATCCTGCAGGATTTGACAAACTGTTCTCATGTGACGCAGCGCAGCGTCCTGCATGGAAGGAGCAAATTACTGACTTAGATGGTTAAGAATTGTAACAGACTGTAAAACAGTTATATTGAATGCTTGTAAAATCATGATCCTTACAGAATCGAAGCAGCACCTACAGTATCACACCTATCATGATGATACTGTATCTCTCTGGTTGGCTGTTGAGTAATTACATCATAATATACATTCTGTAGGGAAAAAAATGATGGAATTCCATTTGAGGCCAATATTTAAACATTATTCATTTCACAAGCAGCGCGATTCGAGAGCATCTCCATTACGAATGAGCTTGTGAAGTGGAGTGATATTTTTAGGTTCTATGTTAATCGAGTTAGCTTTAAGTTAACCAAAGTTCATTTAGCTAATTAAGTTTACATAAGATGTACGCCGGATCGCTTTATCATTTAAACTCGGGGTAAATTTGATTTCCTGAAAGGGCACTGTCACAGACGAAAGCTAACTGAAGAGATGATAAGACACTTGATCTTCCCTGAACACCTTGACCTCAGTTTTGAGTAATTATCTCCTCACAGAAAAACAAAATCAATTGCAAAGTCGTACGATGTGATAGTGCTTCTTTATAACCTGTTGTACGATCAGGGAGGAAGTGCACGTACTCTTGCTCCGTCCTGCGTTTACCATGGTGGCAGGCTGGAGCCTGCGTACACCCGGGAGGGAAGCGGAGGACAGAGACATATTCACCTTCTATTAGATTAGATGCTATTTCTTTCCCTTTTTTCCTGCTGTTCATAGACATCTGACCATCACAACATCACATTCTTTCCTGTTATAAAAACCCTCCACTCGGTCTTGGAGCCCGGCTGTGAGTTTGTTCCCCCTCCACCCTACACATAACCTACAACCACATGTACAGATCGTCAGCACAGACAGACAGATATTCAGCCTTGTAATGGAAAGTCCTTCATATCTTCCTCTGTGGCTCATCTGATCTCACTCCAGTTCTACTGTGATGCTTGTATAATTCTGGGCCCTCTGGAAAACATGCGATACACATTACTGTGGTTAAAAGTAATTGAATAGAGAAATGTGCCTGAGTAATGCAATAAAGCACGCTGAGACTGGACACTGTCTGTCCCTCTTCAGGCTCAGGACAAATAAAGACAGAGGCAGGAAGCAGAACAACAAGTCTGTCACCTCTGGGACGCGTTCATAAAGCGGAGATATGGTAAAGTAAAATGTTAGCAATATTATTTATGATAATTATTATGAGGATGTTGTTCAGTATATTCTGTGTGGTGAGGAAACACAATTTGAAACACGATTATAAAATATAACAAGACTTGTGACTGATCATGAAAAGTTAAAAAATGCTTAGAAGTGTGTTTTGTGTATTTTCCCCCCAACACTCACTCAGTCACCGTGCTGATGCAGAGTCTCCTTCTACACTGTGCTTATACACATAAACAGTATGTCTCAGACACACACACACACACACACACACACACACACACACACACACGCACACACAATGCTTACTGTGCCAAAAGATTTTCACATCATGCCAAATGTAAAAGTGTCGGCTTTAAAATATTTCAAATTTGTAAACACAGTGTATAACATCAAGCAGAATAAATGATGAGCCAGTCCAATTTCTAATAATCAGCAAAATGCTCTTAAGGAGAAAGCAACGCCTCGCTAGTTTATCTCACCTTGACAATGTAGGAGGCCCCTGTGCTGCTTATTTTGTTGTCCGGATGCAGCCAGCCATGCGAGGGCTTGTGGATGATGTTGCCTTTGTGGTTGAGGTCTTCTCCACCAAGCCATATGCCCTCCACCCTGGTCCTGCGGTTGGAGCCTGTGCGATGGCTCCCAGCACCGCCCGGAGTCCCCTCCGGGCGGTGCTGGGAGCCCGGAGTCCCCTCCGCTGTCTCCGCACCCCCGAAGCCTCTGGGACTGGCCGAGCCTGTAACGGCCCTCTGCCCTCTCATGGACGGCAGGGAGCAGGGACCCATACAGACGGGGTCACAGGAGTTAAGTGCAGCAGCGAGGCTCGTCATGGGACCACTGGAGGCTGCAGCTGTATTGGTGGTGGCCGGGGACGCCTTAGCCATGGAGTTTTTGCTCGAATCCTTACTGGAGCTGGAACTGGCACTGCTGGAAGGGCTGCAGCTCAGCAGCGAGTTCGAGAACTTCCACTGGGGCATCCTGGGGATGAGCATGCAGAAGGTGGTGGCACTGTCCTGCTCGCCATCCAGGCCGGGAGACTCGGCCAGCGCCGGGACTAAAGGGGGATTCAGGATAGTGGGCTCCAAGGGTGGCACTGGTGAGTTTGGTACTGAAGAAGGAGCCACTGACGTGGCTACCACCTTCCCGCTCATGGCTAAGCTCTGGATCAGGTCGTCTGAGGAGGTCACAGAGTCGTTGCGAAAGCGGCCATACTTGGGCTTAAGTAGCATGCCCGGAAGACCAGCCTAGTGCAGGGAGGGCAGTGATGAGTGGGTATCGATGCCAGTGGGTAGTGGTGGAAAAAGGAAGGAAAAATGGATAGATGTAATGAAAGAGAAAGGCAATTCTTCCCAAATCCTCAGTGATGAGAACCTCCTCTGGGGTTGGTGCAATGCTGTAGTCTGTTCTATACATACACTCTCTCTCTCTCTCTCTCTCTCTCTCTCTCTCTCCTCCTCCTCTGTGAGGGCCGGCCCTCTCTCTGAGTGTGTCTCAGTTACTCCCCTGCTTGCGTATTCTCTCTATGAGGTCATGATGTTATTGTTCATCTAACAGCCCCGCCCAGATGCATTCAACCCCATTAGCTAACACAGCCTGAGTACCCCCTCCCAGCATTACATCACACACACACACACACACACGCACACGCACATACGCACACACACACACACACTGAACAGCTTCGCCATCACAAGCAGAGCACTCTCTAGAGAGAAACAAAGAATGATGTTTATTTCGTGCACTATGTCAGATATTTCAGAATCATTTTTAAACCTCTAGAGCTCGATTTGTAACATTTCACATGGAAACACAGCAGCATAAAGTAAAAATCCATTTTCTCTAATTCACCGCCTGTACATGACATCATATGACAATTTATTATTGGTATTGTTTGGCCAATCAATCAAATAATTTGTGGCAATTTCTACGGTGAGATTTAGGAGATGAGGGAGTCCTGATTATCTTATGACATTACCTTTACATTATGTAAATATGAAAGATGTTTTTCTATCATAAATGCTTTATTTAATTAACTCCATCTGGGTGATTATACTGTACATATCTGTTAGTATTTATAGTTAGTTTTGTTATCATTCTTTTTCCAGATTATCTTTTTAAAAAATCATTTTAATTACCTAATTGTATTAATTCTGGCAAGAATACACAGCCTATTATCTATTAATATAAAAGATTATATTTTATAGGCTTCAAACAGCAAAAGAAACACCTAATTAAATCATATTATATCACTTTAAATTCATATAAATAAATTTTACATTATAAGTAACTTTAAATGCTTTTATAAAGCATTAGTAAACAGTAAACAGTGATTTCCACATTGTGGCCGTTATTACTGTCTACACATGCTTAAGATGAACAAACGCTACCTATATATAAGATTTACCTGCTGTCTATCCGTTAAGAATCTCACCACTGTGTGTTTAAATAAAAGCGCAGACAGACACGTGCCAGACCTTCCTCTCAGCAAACAGTGGAGGTTTAACAGAAAGAAACTGCTGTCGTAGATGAAATAAACATCACATCCCACTTCTGACAAGAGCACATTTTTTCATACTTCAGATTTTATGTATATATATATATTTTGTAACTTTGTTGGAATCTGTTTTATAGGTTCCTTTTGTAAAAATTATTTAAGGTCACGGAGCGGTCGTATAAGCATTTCACTGCATATCGTACTGTGTATGACTGTGTATGTGACAAATAAAATTTGAATTTGAATTTGAATTTGAACATTAGTACATTTAATGCACCTACTAATTAACACTGTTCAATGTGTAATTAGGCAATAAGGTAATCATCAGCCAGAGGGAAGCCAGATGTGGATTGATCTAATCAACGCTCTGTCCAAATCTCTGTCCAACATTCAGGCTCGGATTTTATATTCACGCAAGAATCTGAAATAAAGACATCCTGATAGAAACAACAGCTAGTGCAAAGCTAACACGATTGGACTGACCATTAGTAGTGTCGTCTAAATAACCAGATGAAATCAGAGCTGTTTGCATCCTGTTGGCTATAATGCACGTTTCACAAACCTCCCAGGGGCTTCGGGGCAAATGCGCCGGCTGTGAGGCTGCAGTTCCACCCCTGAGTGATGGAGCACTGACTCACAAGACTTTTCTCAGGATACACACCAACATTCAAGCATAAATGTTTTGCGTTTTTTGCCCATTAAATTGAGAATGAATATTGCTTGAGTGGTTAAGCTGAGAGGAACTGAGGAGCCGTGAGTGGTTTCAGATGTGGAACAACCCTAATCGAGGCGACATATCAAGAGGACTGAACGTCGGATAAGAAGCTTTAAAAGCTCATCACGCAAACCTGGGACTCTGATTTCAAAGAAAAATGTAGTCAAGGCATTTGGGTCTGAAGATGAGTCAGTGTGAAACAAAACAAACAAACATGTTAAGCTCTGATTTGGTATGTAGCTCGTACTAGAGGACTTAAGACTTAACTAGTATTTGGTGAGAGGATTCTTTCCCAGCCTTCTGTCTGTCTGCCAAATTTCATGCCAACTGGACAATGACAAGCCGCACAAACTGGAATATTGATTATCCTTTACATCTACATAAAAATGATATAGATTATTTTTTTATTTTGCAATATATGTATTTTTTGTTTGTTTGTTTTGTTTCGCACGTTCTTACAAACAGCTGAAATTCAACTCAGTTCAGTCCTGCACATCAAGAGGAGCTAGTTGAGCGGGTTTGGACGCCGGATACGGATGTCCCCTGGTCAACATCTGTCTGAGGTGCTCCAGTCATGGCCGGCTGAGCGGAGGGGTCACTCAGGACACAGTGCAGGGATTATATATATTATTACTTGGCTGGTCTGGGAGCAGCTACGCGTCCCCCAGGAGGAGTCTGAGGGAGTCGCTACACCACGACCCTGAATAGGACTAAGCAGTATAGATCATTGATGTTTGGATTCATTTTGTTTGGACAAACTGTGTCTGACAGCCATTGTTCAGTTATTTTCTTTATCCTGTTTTTCAGCACTAGCTGTGCACACAACTTTGTTCGCATGGAATACCTGAAAAAAGCCAAATCACAAAATGAAATAGGTACTGAAAAAAAAAATCGGATTAGCAAGTCAAGCCAAATAATAAACAGGTAACAACAAAAATCCCCGAAGTCACAATTCCCTGAAAATCTGAGTCAAATAAGAGCAAGCAAACTTCCCAAACAGCAATAATATCCAAATCATAAACAAATTCTATAAATTTTCAAGCCAAGTCAATTAAGTAAAGTGTTTGTTTAAACGTTGCATGTATTCCTTCCTCTAGAGAATGTGGAGTAAAGGCGGGAGATCGTGTTTATTCAGTAGATTTTAATTACACACTCATAATCGCAACTGTAAAAATGAAATGAATTTCAGAATGAATTAACATTTTAACGTGTTACCATAAAGTGTTCAAACCGAGTTTGCTAAAATATCACTTTGAATGCATATAAATACATTTTTTATTCTAAGTAACTTTAAATGCTTATATAAAGCATTAGTAAACAACAGACAGTGATTTCCACATTATGGCCGTTATTACTGTATAAAGTAGATTTCACCTGCACACTCATACTGTAAGTGCTTATTTAAAAAAAACGTACAGCGCCATCTGTTGAATTTTAAGGGCATTTTTCATTTAAATTGTAAAGTAGCTAATCTTCTCTTCCGATGAGCTGATTGTGCTGAAATAAAACCTGCTGTATATATACCTCAAGCTCGGTAGTTTTCATGCGATTTGAGCACAAACAGACCAAAATTCCAGAAATCACCTTGATGTTCTATTACTCCTCTATAACATCCCCATAAATTATCACAAATATCTTCAACGCCAAAATATTAGAGTTTTATTATATGTATAGATTTTAATGTAATGTTAGTTAGAAACAGGAATAAAAAGAACTAGGCGCTTTATTTACAAAAGGCAGAGTTACGAATCTTTGTTTTTTATTTTTCACTATTCATCAGTATAAATGGATTTTGTTGTACCTAATGATTTAAACGAAACAGGGAAAACTAGAATTAATATATACTGTAGTAATAGTGTAGAGAATTTTCCATATGCAAAATATTTAAATTCAGAGCAAAATAGAGACGTATTGGTATTTGGTTCCCCTGTGTGGTCGACATCATGTAGTGATTTTCTCCATTCCCTCTCAGCTGGTCTTATCTTCGGTTGTTGCTTGAGCACATCCACTGACCAAGGAGCAGAGATAGAAGACCTTCTCGTTCTGAAGAATAGAGCGGAGCGGAAATAAATATGAAGGTGTTTCAACAGTAGGAGGAGAGAATGAGTCACTGTGTGGTGGAGCTGTTAGGAAGGTACATGTACAAAGCCAGTGAAATGAAGCAGCAGGTGGGGAATTAATGAGGGCTGGTGGATTGGACGATGTCTTGCTCACCGATACAGAATGACAGTAGTAGAAATCATTCCCGGGTTAAATGTGTTATTTTGATTTAAAGCAGTAATGAATAAAATGTGACAAAGTTAAGGCAGAGCAGCAACGCAGCCTCTGTTTCATTCTACAGTTTAGGGCGTGGCTCCGTAAGTGAGGACAAGGTTATACATTTTGTCCCCCACTTACAAACAAGTTGCGTTCCGGGAGCACGTAGTTAAGCCTGACGAAGTGAGTCTTATACAGAAGTGTGTTCTCTGACACGAATATACAGTGTTGTCTCTGCGCCTTTACATTGAGAGGGAAATCCCGGATGCTGAGCTGTTTTCCACTGTATCAGACTTAGAATTTAGAATTATTCACCATCAGAACACACACACACACACACACACACACACACACACACACACACACACACACAATATACCAGACTTTGGACATTTTATACATTCACTTACACACTGAGAATATTGTATATAATTGTACATATTGCTACCTGGCGCCCTGCAGTGTGTATTGTTTTGCACATGAGAGACGTGTTTCTGTGATTGAACCAGAAGTAGAAGCGCGTTCTGGTCGTTTCTGCGGAAAATTCGTAACTTAAATGTTCGCATGTCAGGGATTACCTGTATAATTAACGTATTTTTTTGTAAACAATCTTCTTACTGATTTTATTTCAAACTGCTTGTGATTTGCTCACAGTGTACTGTTAAATAACTAGTCACTTAAAATACCTGGTGAAGATGACGAGTTTGTGATGAATCGCAGGTAAACATTGCCGATTGAAAAAAAAAAAAACTGTATTCTTAGAGAAAGCCCTGAGATCTACACCAAACTCTCTCGCTCTCTCCTGTTAATCACAGCAGCTCTGGCCGGTTGTGACCCGCAGAGAGCTCGTGTGTACAGAAGAGGGCAGACAGCGCTGCTTCCTCCCGAGTGTGTGACCCTGTACTGCTAACTGACTTCATATCTCTGGAGGACACACGTAGCCTTCTGCTAACACCCTGTTAGCATCTGTCATAGGATCGGGGATATGCACACGCAATGTGTGAGGGGAACATTTCCCGGCTGGTATCATCATCTAGATGTGTGAACAACTGGCTTATGAATTATTCTACATGGACATATAATACAAATCCACATGAATTCAATATTTAAGTAAAAAAGATTAATTTAATTAGAAAATGCATTGACATGGAATCTATTGTGAAGTGTTTTTTTAAAGAACATGATGTTATATGTGCATTTTATTATGAGACATACAGCCTTTCTAAAGGTCGCCCAAGTTATATATGAATTATTATATTTGAACTAATTGTAATAGTTTAATACCTGATAAACTACAGGAACAAGATGTCAAACAAATTACTTATTAAACAACTTCTTTTAAAGAAACAGGCATACGGCATTCACACTGAACACACACACACACACACACACACACACACACACAAACAACAACATATGTGGCCAGTCCTCGCATAAGAGGACGTCTTATGGGTGAAACTGCATCCAGGTCCGTCTCAGAACGCAGCCTCTGTTTCATTCTGCATCTTCAGAGTCGTACTTGAAGTCCTGCATGATTTCACTCAGAGACTCTTTGTTTTTAATAATCCTGAAGAACACAGAGTGAGAAAAAAAAAACATGAGGCCTTTCGCTGAAGGTACACAGTGAGAGAAAGTATTTGAGTACTTTGGTTTTTGTTTTACACTGCGTCTCAAAACCGATATGATACAAAAGCTTCTTTATTTTTTTTTACTGAAAAGTCAAACTCTCATATTCTAGATCCAGTGCACGTCAAGTGAAATATTTAAAGTCTTATTTTGTTTTGATTTGAATGATTATGGTTTACAGCTCATAAAAATCACAACCCCGTATCTCAAAACATCAGAATATTTTATTTTCATTATGTTTCGAGGTTCCTACATTATAAACACTGGGTGTCTCTGGGTCCAGTTCAGCACACGTATGGGGAGAACTGCTGACTCCACAGGAGGGCGAACCAGAGAGAGCGATCGCTGAAAGGGCCGACTGTTCACAGAGTGCCGGATCAAAACATGTTCCTGGAAAGTTGCCTGAAACTGCAGAGGCAACAGGGACGACCGCAGCATTCAGAAGATTGTCAAGCAAAGCTGATTCAAGACCTTGGGAGAGGCTGGAGTTACTGCATCAAGAGCCAGCACGCCCTGACATCTTCAGGAAACAGCTGCATTCCTAGTATCAAGCAGCTCCTGAACCAGAGACACCATCAGAAGCATCTCACCTGGGCTGAGGAGAAGAAGATCTGGAGCTCTCCAGTGCTCCAAAGTCCAGATGAAAGTAAACTTTGCATTTCATTTGGAAATCAAGGTGTCAGAGTCTGGTGTGACGTTTCCACAGTCTTAATGATTTGGAGTGCCACGTCGTCTGTTGGTGTTCGTCCTCTGTGTTTTATCAGGTCCAAAGTTATCGCAGCCGTCTACCAGGAGAACTTCAGAGAACTTCATGCTTTCACCTACTGACAAGCTTCCTTTTGCAGCCGGACTTAGCACCTAAACACAGCGCCAGAACGACCACCAACTGGTTCGCTGACTGTAATGTTACTGTGTTTGACTGGCCAGCCGACTCACCGGACCTGAACCCGAGAGAGAATCTCAGATGGCTCGCTCTGGCTACAGATGAGCTGCAGGCTGCTATCAGACCAGCACCCTGGTCTTTAATAATATCTCAGCAGTGCCACAGGCTGATCACATGATTTAACAAAAGAAGTTCGACATTTCTGTATTATAAATAGTTTTTTGATTGATCTTAGGAAATATTCTAATATTTTGAGATACCAGATTTTTTTATCAAATTAAATCAAACAAAAAAGGCACAAAATATTTCACTTTACAAGTAATAAATCCAGAATATACAGTAGGAGCGTTTCAGTTTCTGAATTCAATTCTATATATATATATATATATATATATTATATATATATATATATATAATATTGACAGTTGGTACCCTTCGGTCAATGAAAGAAAAACTCACAATGGTCACAGAAATAACTTTAATCTGACAAAAGTAATAATAAATAAGAATTCTATGAATGTTAACCAATGAAAGTCAGACATTGCTTTTCAACCATGCTTCAACAAATTATAAAAAAAAAAATGAACTCATGGAACAGGCCTGGACAAAAATGATGGTACCCCTAACTTAATAGTTTGTTGCACAACCTTTTGAGGCAATCACTGCAATCAAACGATTCCTGTAACTGTCAATGAGACTTCTGCACCTCTCTGCAGGTATTTTGGCCCACTCCTCATGAGCAAGCTGCTCCAGTTGTTTCCGGTTTGAAGGGTGCCTTTTCCAGACAGCATGTTTCAGCTCCTTCCAAAGATGCTCAATAGGATTGAGGTCAGGGCTCATAGAAGGCCACTTTAGAATAGTCCAATGTTTTCCTCTTAGTCATTCTTGGGTGTTTTTAGCTGTGTGTTTTGGGTCATTGTCCTGTTGCAAGACCCATGACCTGCGACTGAGACCCAGCTTTCTGACACTGGCCAGCACATTTCTCTCTAGAATCCCTTGATAGTCTTGAGATTTCATTGTACCCTGCACAGATTCAAGACACCCTGTGCCAGATGCAGCAAAGCAGCCCCAGAACATAACAGAGCCTCCTCCATGTTTCACAGTAGGGACAGTGTTCTTTTCTTGATATGCTTCATTTTTCCGTCTGTGAACATAGAGCTGATGTGCCTTGGCAAAAAGTTCCATTTTTGTCTCATCTGTCCATAGGACATTCTCCCAGAAGCTTTGTGGCTTGTCAACATGTAGTTTGGCATATTCCAGTCTGGCTTTTTTCTGATTTGTTTTCAACAATGGTGTCCTCCTTGGTCGTCTCCCATGTAGTCCACTTTGGCTCAAACAACGACGGATGGTGCGATCTGACACTGATGTTCCTTGAGCATGAAGTTCACCTTGGATCTCTTTAGAAGTCTTTCTGGGCTCTTTTGTTACCATTGGGATTATCCGTCTCTTTGATTTGTCATGAATTTTCCTCATGCGGCCACGTCCAGGGAGGTTGGCTACAGTCCCATGGATCTTACATTTCTGAATAATATGTGCAACTGTAGTCACAGGAACATCTAGCTGCTTGGAAATGGTCTTATAGCCTTTACCTTTAACATGCTTGTCTATAATTTTCTTTCGAATCTCCTGAGACAATTCTTTCCTTCACTACCTCTGGTCCATGTTGAGTGTGGTACATACCATGTCACCAAACAACACAGTGACGACCTGGAGCCCTATATATAGGCCCCCTGACTGATTACAAGATTGTAGACACCTGTGATGCTAATTAGTGGACACACCTTGAATTAACATGTCCCTTTGGTCACATTATTTTCAGTATTTTCTAGGGGTACCATCATTTTTGTCCAGGCCTGTTCCATGAGTTTATTTTTTTTAATAATTCTGTTGAAGCATGGTTGAAAAGCAATGTCTGACTTTCATTGGTTAACATTCATAGATTTTTTTAAAATTATTACTTTTGTCAGATTAAAGTTATTTATGTGACCATTGTGAGTTTTTCTTTCATTGACCGAAGGGTACCAACAATTTTGTCCACGTGTGTATATATATATATATATATATATATATATATATATATATATATATATATATATATATATATATATATATATATATATATATATATATACATATATATATATATATATATATTTTCACATATATATATACATACATATATATATATATATATATATATATATATATATATATATAGAGAGAGAGAGAGAGAGAGAGAGAGAGAGAGAGAATCCACAATACAATACAATATAATTCCAGCGCACACATCAAATTAAAGTTTACACCCATCTTTTGACTTTGCGTGAAACTGATTCATGGAGCTACAGTGAATAACGCCGGGCTGGTGGATTTCACACAGCACTCTCAGACTGTCGACGCAGAGGGGAAGAGAGCAGCCAGGAGACACGTGTGACCAGTCGCGGGACGGCAGGAAAAACAGCTTTACAGAAATAAATAAGCAATAAACGACAATGCGCTCTGTTCTGCTCCTATCGCACGATCACCCGTTAGAACAATACAGTCAGTGTCCCAGAATATCAGGAACATCATCAGGAAATAAAAGCTGACATTCTGCTCCATCGTTTCATGTTAATCTCTTGATCTGAAACTCAAATGTCTTTAGTGTTTAGCAAAGACAAAAGACTGGGCCTTGCTGGAACAATGCTTTTAAAGAGGACGGCATTAGAGGAGAAATGACTCTCACTGGCGAGACGACAGAACGAACACGAACACAGAGCCACGTTCACCAGAACTTGTAACCCGGAGACGATGGAGATCTGAAGACTGAGCAGCGCTGAGCAGCAAAGTGCTGATGCTGGGGATTTGTTGTGTCTGGATACTTTCCCAAATCATGTTGTTTTTAAACATACTGTATATTTGCTTACATCTTTATCAACACAACAGTAGTTTTGTACAAAGTCAAGAATAAAACACTGTAAATATTAAATGAGAAAAACATTGGTGTCTGAACTGGATTACAGGCAGGATTTTACTGATCGTATGATAAAAGTCTGATTAATAAGGAACAAAGTCTCACTCCTGTCTGATCTCCTGGACCTTCTCCTGGTGGCTCTGGTCTTCTGGGTGATCCTGCGCACTCTGCTTGGCGAGCTGGAACTGCGCCGTCTGTAGGGAAGATTTTATTCTTTATTTTTAACAGTCAAAATTCCTCTCACTCTGTACTGAACTGATTTATTAGATCACACACACACACACACACACACACACACACACACACACATGCAGACGTTAAGAAAGAAAAAGGTCCTTCAGCCACAAAGATCACAAACACTCAGATCAAGCAATAAAGCTGACGTCACTAAAAGTGAAACGATGTCCTCGAGGATTAAAGCATTATCTTGTTCATGTGTTTCTGGTGCAGAATGTAAACGTTCTTGTTGTTGTTGTTGTTGTTTCCAGTTAAATTATTTAAAGCACAGCCGTGTTACAGCCCACATGAAACCATGCACACACACACTGTCTACGTGTTAGTTTCCTCGTGTTTCCTCAAGAGCTTTATAATTTGACTGAAACTCGGGAGGAGCGAAGCCGCTCAACATGCAGCGCTCGA
This sequence comes from Clarias magur, assembly GCA_013621035.1. Taxonomy (NCBI): domain Eukaryota; kingdom Metazoa; phylum Chordata; class Actinopteri; order Siluriformes; family Clariidae; genus Clarias; species Clarias magur. The sequence continues at coordinate 23,392 of QNUK01001224.1, forward strand.
GTTCAAAATCCTTGGACTCTTACATCAGGGGATCTTTAAATCTAACATTTTCACAGCTGACTTCAAAAAATACTGAGTAAGTAAACACACACACACACACACACACACACACACACACACAAATGCAGAGATTAAAAGATGTCCTGTAATAGATTGATGATGTACAGCTGATTAAGTTTTGTTTTTGAAATTTTCTCAACATTTAAGTAACCATGGTTACTCTTATGGTAGATACAGTAATGTTCAAAAGTTAGTACCCCCCCCCCTCCCCCCAGTTAATTCCATGTTTTTTGTGAAAAATTATCTGATCTAAGCAAGTCTCAGTATTTGGCAAATACAACGAACAACAACTTTCTTCACCGTGCCATTATTTATTTAACAAAAATGAAACCAACATGTGGGCCATACAGAGGTACTTAGTTTTGCCCTCATGTGTTTTTTTTTTGGCTTCATTTTTGTTTTCCACAAATATCTCCATCGTGAGTGGACGACTCCTGCTGCGTTCAGTTCCAGACAGACAGGAGAAGTGCTGAGTGTACAGTACATGTGGGCCGTGATGAAGTCACAGTTGCAGTGCTCTTTATAGTCCTGCCGCTCTTCTCCAGTCTCTGTTACATGTTCTAAAGACGTCATGTTTAAATATTAATTACAAAATAAAGGCTTGTTAAAAATAAAAAAATACTGAGATGTTGCTTGTGCAGACAGTTTCCACTGACAATAAACAAACAAACAGTTTCCACTGAATACACACCAACTCCAGTTTCTGCTTCTCTTTGAGCTGCAGCTTGTCGATGTGTTCGGAGAGATCCGCTCGGTCCAGGTCCCGGTGCAGACGCTCTTTGATCTCCAGAACCTCCTTAGAGATGCCGCTGAACGCTTTGGTGATCTCGTGGACCAGCTGTCTGTAATGCTCGAAGTCATACTGCGGCCCCGTCCTCAAGTACGCCTCGTGACCCCTGCCGGGGACATCCCGCACACAGGTTAACACACACACACACCTCCAACACACACATACTGTACCCTCTCTGAGGCCACTTTATTAGGAACACGACATGTACTGTACAATACAACTATTTTTGTGTGTACTACCTGTGGCCATTTTATTAGGAACACTACGTGCTGCTCCGATGGAGAATTACTGTACACTATCTGAGGCCATTTTATTAGGAACACTGCATGATAACTACTGTAGTAAGTGTGCACAGGTGTTCCCAATAAAGTGTTCACACATATGACATCACAAGGCGCACACTTACTCCTCGAATAGTTTGTACGCCTCCAGGCGCTCAGTCTGAAGTGCGTAGAAACGCTGGACCAGGCTTTTAAAATCTGAGGAGAGCTTTAAAAAACGTGGAGAAATGTTCAGTTTAGGAAGACGTCTTCAGCTTAAATGTAATTACATTAAATTTTATTTGTTTATCGCTTGGAACAATGGTCATTGTCGCAAAGCAGCTTCACACATTTCAAAGAAAATTATAGAAATTTGCACAACATGTGAAAAATGTGTATGAATCATAATGATGAGTTTGTCCCCGATGAGCGAGCCGAGGGCAACGGTGCCGAGGGAAAAACTCAGAGCTTTTCAAACCTCATAGAGAACCGTCCTCTTAAATAATACTAACATAACCGACCTCAGGCGTTACATACGTAAGTAAGGTTGTGTCTGTACATTGGGTCAGAACGCTCTTTCAATGATGTCTCTACGTTTTACACACTGGAGAACCAGAAACCAGTCTCGGAAAAACCGGCCGTCTGTCTGGATGACGATATGAGCTGTCATGTGCCGGATTATAAACCACAAGTTTGGACAGCGTACTGCGCATGCGTCAAACTGTGGGCGCGTCTTAAATCGACCGCTGGACAGAATTTAATTCATGTTTAGAGTATAAATGTTACAAATGTTATCAGTGAATCTAAATGTGGAGTAAAAGTGATGTCATGAACAGTTATGTGTGGGATTTAATCATCTACTGTAAAATAATCTACTAATGCGCTACTGTCTCAATGTAAACAAACACCTGCACCAGTAGATATTAATGAGAAAAGATAAAGTGAATATTTTGACTGGGATTAGTTCATATTTTCACTTTGGCTGAAATAACAGCGCTGAAGTGGTAGAAGTGAATTTTAACACACCGGAGTCGTTTTAAGACAAAACTTCATCTTTATCTGATCGGCTTTTTCCATTTCTCATCTGTGATTCTCTCTCTGATTACCGAACAGGGAGTGTGTTTGTCTGAGCACCAAAGAAGTTGGTGTAACTTGGTGTAAACATCAACTTTTGTGTATCCTCTGTTTTCCATTGACTGTAATAATATAAAATGACAGTAGATTCTAAATCTTGCAGTGAACTAAGAATATTTTGCACAATTTCCTAATATTTAGCCATCAATCCAGTGGAGACTAATATGATATGATATAATGTCACACAAATCAACATTTGGTTAAATTACAGTTTTAAAACATGAAAAGGTTCATCTGTGTTGCAGACAGACATGTACATGGACTTCAACCTGCAATAATAATACCAGTGATCACATTAAACATCATCAGATTATTTTTAGGTTAAACATTTTAACTACTTCTACAAACTCTTTCACCGGTATTTATGTTAATTCTAAATAATAAATAAAAACGCGTGATCATACCATGGCGCGTCTCCAAACTCATCAGCCAGCTTTTATTTTGTAATGTTTTAATTACTTCCGGGAATTTTCAGCAGGATGTTGTCAAAATAAAAGTCAAAGCTCGCCACTACTTCGTTCATGACAATTGTCCGACTCTTATCACGGGTGACATATCCAGCTCTATCTCTGGATGTGAACAAAAACATTTTACTGAGATTGACAAGCTACTTTATAACTTGGTAGGGAAAAATAGAACTCATCATGTGAAGAAATCTGTTCTAACAAATGACTATGTAAAGGGTGGATTAAACTTTCTGCACTCTTAATAATACTTTTAAACATTTCTTTAAAAGCCCTAACTCTACTTGGAATGTCATACCCTCTCATATTCTGTCAAAACTGGATGAGTTGAGCTTTTTCTTAACCCGTAATTACAATATTGATAAAGTCCCGATAAAAATGTCATCCTTTCACCGCCAGGCCTCCTTTCATAGTCTCTCATTTTCAAGCATAACTTTTCCCCCAACAAATATTAGATATGGAACAACAAAGACATAGTGTTTACACACAAATCTTTACTTATTGATTACTGGTTTAAGAATAATATTATTTATGTTGACCAATTATTTAACAGGGCTGGTTATCTTTACTCTAATAGTGAGTTTCTAGAAGAATATCAAATTCCTGTGTCTCCTGGAGATTATGTGAAAGTCTTTGGTGCAATTTCTTATGGTGTCTGCATGTTATTTAGAGCTCAACCAAGATTGGACACACGACAACTAACCTTGTTATCACTGACTGACACTTCAGTTGGTAAGATTTGTTTTTCCTGTAACAATGGAAAGAACAATAAACTAATTAGATCCTTGTTCAAAACAGATATTATCACAGTCCCATATGTATGTGGTTCCATACTGGAATAGATTTGTGCAAAACATTGACTGGAAGAAGGTCTGGCTCTCACCCAGCTGATACCTGCTGACCAACAAAATTGGAGAAATATCATTTAAAATAATTCATAAATTTTACCCGTCTAATGATCATATTGTTAAAAATTTTTTTAAAGATATTGATGTAATGTGCACTTTTTGTTCTGTGAACATTGAAACAGTTACCCATTTGTTTTGGCACCGTCCCTTTGTCCAAAGTTTCTGGTCTGACATTTGTAACTTTATTGTGGAAAAAATTGAGAAAGACTTCAAGTTATTATGGAAGGATGTTCTGTTTGGCCTGTATGACCTTAACAGAACGAAAACTATGCCTAATGAAACTTTCATTATTAATCTCATTATTCTGCTGGCAAAATATTACATTCATACGTGTAAGTTTGCGCATTCCAAAACATCTTTTTTTGCTTTTAACTATGAGGTCAAGCAATATCTCAACTCGATTAAGCATTCCATTAATCAAAAGGCAACAAAAACTGTGAATGTTTGTAAACACTTTGATATCTTTTTGTAAATTCATACTTCCCCTGGCAAAATGTGATGATGTGAGTCTTGTTTATGTCTTGTTTATGTTAAAAACACCTGCAAATGCTGGAAAATGCACATTTTGTTATTATTGTAATGGAGTTTAACATTCATGTAACTTGTGAAATTGTTGAATAAAGCATTCAAAAAAAAAAAAAGACAATTGTCCGACTTGGAACTTCCTACTTCTCACATCAGCGCGTTTGCAGGATTCATTTTAATTTAATTGATTGAATAAATTACATTTATATATTTCTGTTTAATACTTAATTTATTTTTAAAGCGATAATTCACGGTTATTATCACCGAATATTACGTAAAAGTGCAGTTTGATAGTCAATAAGCGAACTGACATTTTAATTATAAAAGTGTCACACAATATCTATAGACTTCAAATCTAAATTTATCTAAATAAATAATGAAATAAATAAATAACTGTGTGTCACCCTTGTTCTTGTAACATGAATGGCTACATGGTGCCATTCACACCGCCAGGGTCTGGGTTTAATTCCCACCTCAGGGTCCGTGTGCATGCAGTTTGCATGTTCTCCCCGTGGTTGGTGGGTTTCCTCCGGGTTTTCTCCCAAAGTCCAAAGACATGCAGATTAGACGAATTGGCGCCCCCCAAATTGCCATTAGTGTGTGAATGAGTGTGCTAGTGTGGACCGGAGGTCCCGCCACGTTTATAAAAATGGGAATAAATACGATGGTCAACATTGGCCTCTACGGTCCCTGGTTGGATGGATTAATATTTTACATTAACAAAATATGTTAAACATTAAAAATACTCACATACAGCATAAGCTTTGGTGCCAGGAGTTGTACAAGAGAAATAAAACATAAAGAAAACAAGTTAAATACATTACGTCATACATAGACAAGTGCATTTTATGTATAGATTAAACAAGAATATTGTAAAAGTGAGCAACAATATAGGTTTTCATTGCTTTTGGTCTGTGATTCAGAAGATGGTAGAGATATAAGTTTTTTGCATTTCTGTAATTAAAACAAGAAGGAAGAATGTACAGTGTAGAAATCTGCATTTTATAGATAGTAAATATGCCGAAGAAGGACTACGATTTATTTTATTTTATTTTATTTTTAAATTAATTTTCATTATCTGTTTAAAGAAAACCAAGTCCATTGTTTTCAAATTTAAGGTAAAAGTTCTTACAGATTTTAGAATTAATAAAAGCTTCAGCTCATAAGTTTTAACAGACCTTTAAGTACAACACTAACCGCTCTAAAATAAGTGTGTAGAATCAGGGTAATTTTTATAAAAGTAATTTATTGTTCATACAAATATCACACTCTGGTTCTTCAGCGTCACTCTGGGCAATGAAGTCACGTCACGGAATCTCAGCTCAGGATGTCGGAGCTCCAGGGAAACCTAAACACCCCACTCAGAACTGTGACCCCGCACTCGTCTGGGCATTGTGGACATCTGGAGACTAAAGAACAGAGACAAAATAATGTGTACTGGGAGTAATAAAGATTTTTATTACAATATTGCTGAGGATTATTTGCCTTGAAATTGAAGGTGTTTTAATCGACCACAAACTATTTGAGTCAATTTGTCTGAATATAATATGATTATTAATAAATGCTATCTAAAACTTAACAGCATGCTTTAAAAGCTTAAAACTGAATGCATTTCATTTAGACATAAAGGAGTTGTGTGACAAAGAATTAGGTATGGCTGAGATAACTGATGCAATCGAATGCTTTGAAGATGACAAATCTCCAGGCTGTGAAGAAATTTTACAAAACCCTCAGTACAGACCTCGCTCCGTTTTTGTTGGCCGTGTTCAAAGAATCAATTAATTATAAAGATGTACTTACATCATTAAAACAGGGCTTAATAATGTTTAGTCCAAAACCAAACAAAGACAAATTGTAATTAAAAAACTGGGAGCCCATTAACTTTCAGGGATGTTTTTATTTTTGCAAATCAATTTAAACAAGTAATGAATTTGCTAACTAATGAACAAAATGGTTTCATGCGAGCTGTACATATTACCAATAACATTAGGCTGGTACTAGGCTTAACTAATGATAGAGATATGGTTTAGTAAAAGGACCTTATATTACTGTATTTATTGTTTTTTTGTTTGTTTGTTTGTTTTTTATGAGATTTACAAGAGAAGGTAATAATGATTTTATTTTTGGAATTGGGGATTTATTTTTGACAGTTGTACAAACGCTTTATAAAGGTTATAACAGCTCAGATAAATTTGCTCATGGCATTCCTCTAAGATAAAATTTTTTTTATCAGGGACTAAACAGGGTTACTCGATCTCTCCTTTCTAATTTTTGCTTGTTATGCATGTTATGACTATTCATATAAAAAGCAAATTTTAGGGGAAACTCAGTGTGTGGTAGCGAATTTAAAATGAGTTAGTTTTCTGACAAAATATCATTGTTTTTAAAGGGAAAAAATTTAGGTTTTTAAGGCTGTGACAGTTACTGAATAAGTCACAGCTGTTGGAATAAAAATTTGTATTCATAAATCTGCCTTATTTTTGATTAAAGAAATACTGTTATATATCTTGGGTTAATTATATGCAAATATAGCAAACAACAAATATTTAGAATTTTCGCACAATTCTTGAACAAATTAAGAACCAACTCACATGTTCGAGTATTACTGTCCAAAACAAAGGATATATCAAGATCTACATCTTTTTGTCTCGAGGTTCCATATTATGACATCAATGGTTTTATATCATTTATATGGCATAATAAAGCCCACTATGTAAAGAAAGAAGTAATTTCAAATGACTAGATTTCAATACCCTAATTGGTCGAATAAATATTCTTCTAAATAACAACTTGATAAAATACCCATTCAACATTCACATTTTCTTAGTCGGGCACTATTAGCCTTATCTTGTGAAGACTTTTTGCACCATTTTAAATTCTTCATGGGATTATGCTATTGTGTTTGATTCTGTCTCTAAAGGTGTTTTAGTACTGTACTTAAAAGTGATTATTGAGGTTTAGATCCTGGAATAAATGTAAATGAATTAGTTTTATATATTAACAGAAATTTTGTATACGGTCCTTTTAAACACTTCTAAAACTCAGAGAAAATGTCATCAATACAAACGTTTCTGGTCAAATCTCTTCAATCAAGTACAAGGTGCATCAGGTCTGGAGGTTTTGTGATAAATACTGTTTCATAAACAAGATCAAGGAGATTTATTATAAAACATTACTTTAAATTAATCAAGCGAGATTGACATGTTGGACTGACATATTGACACACACACACACACACACACTATTTTATTTTGATAAAGATGTGAGAGATAAAAATGTTATCTATTGTCTCATTGATTATTTTACTGGAGAAAGTAAATTCCATTGCAATTCCATTTTATTGGTACATAATGTAATTTTTTTTTACAGCTTTTTTCTATATTTCTATATTTGTTCAATCTTTACTCTTATTTCATACTTTATTTTCTTGTTGAAAACTCTTATTTTCTTATTTTTAAAATTATCTGGGGTCGAATAAGCGTTTTACAGCATATGATATTGTGTGTGACTGTGTATGTGACATATACATTTTGAATTGAAAGATTATATTCACAAGGTTTAATGGATTAATCCTAAACTACATTTTTCAGTAGAGTTTTATGAAATAATGAATTGAAATGTTACAGCACTTCTGTATTATTATATTATTACACTGTAGTTTATGTGTAAGACAATGTAAAGGTGTAAATAGGTCAGTGTGCTCTGTGTGTGTGTGTGTGTGTGCAGCCTGTCTGCAGCATGTCAATGAGAAGGCAAGAATCTTCTTTAAGTTCCGAGTCGGAATTCCGAGTTGGAAATGCGTTTGTATTTCCTTCCGTTCACACTTGGTCAGACCTGTTTAACTCGGAAGTGAAAAGTCGGAATTATATTACTGTACCTTCGACCTTCTTAATGTTTAGAGTCCTGTGTGTGTGTGTGTGTGTTGAACAGGCAGAGAGCTGACCTGTGCCAGTGACAGAGTTAAACAGTGTTTCAGTACAGATGGGATTTTCTGCACTTATTATCACGGGGTGCAAATACTTTTTGGCTACTCGTATCTGAGGAGTTGTTTATGGTGTAATACACTCATTTCCTCCACACACACTTTTCCTTCTTGGTCCAGTCTGCACACATACTGGGCTCCTGGTCATGGCCGGTGACGTCACTACAGAAAGCGATACATTGTTTCGACACAGAGCTCGAGACTTTACAGAACACTTTGCAGCTCCAGCGTGCAGCAGATCACCGCGTGTGTGTGACGTGTGTGTGTATGTGTGCACTGTTACCCCGGGTGTAATTAGAGCGGTTCGCCCCAGGTCCAACCCCCTCCTCCTCCTCCCTTTACCCCTCCCCCTCCCTTACGTATGTGCTACGTCACGAGGCTGGCTCGAGGCGGACGTGTAGGTATGAAAACAGAGGGCGAGCCAGCGGCGCCATGTGTCTCTGTGTGTCCGCGTCTCCGAGCGTGTGTGTGCTGCAGCGGGGCTCGGCGCGGGCTTAGACCGATTCCCCGCGGTGTGTCTGGAGCAGCGCGAGCCCGATGAGGCGGTGTGTGAGGAGTGTGTGTGTCGGGGAGAGTGTGTAACTCGGGCGCTGCAGTTCGAGAGGAAACGGCGATCAGTCCAGAAGTAGAACAACAGCTGGTGCGGAGTCATGGAGGGACGCAGCGGGGAAGGTGCAGAGGCAGATCCGGAGCACGATCGGCAGTACTGCGAGCTCTGTGGCAAAATGGAGAACCTCATGAGGTGTGGCCGCTGTCGCAGCTCCTTCTACTGCAGCAAGGATCACCAGAAACAGGACTGGAAGAAGCACAAGCAGGTCTGCAGACAGGCCGAGAGCAATCCCCGCCTACCCCCGCACACACACCCGGGGCAGCCCTGCAGGAAGGAGCAGGACCCGCAGCAGAACCAGCAGCACAGCCAGAGAGCGGCAGCAGCGGGGGACAGCGCGGGGGACAGCACGGAGGACGGCGCGTGGGACGGCGAGGGCACAGGGGACGGCACGGGGTCCGAGAACCCACCCGGCTCTGCCCAGGCACACGTGGACACCGAGAGCACCGGGTCCGAGAGCGGCTGTGTCCCTCAGCACACCGGGAACAATGTCCCCAACAGGCACGCGCTGTCTCCTCACCAGAAACTGGCCACTGAGTACATTGGCCCCTGTATGAACAAACACGGAATATGTGTAGTCAATAACTTCCTGGGGGACGAGCTCGGGCTCGGGGTGTTGGAGGAAGTCCGGGCTCTCTACAGCTCCAGGGAGTTCACAGATGGACAGCTGGTCAGCCAGAGGAGTGACTCCACTAAGGACATCAGAGGGGACAAGATCACCTGGATCGAGGGGAAGGAGCCCGGGTGCGAGAAGATCGCTGTCCTGATGAGCCGCATGGATGATATAGTCCGACACTGTAACGGCAAGCTGGGCAACTACAGGATTAATGGAAGGACAAAGGTAAGTCACTGACATGAGGGTCTCTGTCAGGCTCCATCACTAATAATAATAATATTATAATTAACAGGTACACAGATACATGCATTCACAGATTAAAGGCATGTCATTGAATGTGCATGGTAATGACATGCTGAAAAATCAAGCTTTTTTTCCCCAAGTCCTCTGAAGCAGTATGACAGCAGTCCATGAACAAGAGGTTTAATTAAAACGGATTAAAATCAGGTGTGCATAAAATGAACACTTCATATATACATATGTGTGTGTTTGCCATCTTCAGGGTCTGGGTCCAATTCCTGCTTCAGGGTCTGTGTTGCTGGCGTTTGCATGCCCTCACTGTGCTCAGTGGCTTTCCAACAGGTTTCCTCCCACAGTCCAAAGACATGCAGATTAGGCTAATTGGCATTTCCACATTGCCTGTAGTGTGAGAATGAGAGAGTGAATAATGTGAATAATGAGGCCCTACTACAGTCGTAAAAAATGGAAATGAATACATTGACCTCCACGGTTCCTAGTTGGACTACAGAGGTTCCTAGATGATATATAATTTATATATTAGAGATGGAAAAATCAATCAATTTAAGGATGCATTGTGAACTGAACATGATGTATGTAAATATGTTTGCATTTGAGGTGGTAAAATGTTGCAGTTGCTCTAAAATGCTACAGGTTGTGCCCTCCAAACTATTCATATATTGGCAGGTAGGACAGCATGCTGTGTGGTAGGAGCGAATTATTTGTGAAGTTTTTTTAGAATTGTAACAAAATCTAAAAATAATAAAAACATCAAATTGGGGTATTTATAAAATTTGAATTTGCAATACAAATCAATTTGTCACCTAGCTATTGTCATAATCTTGAAGCAGATGGTCCCAAATATACATATTCCACAAGCTCGCATGCACCATTAAAAAAAAAAAATAAAAAGTGAATGCCGTGTATAGTTCTTTATGCGTGTCATTCCTCATTCTAAATCAGATAAGAGATGTACAGTATACACGTGTGTGTGTGTGTGTGTGTGTGTGTGTGTGTGTGTGTGTGTGAGAAATATATACTTGTGCGTATATACTGTATATGTACAAAAATGCTGAGTCATCTGGTACCACACTGGAGCACTAAAATGGACAAAGTGTGAAAGCCTCTCACACCACATCGATCCTGCAGCGTCTGTACGCAGGGACGGCATTGCAAGCAGCCATGTTGGAGGCTCCGCCCCATGACGCCATGACATCCCTGTTTGATGTGAACAAAGTCTTCACGTACCTATTGCATATGACATCATGCACACAATACATGGCGAGTGTACAGACAGCACGGAGTCATACGTTGTAGTGAAAAGAAATATATTATCTACAAAGTGTATGAAATGAACGAGTGTAGCCATCCTTACATTTGTTAACTCACTGATGCTTTAAAGAGGCGTTTGGGGCTCGGGGCAGAAACAGGAGTGCGGATTATTTACTCGATACCGTGGCAACAGATATGATAAATCCAGTGTCCAATAAATAATAAAATATCTTATTAATTATATAATAAATCTTACCCTGTGTAATGTAGTCAAGTAACCGTGAGCTCTGGTTGCTAAGCAACATACCAGGCTAACACACAGGTATTCTATGAATAGGACTAGCTTAACCATTTTAAATGGTGTGTGTGTGTAGATTAAGGAGTGTACGGTGAGTGTAAACACGGTTCAGGCAGTATTTTAATCTGTTTTATAAACCAGCCTTGGTGATGGCTCTTCTGTACAGTCGGTTGAGCAGCGCTCTCTTCTAACCGGGAAAACCATCAGCACCCGGAAACTCATACTGATGACCTTCTACACAGCAGCCTGTGTCCTGATCGCCTTGCTTCACCGATGTGACGTCACTGCAGAATGATAAAAATTTTCCACTTCAACAGTAGAGCTGCTGTGACTTTACTGGCGGTTGTCAGCCGCAGTGAGTGTGTCTGTGTGAATTTGTGCCTATTCAGTCATTGTAGTGTTTGTGAGGAGAACGCCTGGCATGCCATCAGTGTCCAGGAGTATGAGCGATTTCTCCAGCTAACACATTTCCACTGCTCCAGAGTCAGTGGCAGCTGGTTTATATGTGTGTCAATGCTTGGCATCAGGTGTACCACGCTGCCACATTTAAAGTTCGAGCTCTTCATAAGCAACCCGTTCTTCTGCTCATGTTTCTCTGTGGGGATTGTACAGTAATGTCTTTTGTTGATTGACATGAAGTCAGTAAGTTGGATGAGTGTCAACTTTAGTTCATACTATAAATAACTTTCTTGAATGGTGGGAGAAGCGTTATTAAATAAGTTTGTATTTGATCCATTGATTAATGGATTCCTCTCTACAAAGTGACGGAAAGGCCAAAGTGTGCAGAAAAAATATCCAACGTCTGATCCGAAACATACAAGCTCACTGGTCAAGCGAGGTAAACGTGGTGCCGTGGCCCAACCCTGTTTACTTCAGGAGTGGTCTCACTAATCCTAGTCACGTACACAGTCAAGCGGAGTGCAACCAAATATGAAGTGTTTTAATTTTACTGTAAGGTGATCTGTACTTGGGCTCACCTCCAGTACAGTGCCACGCCAAAAGTCTTATAACATCTAGATGTAAATCTCAAGAAACTAAAGCTGAAATGATGATCCAAGTCTTCAGTGTAGTTCAGAAAACAAAAGAACTGGCCTTGCTGTTCCAATACTTTTGGATTAGGCTATATTTGTACACAGTCAACTCTACACATATTTGGACGTGTAAAAGTTATTGTTATTTTAGCTCTCTGCCACGGTTCACTGGAGATTCAATTAAATCATTAATAACAGACTTTGATGTTTACTTTGTGGGAATTTTCTATACGCGTCCACCTTTTTAAAGCATCAAAAGGAAAAGTAATCCAAAACAGTTTAACCATAGAAATACAACTCGTGATTAATACTAGGTTGGTGCTCCGCGGTGACGCTCCTCCAGGCATCTACTACAGCGGTCTGTGGTTCCTCAATAAAAATGTCTCTAGCACTCTAAAGAGGATAAATCATACTGCAGTTAATCCGGACAAGATGATGGGGTTTATAAAGCATCTCGCCCACAGTGTCCTGGCTTCTCCTCTTAAACAACTTTTATAAACCTCCAAAAACAGCGTCAACAGGCTAACAGTGTCTCACCCAGGTGAAAAAGAGAACAGGATCATATGACACCATTTTTCATAATTCATAAATAGTTTTTTGTAAATACACATGCACATTTATATTTTTATCAGATAATAAGAAACACATTTTTGCTAAATACTATTTCATGCCCTTTTATGTCTGTAGTGTCTGTAACGTTTTTTAATTCAAATCTTTCCATGATCTTAATTGTCATTCAGGTGAAACTTGGACAATTTAGGTTTCACATAAAAATACAAACGTAAAAACATGGATTATTATAAAATAAATTGTTAATTTAAAAATAAATGTTATAGCTAAACTCTGTGTAATGTCGCTCTCTCTTTTACTGCTAAAATTGTTACAGTACATTTCTGATCTGGGATTTCCCCACTCTCTTAGCGTTTATCCAAAATGGTAGAAAGACATCCCGCGTGTGGCAGTCCTTTCTGGAGAAAACATCTTGTTGATGTGAGGTCAGAGGAGAATGACCCTGTGGATTGGTTTAAACTGCTAGGAGGTCTTCAGTAAAACCATTTAATCCATGCTGAGCTGAAAAACAGGTGCCATGGATTGATCAGGTGCCGTTCCTGTCATCCCAGAAGCTACCGTAGGTACAGGTGTAGTGAAACTGGACAGTCACCGCAGGAATAATTAGGTCTGAAGCTCCGCCACAACATGCATACTGATATTAATCTTCAGCAGTATGAATCCACGAGCCCTACATGTCTTGTGTCCACAGTTCAGGCTCCAGCATAGGAAAACCTGTACGTGTGTAATAATGCATGTAATAACATGCACATGAACATGAAATACATAAACTGTCATTTATAAACTTTATACATTCATTATTTTTAGGAGCCTCCAATAATGAAACTGGACTCCATATGAACTTAAACACTGAACACAGTCAGCACACAGTATACAGTATGAGTGCAGATCAATCCCTGCCATCCGTTATCATCCACATGAGGATGGGTTCCCTGTTGAGTCTGGTTCCTCTCAAGGTTTCCTCCTATTGTCATCTCAGGGAGTTTTTCTCATCAGGGACAGTCTGATATTTATCATTTATACATTTAATTCACACTTTTCATACTCATTTCCATAATGTTTTGATTCTGAAACTGCTTTGTGACAATAACCATTGTTCATAAGCGTTATATAAATAAAACTGAATTGAACTATTAAATAATTAGTTAATAATGTATACAAACTATTTATAATATATATTATATTTGAATATATTCATAGCTGTAATAACATTTAAAGATGCTCAGCTCTTCGTTTCCCATAACAGTCGTCCCTTTACAGTCAGAGACCCCACGGAGTACAACACCAAACTCAACACCCCTGTGTCGGCTTCAGTCCTGCGCACGTGCTGTTGTCCTGTTACGACTGACTTATTGAGTTAATCTAACGTGCGCTGTAAACCCGAATAAGTTGGCAAAACTAAAAAAAAAAATTAGGTAATCAGTTAAATCAAATTTTTTTAAGTAAAGAATTTTCTAATTTTAAGTAAACAGAACTATCAGTTTTTTTTCATATTAATTGTTCTCTACTGGCATTCTTGACTAACTCGTACTATTTAATAGCAATTGTAAAAATTTTTTTTGTTTTTTTTGTTGCAACTCAAATAAATAGTTGTTGGTCTTTTGGCTGCCCCTGGCAATGAGTCGCCACAGCAGACAATCCGGTCCACACACAAGCTCGGCACAGGTTTTACACCAGACGCCCTTCCTGATGCAACCCCCCCTTGGGACAGACACTTCATCCAGCTGTTGGGAATCAAACCCGGAGCTTTCACATGGCAGACGAAACTCCTACCACTGAGCCACCAGTGATCTATTGCCCTGATGGCGTCAGACACAAAATCACTAGGCTAAAAGATTTTAAGTTGGTGGAACTTTAAGGTGACAGTTACTGTTACTTCAGTACTTACAGTTACTTAAAATATCAAATTTGTTTAGCTAACTTGAAAAGTGTCATTTCTACAAACTCACAAATACCAAAAAGTTCTGAATACTCATCAAGGTCTATTAATTTGACCTAATTGTAATTATTTAAGTTAACAGTACTCAGTGTGTTTAATTAGTTTTTGCATTAGGGTTTACAGTGTGCTCAGTAATACTCCTTCAGTTTGTCACGGTGCACACAACCCCTTGTTCCCCAGATAAGTGGTCTGCACTGGGAAACCTTCTCCTTCTGGTCACAGTAAAAACCAAGCACCCCATCATCCATGATTTCAAATATCCCGGTACAACACCTTACATTCACTTGTGCCTTCATTTTTGTTGATTTCTTCTTGCTTTAACTATAATTGAAAGTCCTGATAACCAGGATTCCTTTCAGGATCCCTCCATGTACCAGGAATTCCAAGCAGTCTTAAGCAAACGGTGGAAGGTAGTGGTGGCTCAAATGGTTAAGGCTCTGCGTTACTTATTGGAAGGTCGAGGGTTCGAGCCTCATCACCGCCAAGCTGCCACTGTTTGAGCCCTTCATTCAGTTAATTTTATTTATATCGTCTTTTACCGCTGGTCATTGTTGCAAAGCAGCTTTACAGAATTAAAAGAACATTAGGAAATGGAGTATGAAAATTTGTATAAATCAAAATAATCAGTCTGTCCTTGATGAGCAAGCTGAGGGCGAAGGTGGCAAGGAAAAACTCCATAAGGAAGAAACTTTGAGAGGAAGCAGACTGAACAGGGAACCCATCCTAATTTGGGTGTTAATTCTCAGTGTTCGTGCTGTACCTCCTCACCAAGGCTGATTGTGTTATAGAGCTGTTACCTCGTATGACTATCAGGGCTCCAACCAAATCACAGCTAAGTACCGCTCGATTTTCCCTTGGTCCCCTTAGTCCTTGAACAGCTTCATTCAGACCAAATATTAACCCAGTTTGACCTGAGCTGTTCCTATGATCATGTTTGTATAAAACATTATTGATGTATGGATTCTGCCTTTGATACCACCTGACCACGTTGTGTATTGGGTCATGCACATATGGGCTCTCTTGTACCTCCTCCTAAACTCACGTGTCCTCATGAACTGTGTCCTTAGAGACATATTGGGGAAAGTTTTTGATTGTAGACATCAGTGACACATTGATCTATCTCTTAAGGCCAAGCCATGTCAAGCAGGTGTTCTAAACTAGAGAAATGTACGTTTTTGCAGTCAAAGAATGTTCTGTTCCTGCTGCTGTTAAAGAGCTACAGATATTCCTGAGGAATGGACATTTTTATCTGATGATCAAACTGGGCTTCAGCTCCATCACCAACCCCCCCCCCCCCCCCCCCACACACACACATCTCGACCCAAGCACTTGTCATGGAACCCAGATTAAAAGAACTCGACATTCTCAGACACCCCTCCCTGCCAAGCTGTTGATTCTAGGAGCAGGTGCCGGTGGATCTGGGGTCAGCGCTGTTTTATTACAGATGTTTGGCAAGAAACCAAAGTTTCATCCACTGGTTTCCTTTTAAGGATCTTTCCCCAGTCTAACAAATGTATGACCTCAGTAATCGTGAGGTACTAGCAGGCAAGCTCTCATTAGAGCAGTGGTGCCATGGCCTGGAGGGAGCTGAATACCCTTTCAAGGTCTTTAAGGACGTTAAGAATATTGAATATTTGAGAAGTGCCAAGCGTCTCAGGTCCAGTTCGTGCTGAGCTGGATCCAAGAACAGCAAGGCCAACTTTGCCTTTTTCCTGCCAAGGATGAAGATCTAAGCCCTGGACCCAATCTTCCACCCTTGTGCTTTGTGAGAGCCAAAACCTTAGACCTTGACAAGGAGACATCCCCTGCATCCAGTGTCCCCCTATCAGACCTTTGTCTCGATCCTACTTATCTGATGTTGATGTCATTAAAATCATTACCCTGCATTCGCATAAATCATGGCGTGAATACCATAAATAATTCAATTCAATTCAATTTTATTTATATAGCGCTTTTAAAAATTGACATTGTCGCAAAGCAGCTTTACACAATAAAAAGAAGTAAGTTTTTATGCAATGTGTATGAATCAAAATGATAAGATTGTCCCTGATGAGCAAGCCGAGGGCGACGGTGGCAAGGAAAAACTCCCTGAGATGGTAATAGGAAGAAACCTTGAGAGGAACCAGACTCAACAGGGAACCCATCCTCATCTGGGTGATAACGGAGAGCAGAGAATGATCAGCATAATAATGTGTACTGGAAGTTCAGTGTAACAGGAGATGTGTTAAAATTTAAATTAAAAGGAGTCCAGTTTGTTCCCGGAGGCTCAGGTAGACTGTAGGAGATTCCAGTCCTGAGCTATCAAACAACTGAAGTCACAGGTCCCCAGAGCATCAATCGATGATAAGACAGTCTTCATGGAAACCATCCCCAGCCACCAAGCGCATCCAGGCAGACCACACGGGGCATCCATGTGACGGGATCTCCAACCAGAAGCAGGACTCCAGGACGGGTTAGACGGCTTCAGAGGGCAGAGGGGTCTGGATCACTGGCAACTCAGGAGCGAACATGTATAGCTCGACAGAGAGACAGAGAGAGGGAGAGAAGAGTGGGAGAGAGAGAGAGGAGAGAGCAGAAAAGGAGAGAACAGAAAATAAGGAGAGATGGCAGTTAGGTCTGGTCACAGTCAACATGTATAAGGTGAATGTATATTAGTGCAAAGTGCAAGCAGGGACTCCGGCAGGACTAACTATAACAGCATAACTAAAAGGGAGAGCCAGAAGGAAACACAAACATGAGGGCTCCCTGAGATGTAAAGCAACCAATCACCTCACCGTCAACAAACCTGAGTGAACAATGAGAGTGGGGAGGACAGCATCTAAACATACCAGTTCACCAGAATACTCTACGTCCATGAGTCCCACAGATCTGCTCCTTTACCTAAGGCTCATCTATTTACAAAAATGCTTGGCTAAATAAATAAGTAAGTAAATAAACAGCGAGTGCTTTTTATAACCAAAGTTAAAGCCATTTCTCCCTTATCGGTTTCTAGCTTTTTCATAAAACATGTGCAACATGTCCTGCAGCTAGTAGTGTCCCATCCAGCGTGTGTCCCTGCCCAGTACTCAGTGCTCCTGTAGATTAGAATAGAATCGAATGGAATAGAATAGTCTTTACATTTTGTTGTACTTGTTGTAATGACAATAAAGAGCCATCCCTCAATGGAAAAAAAAAAAGTAGTGGGTAGATTCTGGTGTGTTTGTTTTTGTTTGTTTGTTTGTTTGGTGCAGTACAAATATTTCATATTATTTTATAATTCCGTCAGTAAATATGGTCCTTTTGAAATTAAATGGATGTCATAACTTGAATAAACGAATGAAACATGAATTATAATAATGCCATGAGAATTTCGAGCTTGATGAAGTGTAAACTTTTGTCTTATCTTCCAGCACTATTGTGAATTTATCTGTTGATTAGTTTGGGAATCATTTTTTTGAGGAACATTACTGCTAGGCATTGTTTAAGATGATTACATTCAGACTTTCTGCTGAGTAACTCTACTCTACATTTATAGTGGACTTACAAGCCTCCTGGTCCTGGTCGTCCTTTTCATAGATAGTCACATGACACACACTTGCAATTTAACAAACCCTCGTCCTGGTACTTCTTGCTCAAACATTTATATACATTTCTTGTTTAAAAGTGTAACCAGTCATTTGTTTAGGATATTTTGAGTTACTTTGCATCTCTTTCATTATCCGGAGTGCTGTCACTTGTTCAGGTCTACATTTTCAGTATGCTTTAAAGCTGAACTTTTATTGCTATACTTCCACTTATTTTGGTAAATAAAGTGTGTTTCCTTGTCGCCGTCGTCCTCGGCTTGCTCATCAGGGACAGTCTCATCATTTTGATTCACACACATTCACATCTCATACAAACTCATATCATTTATTTGATTGTTTAAAGCTGCTTTGCGACGATGTCGGTTGTTAAAAGCTCTATACAAATTGAATTGAATTTTAATGCTTTTGCTTTATACGTGTCTGACTTTTCTAACGCAGCTCTTTGCATTTTCCTTGCAGGCGATGGTAGCTTGTTACCCAGGCAACGGCGCTGGATATGTGCGGCATGTGGACAACCCTAACGGTGATGGGAGATGTGTGACGTGCATTTATTACTTAAATAGAGACTGGAACGCCAAGGTGTGTAAAATCAATACACAAGACAAGTCCTTAGTTCCCATATTTTAGTTCTACACGTTGAAAACATGGGTTGAGGTATATTTAAAATATTTAATACACATTTGCTATAAATTCTGTTGTTATATGCCATTCTTTGGAAGCTTCCTGTCGGATCAGTTCTGGTTTGAAATGTTAAGGAACCGTGGAGGTGTTTCTAGTAGTTTAGTATGTGTTATTTATGTCTCAAAATATTAAAATCTTTCCTAAGATCAATAAAAAAAAAAAAGATTTACAATACTTAGCACTGATGACTTCATCAGTGTGAGAAGACGTGCAGGTGATGAGCGGCACTGCTGAGGTCGTTACTGGAGACCAGGTTGCTTTGATAGCAGCTTTCAGCTCGTCTGTATTGTTGGCTCAGTGTTTCTCATCTTCCTCTCGACAGTGTCTCATAGATTCCTTAGAGGGTTCAGGTCAGGTGAGTTGGCCGGCCAATCCAGCACAGTAATCTCATGATCATCAAACCAGTTGGTGGTAGTATTGGCGCTGTGTGCAGGCGCTCAGTCATGACGGCTGGTATTTAGGCTTTGTGTTAACACTTTATATCTGCTGACCAGCAGTGTTGTTTATTTGCCAGGTTTGAAATTCAGCATAACGCATTATTTTGCATTTTAAATTCCACTGCGTAATTCCTCTTAAATGATCTTTCCTCCCAGGAACACGGTGGTATCTTGCGGATTTTTCCTGATGGTAAAGCCCAGTTTGCTGACATCGAGCCCCTGTTTGACAGATTGGTATTTTTTTGGTCGGACAGACGGAACCCACACGAGGTCCAGCCTTCTTACTCCACTCGGTCAGTTACCACGGCAGCTGCTAGTACAATCACACACACACACACACACACACACACACACACACACACACACACACACTGTACATGATGTTTCTTAAACCTTAGCGTCCTATAAACCCGTGTGGTTCTCAGCTTTTTGTTCTATACACTACACACAAACACCAGTCAGGTTGGTCAGGTGATCAAAGGGTTAACACTGGTAGTGATAGAAATGGTGTTATGGAGGCCAAAGGGGGACCTGCTCAATATCACTCAGGTGGTCATAATGTTATGGCTGATTGGTGTATAATGTATATTTAAAAATATTCAGGAAAAATGCCATTTTCTGCATGTTTTGGATATTTTTCAGAAACCTCCCCCCCCTTTTATTATGAGAAACACTGCAGTACTCAGTGTGCCGTCTGTGCTAAATGTCCGCGCTTCCTCTGCAGGTATGCCATCACGGTGTGGTATTTTGATGCAGATGAGCGAGCTCGGGCGAAAGAGAAATACTTAACTGGTGAGACTCGCACTTTCGCAAACATGTTAGAAATGGCACCCAGGATTAACAGTTAATCTTTTCATGATGTTTAATTCTGAATCACTCTTCTTCTTTTCTTCTGTTCTTATGTTTCGATCTGACTGTTTAAGGTGGCGTAGACAAAGGAGGGAAACCGGTCGACTGAGCCACGCTGACGAACAAGAGCCGAGCCACGCCTGGCGGATGGACGAGGAACGGATTACACGGGATAGGTGTCAACCTTCAGAATGTGTTTTTATCGCCTGCTGCTTGAGGACGTGAATACAGTGCAAAGGAAGGACAGGAACGACTGTGATTGGTCTTAATTGTGATCGTGCTGTGCTCAATGCAGAGGAGAGGAGAGGAGAGGAGAGGCATGCAGTGTTGCATGTGTAGGAACAGATCAAAAGTGCTTAAATTAAGCACAAGTGTGTGTGTGTGTGTGTGTGTGTGTGTGTGTGTGTGTGTGTGTGTGTGTGTGTGTGTGTGTGAAAACGAGGATTCTTTTGTAAAGGTAATTAATTCTCAGACAGCCTGAAACAATAACGTCTAAAGTGGACACGAGTCTCCAGCTGATGGAGTCACACCTGCGCTGCGCCAGTCCAGGTCACATGGACGGTCCTGGACGTCTGTCGTTTTTACGCGTGTGTTGTAACGTCCAGGCCAGTGATGAACAATATGAATTGTAACAATATGTGTGTCCGTTATCACAGACGTTACGCCTCCTGTTTGTGATCTGACGCCTCCGTGTTCGCAGCTCAGCATTTAAACACAAACCTCACACTCTTTTTTTTTTTTTTTTTAGTTGGATGATGGGCGTGGCATCAGAATTCTCTTATTAATTCAGGACCTCTTCTGACATGTGGTTGGAAAATCTCATGGGTTAATGCAAGCTACGATTAGCATAAATCAGCATATATAGCATAATTTAATATGCAGAGATTTTAGTTATTATTAAACTCTATTGCTTACACAGGGGCCCTTTAAAGAACTAGAAGAAGAAGAAGAAGAAGAATGGCTCAGTACAGGAGTCATGTTTAGGATTTATACGTCTTTTTATCCAAGTCATTTTGTCTGCAGAAGATCTACACGATGCACGCTGCTTCTTCTGAGCTTAAATGAAAGGACGGCGTAAAAGATGCAATGCAGCTGTTTTTAAAGAGACTTAAACTGAATTAAATGAGATGTGGCGCATGTGTGCTGCGTCGATGTGAACCGAACGTTTGCTGTCATTCTTTAGCATCATTTTATAGTTTTTTTTACTTCATTTATCAAACATAAAGGCTCTTAATATATTCTAAATAACAGTTAAGTATATGAATGAGCACAGCTGGCTCTCTGAGTGAGACAGTTTAACCTGAGCTCACACTCTGCGATGTTCTGTTCAGACGAGGCCGTGCTGTTGTACAGCGAGGTCACAGGGAGGAGCTCAGTGTGGTAAAGCTTGACGAGAGGAGAACTTTATTGATTAACGTAATTCTCATTAGCTTCTGAACCAATCAGACGATTGTATAGAAATAAACACACAGGGTTAATAAGCGCAAAGCAAAAAACTCTGCAGGATGAGGATCATGACGAGAATCATATGGTGATTAAATCATCACAAGAATAATAAGTGTTGTCCGTTTAGATTGTATCAGAGACGGACGGGCCGAGAGACGGACGGACATAGAGAGAGAGAGAGACAGAGGGACAGACGGTCCGAGACACAGACGGTCCGAGAGACAGACGGACCGAGAGACAGAGAGAGAGACAGAGCGACAGACGGACTGAGAGACAGACGGACCGAGAGACAGAGAGAGAGAGACAGAGCGACAGACGGACCGAGAGACGGACATAGAGAAAGAGAGAGAGACAGAGCGACAGACGGACCGAGAGACAGAGAGAGAGAGAGACAGAGCGACAGACGGACCGAGAGACAGACGGACCGAGAGACGGACATAGAGAGAGAGAGAGACAGAGCGACAGACGGACCGAGAGACGGACAGAGAGACAGACGGACAGAGAGACAGACGAAGACAGAGAAAGAGATGGAGAGAGACAGACAGGTTATAGAGAAGGAGTCGGGAGATTTTTGGGATTTCTCACAAGCTACTGAATTGTGTATTTATTAAGAGCCATGAAATGGATTATTAAAGTTGACACTCAAGTGTCCCGAGTATGAACTCTACACTGACCTCCTGAACCACTAGAGAAATACGAAAATTTATTTCTGCTGCCTCACACCTCCAGTCCTGTGTGTGTGTGTGTGTGTGTGTGTGTGTGTGTGTGTGTGTGTGTGTGTGTGTGTGTGTGTGTGTGTGTGTCTACATGGGGTTCCTTTTACATGCTTATAGGGGGATTGGCTAAGATAAATTGCCACTGGGTGTGCAAAGTGCCCGCTCTGTCTAGGCGCTCTACCCTTCCCTTGTGTCTGTAAAAAGCATGTTTTGGCATCACACATAACCCCGACAAGGGTGGCACGGTGGCTTAGTGCTTAGTAATGTCGCCGTGCACCTCCAGTGTCTGGGTTCGATTCTCACCTCGGGTCTGTGTGCATGGAGTTTGCATGTTCTCCTCGTGCTTGGTGGGTTTCTTCCGGGTGCTCCGGTTTCCTCCCACAGTCCTACAGGTTAGGTTAACTGGTGCTCCCAAATTGCCCGGAGTGTGTGTGTGGATTGGCACCCTGTCCTCGTGCCCTCAGTCGTCTGGGACAGGCTCCAGGCCCCTCGCGACCCTGGATACATACAGTGTGTGTGGCGTCTCTGTCTGTTTCTCTCACCCGTCTTGCACTTTTAAGGTTTTTACTTGACTCACCATGTGTTCAGATTTTATACGTGAAATTGATTCATTTGTACCACAAAGTGTTTCATTTGATTAGAGAACTGCGACAACAAAGTGATGTTTTAATATTTTACTTTCTTTGAGATTTTTTGCCAAAACGTGATGTTTAAATGTCCAGCTGATGGAGAAATCTTTTAGTCTGTATAGATTTTTTATTTCTTTTTTTACTTTCCCTTCGCCTTCTCCAGTGTTCCCTGATGATGATGATGATGATGATGATATTACGCTGCTGAAACATCAGTTTGATGCTCTGTGACTGGATGCTAACTGAGTGCTAACAGTAAATGTGATGAATCTATAAACACCATGCAAAATGTTTTTGTTGGTTTCTTGGTTTGCTTGTTTTGTCGAGTCGAGTCGAGGTTGTGAGTCAGAGCCGGACATCTTAACGCTTCAAGTGCTTTTGCCTTTATCCAGTTTGAAGTGTATGGATGATTGGATGATTTGATTATCAGATGAGATTTGATTTGTGATTAAACACCAGTAATTATGAAACCTGCAGTCAGATGAATATTGAAACGTATGCAATAAATTGTGAAATTTCTTATTCCATTAAAATTCCATGCGATTCCTCTGCTGACTCTGTGGAAGTCAGAACTTTCGCTGACTTTTTGCAGCACTGCCTTTGCATTTGCCAGCACCAACACACACTCAGTGATACCAATAATATTAACGCCCCGTCACACTCCGACAAAGACTGTGAAGTTCTGAAAATGTGTGTGAGTGTATGAAGTTCACACTACTTCGCCGTCAGGTTCTCAATGCGCCTCTCATGTTGCCACTAATTCCCTCTCCTGCTTTAGTGATGTTAAAGAAAATAATAATAAATGTTTTTTAATGTTTTATTTTTGAATAAAATGATGACTTCTGCATGATGTGCTTTGCAGTTCAATTTTAACCTTCAGATTTGGAGTCAAGGTCACTGCGGTCTCGTTTGGGTTGTATCCTTGTGCCACACACACTTGAGCCACTTTTGGTTTTCAGATGTTCAGCCCGTCTCTCTGCACTCAACTTACTCTCGTCTCCTCCCACAGTCCAGTCCTGCGGTATTTATGCTTCAGAATGGCGTGTAGTGTGTGATCGTGTGTATGTGTGTGTGTGTGTGTGTGTGTGTGTGTGTGCTTGTGCTCTGTAATGGATTGGCACACCATACAGAGCATGCTGAGTTTCCTGGGAGCGGCTCCAGTCCCCTCATCACCCTACACAGGATGAGCGATACAGACAGTGGAGGGAAATGTTGAGGATGTCCGAGATGGAGACGGCAGGCAGGAGGAGGGGAGGGAGGGAGGACGTGAGGGAGGTCGCAGTGATGAGCGGAGATGCAGTAGACTGTTAGAATGAGGCAGATGGTCCGGTGTGACGACCCCTAATGGGAGCAGCTGAAAGAAGACGACGATGACAGTGGATGGAAATGTTGGAGTTACAGTTGCTTTAAAAAGGCACCAAACAAGGGAAATGTAAAAAAAAAAAAAAAAACGTTTATTACTTGTAATAAGTTAAAACACAGTAGTGGTGCTGATTTCATTTTCTAATGTTAAACATTCGATACTGAATATGTGTGCGTCAAAGAAGCTACTTCTGAAGTTTATGCAACATGGAAGTGGATCTCGCGTCCCCAGAAATTTCAAGTTGCTAACTTCAGTCGTTTTAGAGAGATGATTTTATAAGTGCCCCAAAAATGGCAATTTTTCTTTAGACAGTAATAATTTACAATGCAAATTATTCCTATTCTTTGAGTATTGATGATAAAATTGGTGTAAGCTTCTAAAAACATATGACCTGTAAACACTTTTGCTTAAATTGATTTAGAAAAAGCAAAAAATCTGTAGTGTCCGTAACCATGTCACATTCATGGTGCAGTATCTTAACAATTAAGCATTTTATAATAATACACTTTCAGGTTTATGTTGTTTCATGTGAAATCTAAATTGGCTGAGTTGCATCTGAATGACAGTTAAGATCATTGAAATATGAAAAAGGTTACGGACACTACGGACATAAAGTAGCATGAAATTCTATTTAGCTAATGTGTTTCTTTTTATCTGATAAAAATATAAATGTCTACGTATATTTACAAAAAAATGAAGCCCGGATTGGGAGATGAGAAGCATTAAGTATTATGACAAATGGTGTTATATGATGATATCTGAAAATTCACTTTTTCCACTTAGATGAGACACTTTTTCACACTGATACCAGGTTTTGACCGACGGTGTGTAAGGTTTGTGTTGATTGGAAAAAGAAAAATGATATTATTGTATTGAAATACAGGACTTAAGATATTCACACACCTGGAACTGTTTTTAATGTTTAGGAATTAGAAAAGCACCACGGTTTTGATACATCATGCAACCTTGGTACTGATATCCTCCAAAGATCTTAGAGCGGTGAAGAATATAGTGACATATAATATAGACCGAGTCTTCACAGCATCTTCAAAAGCGTCAGCATGGCCAAAAACCTGAACCTCAAAATTTCTACCCGAATTGAAAGATCAGGAGACCACGTCAGGTTCCACTCTGAGGATCTGTGACACAGGATCATCAACCCCGGATCGATCAGAAAGTCTTTGGCTTCGGTCAGTCCTTTGGTTTTTGAGGTTACTTATGATGAAGGTGTATGTTAGTGTGAGGTAGGGTTTATAGTGATACACGCTAACCGCTCAGTGATTCATTACACGCTCACGACCTGTTACAACTGCCAACGTGACAAACCTTTGAATCATCGCATCCTAAATGTGCTTTAATTGCTTATTTATTTGTAAAAGGTTTTGAGAACATTTTGTATGCATAAAATATGTTCCAGAAATATTCTTAATAAAAACTGATGAAAAACGTAATTTTAAACACCTGAAACAACAATTATTTACAAATTAGAAAATAATTATTGTATTTTCCTTAAAAAAAAAAAAAAAAAGGAGTCTGTATTCTTTACTTCAAAGTAATTACAGAAAAAAGACATGACTACCAAACATGAGCAGTTTAGTAAATATACACTGTACATCACCATCGCCTCCGTCAGTCTCATCAGGGTGAGTGTTTTGCTGGATAAGAGTATGTACTGAGTTTGATCTGTGCGTGATTCTACGCAATAAGGAGTGTGTGTGTGTGTGTCTGTTAGAAGTCCAGTGGAGCCATAAGTAGCTGTAGTTCTCTGAAAGTGCTGCCGTGTCGACCGACTTGATCTGCGCGGTTCTTCACTATGTTTCTGAGGTTCTTCAGCTGCTTATAGCATGCCTTACACTTCTGGAGCCTGGACATCGGGGAACACACACACACTTGTAAATTCAAGAGTATGGTACAGTAAATCATGAATATATAAAGTGACACTGGACTGGTACAAACCTCTCCTCACGTGTAATATCCACTCCGACAGAAGGGGGCGCAGTCAGTGTATCTGAGATCAGCGGCCAAAAGCGCTTCAAAATTAACTTCAAAGACATGCATCCAGTCTGCACATAACTGCAGAGGAGAAAAGAGGAGGATCATGAAACCCCTACTGCAGTACAATCACAGGCCACTTTATTAGGAACACCTGTTCATTTACGCAGATATTTAAACGGCCAATCAGCTCGCAGCAGCACAATACATGAACTGAACCAGAGTTTCAGAAAATCTTCACATCAAAAATCTAAATGGAGGAAAAGTGTGATCTCTGACTTTAACCAGTTATAAACCTAGCGTTTATGCAGAGTGCTGCGAGGAACAAAAATCCTCCAGATGGCGACAGTTCAGTGGGGAGAAACAGCGTGCTGATTGGCTGAACAGATCCAGGTATGTTTGGGTCGGGACTGTATTCACAAACATTAAAAAAATTTCTCTCACGATGGAAGGATTTTTAAAGGTCATCACTATTTTCTCTCAAGCGGCACATAAAATCACACAAAAAATAATAAACCTACCGGTCAATTCACATCAAGCAAAAACAATTCTTTCTTTAGAGGTAAATTTAGTGTAAAGTATAAAACCGATATAATCTCAACTGGCAGCTTTTTGTTTGAAGCAAAACAGACAAAAGTCTCGGTCAGTGAGAGCAGGGAGCTCCTGTGGAAGTGTGATCATATGAATACAAGATCACACATTAAATTAACCAACACGAGTTACATTTACACGTGTACCCACATTACAAGCTTTATATCTGTGTTTGTTTGTGTGTACAAGCTGACACTCACCTTTCATATTTACTCTGAAGAAGCTCTTCAAGCTGAGGCAGGATGGACAGGCAGGTGTCGAGTTTCCACAGAGGCCTAAAGGTATTCAGATTCCAGCTGTTCTGTTAGTTCTGTCTCTTATTATTATTATTATTACTATTAGTACTTTTAGTAGCGGTAACAGTAGATAATACTAATGTAATACTAATAATCCAGAATTATAGGCACTTTGATAGATGGGTAAAATGTCTTTTAGTCTCCGAGTACTTAAAGTAAAGAACACATGGCAGAAACCCAACTTTCATGTAACCTGAGAAACCTGAGTAAATCAGAGCCACGCTCCATGTGAGAGGACATTCCCAACTGCAACGGGTTTGATTCATGGCTGGCAAATGAACGGCTCTATATTTTACTCTGACCCTAAGTCAGAAAAATATTTCCACAAATGCTAGACAGTTGTGCAGGTTTAACTGGGAAAGGCATTTCTTTAGCATAAAAAAAAGTAGTATGGCAAACAAGCTGTCATATACGGCTGTTTGTCCTTAAAAACATCATGGCAAAGTGAAATCGATGAAATACACACGTGTAAAATGTAAGTCTTTCAGTCACTTCCAAGAAGCTACAACTGGGTCATGTTTGGGCCGTACAGAGGAGCAAAGACCCGGGAGAATCAGAAATGGCCCATTATTAAAATTGTGTTGCGCCTCCAACAGTGTGTGAGCGAGCAGTTTGAAACGGTGCGGTCAGCTGGTGTCATGCGGTTTGGAGAAAACATGTGATAGTCTTCGGCCCTCCCGAAGTAGTGTAGACTTAATGTGTGAGTGCTGTAGTGATGGGTGGGACTTGGATACAACTAAATTAGGGAGAAAATGAGAGAAAAATCCCCAATTTAAAAAACAAAAAAACAACAACAGTTTGTTCACTACACTGACAGCGGATTTCTCTCATTTTGATGTGAAACTGTTCTGAGACTTTTGATGAGAACTGTAATTCTTTACTATGGGTGCCAATAATTCTGAAGGTGATGGTAATATGAACCTAAAGATGATGAATATTAAGATTGAGTTCTGAAATGAAGTTGAGGTGTAGTCTTACGGTTTGAGGTTGATTATATTGAGGATGTCCACCACAATGGACAAATCGTTCATGGACACGGCGGACTCCAGCGATATCTGAAACGTGACACGGTGTTTAAGAGCGAATCACAGATCAGTGTAAATTCTCTTCTGTATACGAGGTTTGTTAAACATTTACCTTGACGTCACCGCCGGCCCAGAAGCCCCGCACTGTGTCGAGGTTTTTGTGTCTGCTAGTCAACATCACACACATGGTGCCGTGGCCTTTCCTGATCTGACCCAACGCCTCTTCATCTGTTGTGACACTGGGCTTTCCGCTCGGTCGGGACTCATGTACACAAACGCACAAACACACACAAATAACTGACAAAACTTTAATGTGTCAGACTTTAAAACATTGATGAACAGAAAGTGCTGCTCACTTGTAAAATGTCCCCAAAAATACGGTTGAGCGGCTCGATCTGCGCGGAGGGGCTAACGGCTGATCCAGGTTTGGGCTTGGATGTGGTAACGACGTGCCTTGAGACTGATGGTGTTACCGTGGGAACGGGCTGGGACGGAGCTGTGGTCACTATAGCAGAGGACGAACTGGGGTCCTTCAGCTGTGCAGACAAATATAAATGAGACTCTGTAACACCACAGAGCTGTGAAATACACTCCTGGAGGAGTGCGATGAGCTTCAGGGACGCACCTGATCAGGCAACGTAGTGACGATTTCTTCCGGCAAGTGGGGCTTCACCGGGAACGCTTCTAAAACAATTACACAACATCTTCTAACTGTTAGGAACAACAGGAGACCTCAATATACAACCAGACCTCAATATAAAGTAGGAGACTCACCGTCTACCAGCGGTGCAGGGAAGGGTTCACCCATTTTGGGAGGTGTTCGTGCTGGACAGAAAGTAGCAGACAGTGTGAGAGAGACAGAGAGATGAGCTGAGATACTGATGTACAGTGTAGAGTATACACACGAGGATGGAGATGTCTTACAGATCACATTGTGCGGCTGAAAGATCTCTTTATAATCATCTGGGTTTGTGATTTCTGCTTTGCTCTCATCGTCGCGCTCATCCTCGCTGCTAGGGCTCCGCCTCTCACCCTCACCACATCTGTCTGCATCTGCGTTCTGCTTCATTCTGCAAACAGAAACGTAGCTTTACACACACTGCATTTAAGGTTAACTCAATCAGGATAGATCTTCCAATTATGGACATTCACAAGCATGATAATAAAGTTACATAAATCTATTGATAAGTGAACGTCTAATCGTTTTCCTCTAATTAACATCAGCATTTTAAAATCAAATTTAAATTATGGAATTACACAGCTATATTATGATCATTAAGCTATATAATTATCATGCGACAACGTTTGTTTTTAATCACAACAGAGTATTGAGACGAACTTCTGCCGGCTGCAGGACGTGGTGGGACGCTCGTAGTTACGCCGTAGTGACGCTCCTATAGGAATGGGCGTGGCACGCGTCTTTGCACCTGGAATTTGATCTTGGACAGGTCCGGATTTCTTTACTCGGTCCAGATCCACCACATACAAGCTCACGTTCATCAGACTGCACGACACGCCGATCTAACAACAGATTGAAACGGAGAGTTTATTTTTTTTAGCACACTTAAACACACATCACAAAATATTTCACTTTAATAGGAAGTTCAGTATATTTCGCATCTAGACAAAAAAATGAAGATTTAAAATGACTGTAATTGGATCAGGAACCTTCAACCCCCCTGGAATAGTAGTGCTGAAGATATGTAGGTGGAAAAGGTGAAGTCGGTGAAATTGCGTCATCATAAAAATGACAGTAGTGCTAGAGCCATGGTGAAATTAAGAGCATTTACACACGCACATGCACGTACATGCGCACGCACACACTGTAATGAGAAGTCACAGGACTGGGACTAAGCAGCTGTGTCTATAAGAAAAATACTTGTTAGTGAGACTCATTTATAAAAAGAAAAAAAAAAAAGCTTCAGATGGCTTGGAAGCATAAAGACTTGACTTTGGAGCGATGGAAAAAGATCACGTGACCTGATGAGTCCAGACTGATCCTATGCCAGAGTGATGGGCGTGTCAGGGTAAAAAGGGAAGCGCATTATGCATGATGAGTGCATCGCTTCGTGTCCACTGTACAAGCCTCTCGAGGCAGATCTCAGTCATCCCCTAATCTCAAACCTGATCGGTCTAAAATTGTGACGATTATTTTGCCAGAGTCCATCATCTCAGAGATTTCTAAATGCACGTGTGTGAACTTTCTGATTTATGACGTCTCTGTAAACCTGTTAAAGAGAGAGTTACTGACCATTTGACTGTTACAGATTGCAAAGTCTGCCACTTTGCCCCAGCCTACAGGCACCACATCAAAGCAGCAGTCTGGCTCCCAGCCATACACACGCAAAGTGTCGTCTGAGCCACTGTATAAACAGCTACCATCTGGGCTGAACAACACACACCTTATACAGAGACAGAGAGAGAGACAGAGGGAGGAAAGACAGAGACAAAGGGGGGGGGAGAGAGACGGCAGGAGAGAGAGAGAGACAGAGGTTATACGGGATTGTCTTTTTACTTCAAATGATTAGAAAATCATGACATGATTTAGATCATCACCTTCCAGATGTTTCACCCTCTGATGAGCCAATCATCTTGAATTTCTCCAGATCCCATAACTTTATGGTTCTGCAAAAACAAATAAAAAAAAAAATAGAAAACCTTCAAACTCTAAAATATACAGAAGCCTTGCAAGTTGACAAAAGGTTGATCTGATGTTTCCATCAATATAGTGTGTGCTCTATATGTGTATAAAATGACATTGTGTTCATCAGTAATATGTGTATTTGTGCAGAGAACGAAGTATTTACTCTAAATATTATAACTGCATTCATCTGATCCAGTGTATCGACAGGTTCAACAGAAACACCCTTCTCTCTAGACGAGAGTTCATCAGAAGTCCTTCTCATCCTGAATATTAGCACTAATCTAACTGAATATCAGTGAGGAAACCTGGCGTCTCTGTCGCCACAGCACAGTCCTGTAAGGAGCAGAGACGGAGTAGAGCTGGTGGAACTGCAACCCGATCCTATGAAGGATTCAGGTCAGGCTGGGACACAAATTAATTAACCTCTTAATATACAAAACATTTTAAACCTGTTTACCAATAAGGGAAAAATACTACTGAAAATACTAGATCTAATATCTGTAGTGTTCAGATCCTTATTGTAGTAAAAAGACTACAGCAAACCTTCGTACTATTCTCATGTTTCTGATCTCTGCTCTCATTTCGGGTCTGAAACGTGAATGCTGCTGAAAAAATGTAAATAATCTTGAAGTGTTCTGTATGCAGCGCCTGTGGTGAGCGCTATTCAGTTTCAATTACAATTTATTTGTACTGCATAGCACTTTTATCATCAATTGCCATTGTCACAAAGCAGCTTTACAATAAAAATGTTAATGAAATGTGAATGTGTATGAATTAAAATGATCAGATCGTCCCTGATGAACGAGCCAAGGGTGATAGTGCTGAGGGAAAACTCTCCGAGATGGCAATAGGAAGAATCTCTGAGAGGAACCGGACTCAAGAGGGAACCCATCCTGATCTGGGTGACAACAGATAGCAGGGATTGATCTGCAGTCACACTGTGTGTTAGGAGCCTGGAAGTCTAGGCGTCTCGGTACACCATCGTCCTGAAGAATGGAAATCAACCAAAGGTCGAAGCAGAAATCCAAACGTGCAGGGTGCGAACGACTATAGCATTTTTAATTAATTTAGCATTTAATTAGTTAACTAACAGTCTTTTCTGACAATGGGAGTGAAGGAGCAGGAAAAACACTGCAACATTCAGGGCAGGGGTCGTCCAGGACCAGGGGTGAGAACTGATCTACACTGACTGAACCTTCAAATGATGCGTCCAAAAAAAGTGGAGATCACACAAACGACATCAGTCACATTCCCAATAGATATGATCACCTGGGGACGTGTTGGACCAGCTTGTGTCCTGGTGCAGCTGAAACACTGAGTGTGAGCACTGTCCTCTCTTCACATGTGGCTCTGCAGAAGCTCAGATGGAGCGTTTCAGATCTCTGACTCCATGTGAAACCCTCACCATCAGCAGCTGAGGACACTTAACCTGCCACAACCGCCGAGAGTTCAACACTTCTTCACTGCCCTCCTCCGTCACTGTCTGGTTTCGCTCTACCAAAATCCTGAACAATCATTCAATCTGCAGACAGGATCGCTGTGACCTGCCCTCGCTCACCAAACGGGAAACATGTCGCTGACTCACCCTTGGAAAACACTTCCATTAAGGGCGAGATAATGGACTGTAAAAGCGTCATCAAAACGTTGCCTGAGGTTGTTTCCTCTGAGCTCTAGTCGCTTACAATCTTCAGCATCACACAGTTTGATGAACTATTGTGTATTGTGACCTCACAGTAAACAAATACATGACATACAGTAAACGATACACTACTCAGATTAATACACTATACACTACTCTGTTTAAATCTACAACATACACATCCTGATCTCTACACACCGTACATCAAAATAACACACACCATTCACGGGACAAACGTAATTTTTTTTTGCGACTGTACATGGTTAAGTTTCATTTTTGTAAAGTTTAATTCAGTGCCTGAGGAGGAAACGATGCCAGCTGCATCGCATTCTTTAATTCAGTAGTTAATATTTAATGATAAAGGTGTTGAGCAGCGTTCTTTTATGTTTCCAGTTACAGTCACTACCTGTCAGCACTCCCTGAGGCCAGAAGGTACTCGTTCGGGTGGAACTGAACAACAGAAACAGCTGATGTGTGTGCCGTGAACTCTGTGATCATCTTCCCAGCTGTTAAATCCCAAAGCTACAGGAGGAAAAATAAAAGCATACATAATACAAGATAATAATAATAATACATATAAATGACACCTGGTGCAGGTCTGCATGTTAAATAAAAGCATTTGAGTTAAATCAGGCGGCAGGTCTTGCCTTGATGGTGCTGTCATCACTGGCCGAAGCGAGCCACTTTCCATCAGGACTAAAAGCCAGACAACGCACTGCCTGTGTGTGACCCTGTGTGAAAAGCACAAAGATACTCTGTTTAATACTGATAGAGAAAGAGAAAACACAACCTGAATTCAGAAGTAATGAATACTACGAATACTATTAATACACACTACTACTGCCTTATCTGCTGACTTATTGTTCTACTCAACATAACTATACAAATTAATTCTCAAAGACTTCTTCCCTCGCTCTGTGATTGTTCAGGCCTGTCGTACATGCACGCGTCTACATACGCAGACTTGGTTGTAAGAGTCACGCGGATGTGGTCATGAACTCAGCTAGACTTACAGGTCAGGTTGATACAATCAATCAATGTTCAGAGACTCTGTGTTCATTAGCCCGAGAAAGTCATCACTCTTGT
The DNA here is from genome assembly GCA_013621035.1 of Clarias magur. Lineage (NCBI taxonomy): Eukaryota > Metazoa > Chordata > Actinopteri > Siluriformes > Clariidae > Clarias > Clarias magur. Next base: position 57,042 of record QNUK01001224.1, read on the forward strand.
TTAATTTCCTTCTGGCAGCAAATAATTTTACGTTCTGTCTAGTGTTCATTTTGTTATTTAGGGAACAAAATGAACACTAATTTATAATGCTTAGGAAGGTGATGTGATTTGAAACGATACAGGTTTCCATGATCGACTTTCCAGGGAAATAAAGGGAGGAAAAAAAAAAAACACTAAGACAAAAGTTTTAGTAGTAAAGTATTAGTTGTTGACTTCAGGGCAATTAGAGGCAAATTTCAGGAAATACATTCTCAAATTATCCTTATCTACAGTCATGGGCATCGACGTTTAATCCTTGGGGAGGGGGGGGGGGGGTCATAGAAATTCACTTAGTCATTTAATTATTTATTTATTTCCCTTTTGTTTTCTTTGCTTATGATACTCTGACCCTTACCCGAGGTAAAAAAAAATAAAAAATAAAAAAAAAAACCCAGTACAAAGTTCAACGTGAACAGTTCATGACCCGAGTGCTCATGGGTTCCCTCACAGCCCCAGTGTGTGTAAAAGTACATTGGTGAAGGTTAGACTGGTTTGAATGGAACAGAAGGAAACACTCCAGCACTATAATCACTGATGCAGAAATGATCATTTAAGAGCTTTTTAACATTTTTAATCGGAAACCGAGCAAGTATTCGTTTATGAGCGCCGAGTATCAGGTATCACACATGAGACTCTTATTTTGACACCGTGTGCGCGCATATTTTGACACTCTTAACATACTCAAAAACTCACCAAAATTTGCACACAGATTGGAATCTGCGGCCAACAGGTCCTCAGTGGGGCTCGGCCCGGGGAGTCGCACACGCCCGGCACAGCGCCCCTAGAGAGTCTTGCATCATATCTCAGACACGCTTGCACATATACTTATAAAACTCTGTGTACATTTAGATCTCATCAACTGAACAAGTTTCGCGCTGCATGTCATCAGGTTTAATTAACAGGAAGTGAGTTATTTTGAGTTGTCTGCAAAACGCACCCAATGGAATGTGAAATACTCCTCCTAGGGAATTATTACAATTTCCACCAAACCAGGCAAATATGATCTAAACAAGTTGTCGATGCAAAATTGCGAAGAGCTTTTTGATATCTCGAACAGTTTGGCCGTGGCGACGCTTTAAAATTATGGCGAATAAAAATTAACAGGAAGTGGCTAATAACTTCTGTGTACATTAAGTTATGTACATGAAACTTTACAGGTATGTTAAGAGTAGGAAGCTGATCACATCATATGACAATCAGGATTCTATGTTATAGCGCCACCAAGTGACAGCAGGAAGTGTCACTTTTGGAAATCAGTAATATTTTGAATAATGAAAAGACATGGATCATTTGAAATCATGGAGGATTTCTTTCTAATCTGAATCGTCTTGCTATGGCGACGATTTATCTAGACAAAAAACATAAAATGAAGTGCAAAAAAATGAACCTTCTCATATCGTACGAGTGGAAAGACCTACGGTTCCAAAATTTTATGGCTATACACTGAAACTGATTATGAGTAAGGCCTGAGAGCCTGGACCCCGGTCGTGGCACAGGGCCTGTACAGAACCCCCTGGAACTTTGTAAAAAATTTAGCTGCATAACTCGTATCCATTTTCACATATATGAATGAGACCCAGTATAAATATAGATCTCATTCAGATGAACAACTTGCATACCCCATGTCATGGAATCCGCTGACCAGGAAGTCAGTTATTTTGCGTTGTTTGAAAAACACACCCATTGGAATGTGATATACTACTCTTACAGGATTCATATGTTTTTGACCAAACAGGGTCTACTATAATCTCAAGACATTGAGGATCTAATATTGCGAAGGGCTGGTTGATATCTTAAACGGGTCGGCCGTGACGAGCCCTTAATCCTACGGCAAATAACAGGAAACAGGAAGTGGCTAATAACTTCTGTATAAATTGTGTGACGTTCATCAAACCTCAGCGGTAGGTTAAGAGAAGAAACTGCTCACAGTGACATGGGTCCTGTGAGTCTCAGTCATAGCGCCACCAACTGGCAGCAGAAAGGGTCTACTTTTAGAAATTAAATTCTTTTGTGGCTAATTTTCAGCTAATTTCCTTCTAAATCAGGCACAATAATGGGAAGACACAGCTGATGTCACACTGTAAAGGACTTTTTGCTACGTTGAATAGTGTTGCTATGGCAACATAGCATTTTCCACCAAGTGTAAAGTCCTAATGTGCCCAAACATTTTAGCTAGAAAGAACAACTGGTTCCGAGTAGATTTCCTGAGTTTCATCTTTTTGTGATGCTCATACAGCTCCCAACAATTTTTTACAGTATATTTATGAGCCTTGGCCTGAACTTTCTGCCCTGACTCCTGCAGTAATAAAATATGTCCAGTAGATGTAGCTATTCTGCAGGCAGGTATTCTGCAGTCAGGTCTTTCCCCTTCTCCTTTACTATGGCTTCATGTTTACTATTTAAACATATGCAGAAATCATAAAAAATAAACAATACAAACATTTAAATTGCCCACTGTGCAACATTCAGTCAGATGGACAAGGGCGTTGATTTACACACAGACACACACACACACAGACACACACACACAGACACACACACACAGACAAAAACACTCTACACACATTACACATCCGCTACACACAAACTGCACCATTATCATCTTCACCAAACCGGCCCATGTAATCTCATTGAGGATGGAATACTGCAATGGGATTTATGATATCTCAAACAGTTTTGCCATGGAGATGTCTCATGCCGAATAGTGGCTAATAATGTCACACACACGCACATGCACATAAATATTCATATACATGCACAGTATAGACAATAGAGATTAGATGCCGAGTCCCATTTGCCATCAGTGGACATTCTTATAATCTCTTTCATGAGAACCATACTGTCACGTCTGTCCTTTTGCCATTCCCCTATAAGTTGCCTTCAAAATCAGGCACAATAATTGGAAGACATGGCTGATGTTAAACTGTAGACTTTTTGCTGCGCTGAATAGTGTTGCTATGGCAAGGTAAAAATTTAAGGAAAACTATGATACTCATATCCAACAAGTGGAAAGTCCTAATGTCTCCAAACATTTTACATAGAAGGAACTACTGGTTCTGAGTAAATTTCTTGAGTTTCACGATTTTATTATGCTCATACGCCTCCCAACAATATTTTATCTTTATTAACTCATTGTTTTAAAAGTGCATAAACTGACTCCTGCAGTACACACTTTTATTAAACGATGTCCACTAGATGTATCACACCACACATCCTACGCATGGAAAGACGCGCGCGCACACACACACACACACACACACACACACACACACACACACACACACACACACACACACACACACACACACACACACACACACACGCGTGACCTCCTACTCCCTCACAGATTTGAGTTTTGGTGAAGCGGACTGACACAAACTCTGCCGCTGAATAGTTTTTTATGGACTGTTTAATTGTTTACAAATCGCCCTTTGGATCAAGTTTTGTGCGTGAATGCAACAGTAAGTGTGAAGTCTTTAACTATATTAACAATGGACATTTTATCTCTTCCGGTAACAAGTTATTATGCCCGTGAGGTCGCGATATATTTACATGTGTGTGTGTGTGTGTGTGTGTGTGTGTGTGTGTGTGTCTATTCTTAGTAAGTATGCCTAGAATCAATATGTTATTGTGACTGTCACCATTATCTTTTGCTGTTGTTATTTTGTGTTATATGCACACACACACACACACACACACATTTGAAACAAGTTTGTTGTAAGTTGTTTACAACAGGAATACACGTGCCTCCATAGTCGTGCTGATAAGGTGTCATGTGACAGCGAATCACGTGATGTTGATGTTTAAGCCTGCCTTACACTGCCTACAATCCCCTGTAGAGTGTTTACATTAATAAGCTTTACTGATTGGATTATTTTATTGCCTGCACATTTGATTGTCATTATTTTCATTATCATGTTGTATGCTTATATTTACTGTATGAACTTGTTTTATTTTAAGAAAAAAAACACAACCTGACATTACAATCCTACAAACAAACCAGTCTGTAGAGTGCTGACGATAAAGGGGTTGTTTACATACACATGGTACATCTTCATCTGTCCCTTATCAGACAGTCTTTGGTGCCTCAGCACCCTGAACCAGCTAATTTTGTATATAGTGAAGAGCTACTGAACTCAAACATTTTTTCAGTGGGATTTCTGATATCTCAAACAGTTTAGCCAAGGCGATGACTCGTGGTGAAAAGTGGCTAATAAAGTCATAAACACACACACACTCTCACACACATACACAAACACTACACACACACACACACACACACACCTTGGAAACAGAGACACACACACATATAAACACTATGCACACACTAACCATCCGGCACACAAACACACCTGCACACAAACACACACAAACACACACAGACCCGCATACACACTCTAGATACACTGCACATCCCACAAAAACTGTGACCGGTCCAAGCACCTGCACCATTATCATTTTCACCAAACCGACTCATATAATATCGAAACATTGAGGATGGAATACTATGTTGGGATTTCTGATATCTCAGACAGTTTAGCCATGGTGATGCCTCATGCTGAAAAGTGGCTACTACCGGCACACACACACACAGACACAGACACACACATTCACATCCATGCATATTTATATACACGCACAGTAGAGACATTAGAGCTTAGATGCTGAGTCCCGTTTGACATCAGTGGACATTCTTATAATCTGTTTCATTCAACCCAAACTGTCACATCTGTCCTTTCGCCATTCCCCTACAAGTGCACGTTCCCTCCTTGCCCACCATCTCACTGATGCGTCCGGGTGGCGGTGGCGCCCGTGCTTGGGCCCGTCATCGTTGCTTGCACCTATATTTTGTTTTATTTTCATTTTATAGATTGTATTAATTATTTTTATGTATTTATTTTTGGGGGCTGTGGAACGAATAATTTGAGTTTTCATTATTTCTTATGGGAAATTATGATTTGGTTTACAAGTGTTTTGGAACACGAGCCCACTTCCGGAACAAATTATGCTCGTAATCCATGATTCCACTGTATTATTAAACAAGGAGGAGATATTTGATTGTCTCAGCTGCCTATACAGACTTTTAGACCAAAATACATTTCTAAATACGTATATAGAAATATTGTGGAAAGTTTAATTGACCGCCCCCCTCCTCGCCCCCCCGCCCCAGGTGATAATATAATGATGTACTCACCTTATACCTGAACACACACCCTTTCCTCCTCACATCCCATAACTACAAGAAAAAATATTATATTTTTAAGTACAACACACAAACACTTTTATTATTTTGGAGGTTCTACAAAATGTTACAGGTGTTGAGGAAAGTGTGTGTATCATTGTGTCACCTTAATGTTAGTATCCATGGACCCAGACGCCAAGTATTCTCCAAACGGGTGAAAGTCGACACTGTAGATATTAGCCTTGTGACCCATCAGTGTCCGAAATACTGAAAACAAAACATAGCACATTTAAACACACATTCTCCAGCCCTCCCATAACACACACACACACACACACACACACACACAATATCATGCCTGCTTCTTCATGCAGGTATCTAATCAGCCAATGAGCCAGCAGTGCACACGTACTGTAGATCAGGTCAAGAGCTTCATGTCATGTTCACACCAGACTACAGGACGATGAAAATGTGATCTCTGTGACTTTCAGCTCAGCACATATGGTGGTACAGATGAGCTGGTTTTATCTATACAACAATCTATAAAACTGTAAAGTGGGCGTGTGTACATTTAAGATATTTATGATAAAATAATTTGTGTGGATGTGAGATGAAATTGGAATGTCTGTGTCTCTGTTTGTGCTCACATCACATTAAAACTCCTTCAGTATTTTTCACAGGTGTATTTGGCCGAGCCTGAGGTAAAATATAGGCTTTGTTTCATCACAATCGGCCCACGAGGAACAGAGAAGATATGATACTTTGAAATATAATTAGATCATGCTGTTATTTTTTAATTCTATAAAGTTTATTTAATAAATATTTAATGTGAGCTTGTGAGTGCGCAATTGAAATCTACTTATTAAACGCAATCTCACACCTTCATTCTGCGCACTTCATGGGAACACGTAAACATTTTTATTTAATTCCAAAATTCACCAGATGGCGCAGTCCATTTTTTAATATGCACTTATGAGTGGAAGAGTAAATTCCACTCGGACAAAGTCATGTGCACGTCTAGTTATTTCATAAACTGATCTCCTGGGATTTTACACTCAACACCTTCTAGTGTTTAAATAGAACATTGCAAAAAACAAACAAACAAAACAAAACATTAAGTGAGTGACAGTTGTGTCCCCTTGCTGACACGAGAAGTTGGGGAAAATGTCACAATTTTTTTTGTGTGTCTCAACATACACCGCCCCCTCCGTCCCCCCAGTTTCCTCTCAGAGTTCCCCTCTACATGAACGACTCACTGCAAAACTCACTTTTAGCAGCTTCCAGGTCCCAGATCCGTAGAGAGCCTGACTGAGACCCAGCTACCACCTGCTCCTCTGAGGTACTGAACTGGACACACTCCACAGGGCTCGTGTGGCCCGTCAAACTCTACACACAAACACACAACAACATCAGATCAGGAAGCGTATCGGTGTAGAAAAAAAAAAGTTAACAGACCCATCCTTTAGCATTTGCGTTCTCAAACACAGATGGGGTACTACCATGATGCAGTTAGGCTTGTTGACGGCCCAGATGTTGACACGGCTGTCCTCTCCTCCTGTAGCTAGCAGGCGACTCGATGCTTTACCCAACACCAGGGAAGACACGTTACTAGGGTGGGCCACCACATCTTCTACAAAAGCAGGGCAGAAATATACATTAGGAGTAGGAATAAAACTTGTAATCTTGTGTTTCATACACATTGCATAAAAACTTACTTCTTTTTATTGTGTAAAGCTGCTTTGCGACAATGTCAATTGTTAAAAGCGCTATATAAATAAAATTGAATTGAATTGAATTGAATTAATCTTATCAAGAATGAGTGAGATGTCCATGTCAGAACTCTTAGGAACTGTAATGAAAAAGTTTCCCAGATCAGAACTGCATTTACATCTTGAATTCTTCCTGAAAAAAAACTGGCTGTTTAATTCTAAACAAGCTTACAAAAGTGAGCACTTAAAAGGTACTTACGCAGTTTCCATGAGATTTTCTTAGTACTCGGCGTTGCCATTGTCAACACAGCAGCAGCCTCCTGTAAGATACAGAGATATGTACTGTATACACAATTCAATGCATCCTCAGTGACTCTGACTGGGACATGGTTGGGTCAGACAGGTGGGTTTTAGTATTTCAGAAAACAGTGATTCTCTTGACAATTCTAGAGTACATCCTCAATAATCAGTCTTTCATACCACAGTGAGCAGAAAAATGTCAGAATGCACTTCGTTTGAGACGGACAGTCTATAACAGCAGAAGACTACAGTGGATTTCACTCCCGTCAGCCAGAAACACCAGCCTGAGGCTACAGCGCGCACACGGTCACTGAAAGAGTGTAGCTGAAGACTGGAAAAAAAAAAAACATCTGCCCACAGATTCTTGTTTGTGGATGAAATGAAATCCTGAAGTGATTTTTTGCTGCTGTAGTTTCAACATGTCCTGCATTCTAAGATGCATTTCCAAAAAGCTCACCATGGCTGTAAAGAGTGCTTTATGAAGTAGTTGCTATAGTCAAAATATAACAATCATTTTTGGGATTCCAAAGACAGGTTGGACGAACTCGTTCTTCTGGAGATCATTTTGTGGGACAAGCCGAGATAACTGGACATCAGGAAAGCGTTCCTTGTGTATTCGGAGAGGCGGATAGAGACGGCTGCAGTGCAGATCACCATGGTTCGGTTCTGGATTAGAGAGACGTCTGCTGTAGAGTAATACTGATTACAGACTGTAGCTGTGGAGGGAGCTGACACACGAGCTGCTGGGTCACTTCTTCCTTAAAGAGAAAATCTGTTCTCCAAGAAACAGCTCTCACACACCTTTACCTGCTCGTTTAATTACATCTTCAGAAAGATTCAATCATTTGGTGGTTATTAGACAGACTGACACGCAGGCAGACAGACGGATGGATTAAAGTGTCAGGACTCGGTAATCTTTTCTAGCTCATTAGAAATGATCTTAGCGGGTCACAATTTCACTTACTGAGTTACACTGAAGATCACAGTTACTTTGGTTTCATTTTATATCACATGGATTTTGCAAGTTACTAGACAGCTAGTTCACACAGCTAGTTATCAGACAGGTTGTTATTACACAGATGGCTATTAGACAGCTGGTTATCGAGACTAGAAGCCGAAACTTACAGTGTCTAATGTTCCACAATATAAGTTCTTACACACACGCGCGCGCACACACACACACACACACACACACACAGGTTACCCTCAGCGCTACACTCCGTGCTCCGGTACTTAGACAGTCACATCTCACTCTGCTGCTTCTTCCTCTCTTCTACGTCCACACACACACACACACACACACACACACACACTGCCTGGTTGTGTTTGTAGAAACCTAACGCTTACCGAAGAACAGCGCTTCTGATTGGCTCCTCGCACACACTCACGCTCACGCGCGCGGCCGAATCAGCTGTGTGAGTCCGGAGAGCTGGAGCGGAAGTTACAGAGCACTGCTTCCTGTCGCTGTCAGGAGACCCGAGGCACAAACCCGCCGAACACTTTCTTCCTTCACACTCCTCTCAAACACACACACACACTCCTTACACACACATACAAACACACACGGTGTTTGTTGCTATGAAACACTGTAGTCGTGCTTGATTCGTTCTGATGGAACCACGTGACTAATTACGTAATACAGTTCTACGTCGCGCACAACCACGTGACCTGTTTTTTTTTTTTTTTAAAGAGCAACAACGTTCATAAAGTTCATTCATTCTCTATAGAGCTCTATACTGTACAGGGTCAGGGGGCGGGGCCTGGGGTCAGCACTGACTGCAGGTTTGATATCTCAAATATGAAAAATAACCCAGATATTTATGATTGTAAATATAATCTCTGATTACTTTTGAGCATGTGTAAAGGGAGACAGTGATCCTAAATTATTAATACAATATTTCTGTTAAAGCCCTGAATTACAGCTGTAACTCTACACCTAATTCAGTGGACATAAATATAAAGATGTTGCTTTTTAAAGTAACAGTAGTCCAGTATTCAGTAGTCCATTTCAAGCAGTAAAAATATATTTTTATATAGTCTTGATTTCAATATAGATTTGATCAATATTCATATATTGAAATCAAGACTTTGCACATACAGTAAATTTGAAAGATATTACTTTTCAAAGTAAAATATTTCAGTTGAATAAATTCAGTAGTATTTACATGTCACAACTAACGATTCAACAGTGCACACTTGGTTTGCCATGTCGTTCTCTAATGTGGAGGAATACATAAAATTCTTTTTTTGTTTGTTTTTTTTGAGGCCACTATATCTCCCAAACCAGATTTTCCAACTGTTTCCCATTTGGATGCACGGTTGTGGTAAGACATTTACACACACTCGTCACGATCATGCAGGTCATGCCGATGTTGGTCTCGCAAAAATATTTTCGAGACTTGTCTTTTTTCTCTGGTAAGTCTTTGATTATTTTCTTTGTGGTCCTACAGTCTTCAAATGTCTTTTCATGTGCCGAGTCCAAGGCCTCTCAACCTCCTGTAATGAGGACGGACTCGAGGTAGCTTCCCTGTGCAACATAAAAGTGTGTGTGTCATTGGCTTGACTAAAACACAGTACAATGGGAATGTCCAAGGAGCTCAGTGCAGATCTGAGAAAGTGAATGTTAGATTTACACACACCAGGAATGTCTCTCAGAGCCATCTCTAAACAACTGCAGACCGCAAGATCAGTTTAAGCTATTGTACAGAAGTGCCATACATGTGCTAATACGTGCTACATACAAGTAGAAGGCTGATATTAAAAAATTATCATACTAATTTGCTTTCATAGTTTGGAATACCTCAGCAAAAAAATATGAAAACTTTGTCACTGTCTAATTACTTATGGACCTGATTCTGTGTGGTTAAATAATGAAAAATACAGGCCTTGGTGAATGACAATAACATGCACTCAGGTCAAACTTAGTGCGTTTTATTTCAATCCTTTTCACATTACACTCTAGATATTATCCTTTATGTATCTGTTGTAATTATTTCATTTTCTCAGAAAACCAGGCCCTTTTACACAAAATGCCTACAAGCTTTATTTCTCCAGAGCTCTTGTCTACACTTCTGCAGCATCATTTTCACTGAGGTTGCTGAGGCAGAAACAAACGCCCCACATCATGACCCCACAGGGAGGGTGCTGATCACTGGCTGTAACTGACTCACCCTTCATATATACATGGACCAGTGTACAGGTGAAGGTGTACATCACACAGCATTGTCACCAAATCATGCTTAATTATTATTTCTTTTTTGCAAATCAAGGTTAAGATAGTGTTATTGTTTGAAGCATGCATCTGTGCACAAATTAAGTCTTTTTTTATCTAAAGTATACTGACATTACAATATTCTTTACAAAGGAACAGCAAAATGACCCTCCACACAGAAACAGCTTGCTGCACTAAGGTTAGAGTTAGTCGTATAATTACCATAACTGAGGAGGAAGTGCAGAAATAAATGTCACTAAACTTAGATACGAGTATTTTTAGAAAAAAAAAAAGGAAGGAAGGATATACAGCAGTATTTTTTTTATTTTTTTCATCGCTGGCCCATATGATTTGATTGTTTCAATAATAAAAAAATAAAAAGGGTGCTTACGGTCCTGCGTCTCCTGCCAGGGGTCACCAGTGTGCACTTTTCACTAGAGTCACTGATGTGGCGATACAATATTATAGGGTTCTTTATAAAACTTTATTTCTCCAGCAGTACGTGTAAATATAAACTAAAGGTGATATATTAAGACTGTTTCCTCAGACACACAGCATTTTCATGAATCCAGTCGCCTCAAAAATGAAATAAATGTTCCTGACATCACCATTGCTTGAATAAGATTACAATTTTATGATAAAGTTAATGCCCTCATATGAGGTGATTATCATTCATCATGAGTCATCAGACTCCTCCCCCTAGGAAACCATGTACAGATGCTGAGGCTGAGAGACGGAGGGTCACAGCCTACACACGTCCCTCCAGTCAACAGCTCACGTCTTAGCTATACATACACACATTTCTCCGTTAACTTTGGTGACTTCTCAGCATCAGACTGAAGAGTGGTTGAAATAAGAAACAAAGAAAATGAGAAAAAGACAAAGCACTAAATAATGAAGACCGGTAAGAAACTTCTCTCGCGTAACAAATGAATGTTACTTTATTTCTACAGCGGAGATAAAAATAAAATGCAGCAAAGTAATTAGAATCGCTTCATCTGTCGTCTTTCCTGTCGTTTCTGTTTCTTTTCATTAACCTCCTCTGCAGGCGCTGAAGACTCGGCAGAAAACCAAGGGCCTAGGAAGTTCACCCAGAGTAACTGTGCAGCTCGAGCAGGTGCCTGAGTGCAGAGATAATGAGAAGAGGCAGTGAGGAGAGGGGCATTATTTCGAGCTTCAAGTGAAACCATGAACCACCAAATCTGGGTCTTACCAAAAGCCAGAGGTACCAGAAATAAGAGGAGATGGTGCTGAGAACCTGAACTATAGCCGTCAGCAGAATGACATCTTTAAGGTGCCTGAAAGGAAAATGCAAACACTTTAGGAATTTTGAACATTAGTGTGTGTACATAAGCAGTTATAATGTCCACAAAATTCAATTCAACTTTATTTGTATAGAGCTTTGAACAATTGTCATTGTTGCAAAGCAGCTTTACACAATCAAAATAAATTATGGAAGTTTGTATGAAATGTGAATGTGTATGTGTATGAATAGAACAAATGCCACACAAATGAGGCATGGATACTGAATGTTAAAGACAATAGTAGGCTATTGATTCGCAACGCTTTGTTCATTAATACATATCTGCACACATATTTTTATTTTTATTTATATTTGTTTGCATTTGAAGTATTAAGATGTTGACAATTCTCTACAATCCTGCTATTCCTCCTCAATAATTTAATCCTGTAAACTATTCACACAGCACTGCATCCTGAGAGGAGCAAATTATTTGCCAAGTTATCAGAATGATAGCAAAACCTGAAAAAAAAATTCATATTGAAGCAAAATATTTTTTAAAAATCATGATATCGAATCACAATACAAATTGAATGTCTTTTTTCTCTGTTAAGTCTTTGATTATTAACTTTGTGGTCCTAAAGTCTTTAAGTGTCTTTTCATGTGCCGAGCCCAAGGCCTCTCAACCTCCTGTAATGAGGACGGACTCGAGGTAGCTTCCCTGTGCAACATAAAAGTGTGTGTCATTGGCTTGACTAAAACACAGTACAATGGGAAAGTCCAAGGAGCTCAGTGCAGATCTGAGAAAATGAATGTTAGATTTACACCAGGAATGTCTCTCAGAGTCATCTCTAAACAACTACAGACTGCAAGATCAGTTTAAGCTATTGTACAGAAGTGCAAGTCATTGGGAGACGGAGACACTTTGTCAAGGTCTGGAACAAGACCCAGAGCCTCACCCTGAGCTGAAGTCAAGAACAACTCAGGAACCACCAAGGACCAAACATGTCATGAACTGGAAGCTGTGGGAAACACCAGTCTCACTGCTTCAAATGCTTCACTAAAGTTTGCAGCTGACCACATGGACAAAGGAAAGAGAAAGGTTTTGACCAGAGATATGTTTGGAGAGGTAAAGGTGAGGCATTCCACACCAAGACCACTGTACCACATGTGAAGCATGGTGGTGGGAGCATCACTTATCAAACCTTTTTGTTTAGTCCAAATAGAAGAGTCAACAAAGAAGAAAGGGTCAGTTTTTAGTTCCATGCTCATAAGTTTTTATTATTATGAAAATATGAATTCTTTCTACTTTCTTTCTACAATTTAACCCTGTTAATAAACTTGATAAATATCCTTAAAAAAACAAACTAAAAACAGACTTTCATCAGCGAAGAAAAATAAGTTAATAATATACATTAAGAATTTCCTGTCCTAGTCTGATACTGGTCAAAAACAAGTTGATGTTTTGGTTTTTTGTTTGGTCACAGTGATGTCAGGACCTGGTGCAGACTGGACTACATACTGTAAAAAACACAGCCATCACCATCAGACATCAGCAAACAACTGTTACAAAACAAAAATTATGTTCTACTGTCTATTTAATGTTATATTTAACTTGGCAAGAACAAGCTTTTGCAAACTAGTCATAGGATGTGTGGTCTCTCTTCACAAGGTTGGGGGTCCAAACACTCCGCTGTCCTCAGTAATCAACCAAAACCTGGGCTCCGGGGCGGGCGTTTCAAGTCGATGGTCTCAGTGGCACTAGGAACCCTGGCTGTGGTGTTTCAACGTGATAACCTCAGTGGTATGGTGGGGGGTTTAACACACAACATCTCACACATCTCTAGCTCATTCTACAGTTAAAACTGTGGTGAAAGTATGACTGTAACATTTTGAGATTTTGATCAGAGTTATTCTATCACAGAGCGTCTCTAATGACACGAGCACTTCTTACTCACTCCGCCATGCCCTGCTCCATGTTCAGATCGATTCCTCCGTCCATTAAAGTGCCGTTCTCAGCGAATGCTGGTTTGGCCATCGTTGCCATAGACCTGTAGCTGCTAACATACACCACCAGCGCAAAGAACAAGGGCAACTGGAACAAAAACACACACACAGAATGATAAAGAAATGTTGAGGAACTGACAGACTGAAATCATGCTTCATTGAGAGCTAAACGTTTTCCCTTCCAGTGAAAGAGACACTCCTGCTTTGGCTCGGATGCTTATCAAACACACCTGAGCTTGATAATCAATGTCTTGTCCCATCCCTAGATTAGAGGCACGTACAGGTGTGTACTGAACCCTGAAAAGATCCAATTTTAGGAGCTTCACTGTTCTACTTAACAGCCAGTAAAGTAGTTTGTTGTCCACTTGTCATGGAATGCATCTTGTGCCAAAATTATTTGGCATGAGAAACTTCTTAATACTAGTCACAAAGGGAAAGAAAACCGGGTATGTACTCACCCATGTCCAAAACGAAGTGTCACAGAATATTAGATTTACGGCTGTGTACACACTCTGAAATGTGAAAGGAATGAAACGTGTGAGACAAAGCTGATTTCAAAATCAAATAACAGGTGACATGAAGCACACGAGCGACTCTTACGTTGGCTCCGATTATGACCCTGGTGTAGAATTTCAGAGTCGCCTTGTTCTCCTCATGGATTTGCTTCTTGCCTTTGGTTCCAACTTTTCCTTTAGGCTACAGAGTAAAAATAAAGAACACAGAAACAGATCACTACATTTATGTGACACACATTTCCCTCTTGCACACCTTGTAAGCTTTAGAGCAAAATCACCATGAGAAACCCTCGTACAATTATATTTGCTATATACGATATAAGTTTTCCAGAACATGATGCAGAACAATTTGAGATCAGCTTTAGATGTTTTTTAAGGAAGGATTGTCTGGATAATCGTCTTTAAGAGGTCAGACAAATGAGGGAGCGTGAGACCTACAGGTGGTGGTAATGTAACCTACTGGATTCCAGCCGGAGTTAAACAACGAAGAAGAAAAAAGGTAAAGTGACAGTGCACGGAAAAAACAGGTTAAGTTATCAAATGAAGGAGTGCTAAAGGAGTGCTCGACACCGGCTGTGATACGTGAAGGAGAAGACGTGACCGTACTCGAGTGCTTCCTCTCTCACTTTAATTTAATTGTATCTGTATAGCACTTTTAACAACGGTCACTGTCACAAAGCGGTTTTACAGAATCAAAAGTGGTTCAGGGAAATGTGTATGAAATGTGAAAAAATATGAATGAAGAGACTGACTTTATACACAAGTGTGTGCTTTAACCCTGTGCCGACAATTTGGGGAAGAAACACAGTATGGATAAAATGGACAGGTGTTCATATACTTTTGGCCAGTACAAAGTACAATAACTGAGATGTCATCACACTGCGCGCGCGCGCACGCACACACACGCACGCACACAAACAAACACGCGCGGGCGATTTAGAGTAATGTTCCCCAGTACAGTAGCGACACCGACGTCTGTAACGCACAGCTGTGAACAGATGTTCTCACACACACACACACACAGCAAGTTCAAGCAGAACTGTAACGTTACCCACCGCCATTTCACTCAGTCCCGAGATCCAGGGCTTCTCTTACTCTCCCTGCACAATATTCGCTCCTTTTCTGCATTTAAGACTGACAAAAACTAGTTCAATTCAATATTTTACCCCCTCAGTTCCACCATGCAGTGAGTTACTTCATACAAAAGTTACACATCAGCGAAAAAGAGCCTTTCCGGCGCATGAATTCTACGTCAGCTGCAACGAAGCTAACTGACGCTGTGAAAACTTAACGCGTTTGTATTAACGCGCATGCGTAGAAGTAGACGCACGCGCAACAAAATGCAAGTGATCTCACATCAATCTCGTATAAAACCGTGACAATCTCGCGATGTGTGCACTGTCACGCGGTTAGGACCACGGGCTTACAGACACGAGTTCAAGATGTAGAGGGAAAAGTTTCGAAAATAAATATCATAATATATGGTGAAAGATTGATATTGCGAATTAGAAAATCGTAATATTATATCTTTTTACAAATTGAAACAATACAAGTATAACATAAAAAAAATACAAAGCTGTAAATTACTGTGAAATAGGTTTAAATAGTTACATCAATCTTATAAATGGGATGCGTATACTTTTTAAAGCAGAGATCATGTTTTTTGTCGGTTTGTTTGTTTGTCAGTCTATTTGTTTGTCTGTTTGCTTATTTCTGTCTGTCTTTGTATTTCTGACTGTTTTTCCTGTTTGTTCGTTTCTCTGTCTGTCTGTTTGATTATTTTTTGTCCCCACCCTGTCTGTCTGTCTGTCTGGTTGTTTTTGATGAGCACACTTTCTTTCTAAAGCCTGAATGGATCTAATAAGCAAGTCTCATTAATAGCTCTCAGACTCGTACCTGCAGCTTGAGGAAGAGCAGCCATGAGCCCCGAAACCTCTGTGATAAGAATATTACAAATTAATAACACATGGATAAGAATATTTAAGAAGAAATCCTTGTGAGTTGATTAATTGGGTAGCTTATAGAATATTATTATGCAACCATTCATCCAACATAAAGATTAATTATAAATGATATCATGTTTGTTCCAAATAAAATATTATTTAGAGGGAAATGCACTTGTGACCACACAGAACCCATAGATGTATGAAAGTTTGCAAGTTTACAGTATAAATGACAAATATCAATATATATATATATATCTTCCAATAAAAAGACGCTATGGTTTAGAATGATCTTGATGTGTTTTTGTGTTTGTTTATTGTACATTGATAAAAAATAATGGACATTGTCACAAAGCAGCTCTACAGCAATATACAAATTCTGAATATTAACTATCAACTCGAGATGGAGGAAAAACTGCCTGATTCAGTTCAGTTTTAAATGGACAGTATAAGAGCACAATAATTTAAAAACAATTAATTCCGTCATCATTTCCTGTTTCCATTATCATTCATTTATATATTATCCCAGGAGACTTTGAGAACAAGGCAGGGTACACCAAGGGCGGGGTCACTATCCATGCAGGGAACTGTTTTCATTATCTACCAGTTTAAAACAGCTTCTCATGTAGAGAGCCTTGTTTCTCCACAAAAGCCATGTGGTCTGTTGACTTTTTTTTTGACAATTTATTTGACCATTGGGTAACAAAATGTTCCTCCTCAACAAATCCACACAGCCACCCTCAGACCCTCAGTGGAAAGTCTATTCATAAGAGCAGGTCCCATTATATCAGGAAAGAAGGACACTATATATCTATATAATATATATTTTTATTTGAATTACTGAAATAAATCAACTTTTTGATGATATTCTAATTTATTGAGATGCACCTATAGGATATATGCAGCTATATGCTAACTGAATGATGCACAGCGCTTTCCTGCAGAAGAACAACTTTACACATCAGGCTGTGATTAAACGATGTGAATAAATACCTTCATCTACTCCTACACCTACTCCTCCCTGACAGAGATGATTATTTTACTGAACGGCTTTCATGTTTACTTAAAGTTTTTTTTTAAGCCTTACAGAAAGCACCTCTCACCAATCCAGTGGCTGGTCGCTTGGACAGACTGCGCATGCGCGGCGCAGATCAGGCAGGGGGCGCAGGTGGATTGGGGAAGCAGCAGCAGAGCCGAGAGCCGCTTTCACTTCTCATGAAGGAGGAAGTGTGAGAGTCACGGGGCTGCCGTGGCGTGGCGTGTTGTGGTGTGTTGGGGTGTGTTGTGTTCCTGAGCCGGGTGGCGCAGACCCGTGTGCAGCTCCGCCATGGTGTTCGAGTCTCTGCTCAGTGACGTCCTGAACAGGTTTATCGGAGACTATGTGGAAAATCTGGACAAATCGCAGCTGAAGGTTGGCATCTGGGGAGGTGAGTGTGTGTGTGTGTGTGTGTACAGTGTTACAGCAGCCTGCTGCCTGAGAGATCTGATCACATGATGTTACAGTGTGTTTGATCTCACCGCCTCGCGCTACAACGTATCAAACACGTACAGCTGACACCTGGGGATCACCGCGCGTGCAGTGTGTGTGTGTGTCAGTGATGTCAGCTTCTGCACCATTGTTTATGCATTAGAGTGTGTGGGTGTGTGTATGTCGGTCAGTGCTGTCACTGTCCGTTTATAGTGTGTGTCTGTGCTTTTAGTATGTGTTTATCAGAGTGTTTCTGTCAATGTGTGTGTCTGACACACACACACACACGCGCGCGTGCAAATATGCATTTAAAAGTTAAAGAGGCATTTCTTCATGTTTATATCATATTGCGGACATGTCTCTGTACAGCAGCAGGCGTTTGTTTTGGTGTGGTAGTCCGGTGTGTGTTTAGTGTGTGTTAGTCCGGTGTGTGTTTAGTGTGTGTTAGTCTGGTGTGTGTTTAGTGTGTGTTAGTCCGGTGTGTGTTTAGTGTGTGGTAGTCTGGTGTGTGTTTAGTGTGTGTTAGTCCGGTGTGTGTTTAGTGTGTGGTAGTCTGGTGTGTGTTTAGTGTGTGGTAGTCTGGTGTGTGTTTAGTGTGTGGTAGTCTGGTGTGTGTTTAGTGTGTGGTAGTCCGGTGTGTGTTTAGTGTGTGTTAGTCCGGTGTGTGTTTAGTGTGTGTTAGTCTGGTGTGTGTTTAGTGTGTGTTAGTCCGGTGTGTGTTTAGTGTGTGGTAGTCTGGTGTGTGTTTAGTGTGTGGTAGTCTGGTGTGTGTTTAGTGTGTGGTAGTCTGGTGTGTGTTTAGTGTGTGTTAGTCACATTGGGATCACGGGTTAGGTGATCCCTAGCAGGCACTTTAGATCATTTTACTATCAAGTGTCGTGTGATAGGGTTATGTCAAAATAAAAGTTTTATGCCGCAAATTACAACAATAAAAACAAACAGACGAGGATGGAAACAAGATTGTAGTGTAACATCTTTCAGACATTAATTCTTTAACACTGGATCAGGCGTCAGTCAGAGTAGATTGAAATACTACTCAATATTTGGTGAACACACGACTCCAAACACAGAGAGGCAGACATTAGGTTGTCTCATGGCTGGGTGTTATCGTCTGACTACAGCACCTGACTTACATCATCAGAGGTTATGAATAATACATCCTGGTTTCTCCACAGCCCGGCAGCAGTCTGCTTGCTCAGCAAACGAAGGACCTCCGTCCGAAATGTTTGGTTTACTGTGAGCTTTGTGGAATTGTCAAAGTCCACAATCATGTGACGTCTTCATGAAATATAAATAAAATGTTTTATCTGAAGAAGCAAAACACGGGTAACACTCAAGAACATACTATCTGGATTATACTTTACTAAAAACATTTTAAAGACAGTCCAGATCTGGAAGCAGATTATTTGGGCAGATGAAGTGAGTATTAACTTCTACAGAAATGATTAGAAGAGAAGAATATGGAGAAGGAAGAGAAAGGCTCATGTTGGAGTTATAACATCGTGTTATATCAGAGGCATGTGCGGCTGCCAGGGGAACTGGGTCACTGGTGTTTATTGATGATGTGACTGCTGATAGAAGTATTAGACTGAACACTGAAGTGTGAAGAGCGCTACTTTATGCTTGGATTCAGTCAAATGCTGCAAAAGTGATGGGACAGCGCTTCACAGTACAAACAGATAATGACCAAAACATTCTGCAAAATCATCATCTCCAGATCTTCTTAATGAAAATAAATCATTTTAAATATAATGCCAGGCCAAAAAGAAAGTCTGGGACTAAACAGGACTGTAGCCTTATCAGTGAGGCTATTTGGGGGGAAAAGACTTAAATTTATTAGAGAGTCTAAATAATAGGCTCTGGAGAGTTACCCTGTGAATCTGTGTAAGAAGAGGGGTGGATGAACAGGTACACCATCAGCAGTGTTATGATCTGCGGTTGCTTCTCTTGGTCAGGTTTAGGTTCAGCAACCTTGCCCAAAAAAATGAGGTCAGCTGACAACCTGAATGTACGGAATGACCAGGCGTTCCCATCAATGGATTGTTTCTTCCCTAATGGCAGGGACACATTCCAAGGTGTCAGGATTCATCGAGCTTTTCAACAATTTTTATGCAAAAGGTTCAACTGAACCCCAAAAACAAGA
This sequence comes from Clarias magur, assembly GCA_013621035.1. Classification (NCBI taxonomy): domain Eukaryota; kingdom Metazoa; phylum Chordata; class Actinopteri; order Siluriformes; family Clariidae; genus Clarias; species Clarias magur. The sequence goes on from QNUK01001224.1 coordinate 76,799, forward strand.
GACAAAAACGAGGTGAACTGATGAACGAGTTTGAGGTGTCAAGTAAACACGTACAGTCAGGTCCATAAATATTTGGACATTGTTAAATTTCTAGTTATTTCAGTATATTGGATTCAATATTTTTATGGGGAAATAGTGGAGGAATAACAGCACTTTATATCTGATAACCAAACACCCATTTCCGTGGGAACAAAAGTAATCGGACAGTCGGTGTCACGGACTAACCGGAGATGAAGCAGAAGACTAGCAGTTAGCCCTGTAGCGTGGATGGTAAACCCAAACGCGGAAGTAGCGCGAGCAGGCAGGATAACCACGCTAGTTATTCTTAGAACTCTCCCGAAGCGAGAGCAAGAGTTTACACAAATAAACCCGCGTTCTAAATACACACACCCAATCAGAAGCGATAACCCAAGAAAGTGAGTACTCACGTTTGGACGAGCGAGGCGTCGGCGATAGCATGGGCATAACTCAATGACTGAGCAATGTGAGGCGTCATCTTGTTTCCTTTTATGCTTCCTGAAACCCGACCGTATTACTTCGGGTCCTAGTGCCGGTCGTGTTATGAGTGTGCATGACAGTACCCCCCCGTCCAGGACCGACTCTCGACGGTCCTGGGGTGGAGGATACCCGACGACGGTAGTCCCGGATGAGTTCGGGGTCTAAGACAAACCGAGCCGGAATCCAAGATCGCTCCTCGGGACCGTAACCTTCCCAATCCATCAGGTACTGGAGCCCTCTGCCCCGAGGACGTGAGTCAAGGATCCGGCGAACGGTGTAGGCGGGACCACCCTCAATCATACGGGGAGGAGGAGCAGGGTGGGTGGGTGGAACCATAGGTGAGGTGGTGAAGGGTTTGAGCTGGGAGGTGTGGAATACCGGATGGATCCGGAGCGCCGCAGGCCGCTGGAGCCGGTAGGTGACAGGGTTAATCCGGAGGTTGATGCGGTATGGTCCGATGAATCTAGGTGACAGTTTTCTTGACTCAGTCTGCAGGTGTAGGTTTTTTGTCGATAGCCATACCTTATCACCTACTTGGTACATTCGTCCCGGTGGATGTCGACGGCGATGTTGCAGAGTGTAACGGCGGTTGGCCTTTTGAATGGCGTGGTTTGCTTGTCTCCAAAGCCGTCGACACCGGCGAACCAACTGTTGGGCCGACGGCACCTCCACCTCCGGTTCTTGATGGTCGAACATCGGAGGTTGGAAGCCGTAGCATACCTCAGATGGGCTTAGGTTGGTGGCAGAAGATAGGTGGAGGTTGTGGGACAGTTCAGCCCAAATGAGGTAGCGGGCCCAGGAGCACTGGCGATCAGCAATGAAGCATCTCAGGTAGCGCTCCAGTTGTTGGTTGGTTCGCTCCGTCTGACCGTTAGTCTGTGGATGGTAACCGGAGGACTGACTGCAGGTGGAATTGATCAGACGGCAGAAGGCCTTCCAGAACCGGGACGTGAACTGGGGCCCCCTGTCCGAGACGATGTCCTTTGGGAACCCATGCAGGCGGCCTACGTGCTCTAATATCAGCTCGGCTGTCCTTTTAGCTGACGGGAGACCGGAGAGGGCCACCAGTTGAACAGCTTTGGAGAACCGGTCGACGATGGTGAGGATGGTGTCCCTTCCTTCAGAAACCGGCAGGCCCGTGATGAAATCAACGGCAATGTGTGTCCAGGGTCGGCGGGGAACCGGGAGTGGTTGAAGTTCCCCGGGCGATGGTCTGTTGCTGCCCTTGGACCTGGCACACACTGGGCACGCCTGGACGAACTCGTCTACGTCTTTTTTCATACTGGGCCACCAGAAAGCACGTTGTACAAACAGTAGGGTCCGCCATTTCCCGGGGTGTCCTGAAAGGGGGGAGGAGTGTCCCCACTGGAGTACTTCGGCCCTGATGGCGTTGGGGACATAGAGTCGGCCAGGCGGCACACCTGCTGGTGCGGTCTCCGTAGCTTGTGCCTGGCGAACCCTCGTTTCCAGGTCCCACCTGAGCGGTGCGAGGATCTTGGTGGCTGGCAGTACAGGCGCGGGGTCCGCCCGGGGACGTCTTCCTCGTGTTGTCGGGAGAGGGCGTCGGCTTTGGTGTTCTTGGACCCCGGGCGGTATGACAGGTGGAAATTATAATTCTCGAAGAATAGTGCCCACCGCGCCTGTCTGGGGTTCAGCTGCTTTAAGGTGCGGATTGTGATGAGGTTTTGGTGGTCGGTCCAGACGATGAACGGCTCTCTGGCGCCCTGGAGCCAGTGTCGCCATTCCTCCAAGGCCCACTTTATGGCCAGCAGCTCGCGGTCCCTTCTCCGTATCGCTGCTGAGTGGCGTCAAATTTCTTGGAGAAAAAACTGCAGGGGTGCAGTTTTTGGTCTGGACCTCGCTGGGAGAGAACAGCCCCGGCGCCCACATCCGAAGCGTCCACCTCCACAACGAATGGTTTGTCAGCATCCGGGTGAAGGAGGATGGGAGCAGTGGTGAAGCGGCGACAGAGCTCATGGAAGGCAGAGACGGCAGTTGGGGTGAGGTTGAAGGGGTGAGATGATGGGCGGGTCAGAGCGGTTAGTGGCGCCGCAACGGTACTGTAGTCCCGGATAAATCGCCGATAGAAATTGGCGAACCCCAGAAAACGCTGTAGCTGTTTAAGCGACGTGGGTAGGGGCCACGAACGCACAGCTTCCAGCTTCTGGGGATCCATGGCCACACCCTGAGCAGAGATGACGAAACCCAGGAACGTGGTGGAGTGCTGGTGGAAAGCACATTTCTCCAACTTACAGTACAACTGGTGGGCCAGCAACCTCTGGAGGACTGCTCGGACATGCTGGGTATGCTCGTTGACAGTTCGAGAGTAGATGAGGATGTCGTCAAGGTAGACGAACACCCAACGGCCTAACATGTCTCTGAGGATGTCATTGATGAATTGTTGAAAAGCGGCAGGTGCGTTGCAGAGACCAAACGGGATGACCAGACTCTCGTAGTGCCCTGTAGGGGTGATGAAGGCCGTCTTCCACTCATCGCCCTCCCTGATGCGCACCAAGTTGTAGGCGCTCCGGAGGTCCAACTTAGTGAAGATGGTGGCACCAGAGAGGGCGTCCAGGGCAGAGTTGGTAAGAGGCAGTGGATGTCGGTTTTTTATGGTGATATTATTGAGCCCCCGGTAATCGACACAGGGACGTAGACTACCATCGCGTTTTTTCACGAAAAAGAACCCCGCAGCGGCAGGTGAGGAGGAGGGCCGGATGGTACCATGGCGAAGTCCGCTGGAAACATACTCCTCCATCGCCTGCGTCTCGGTGTTGGATAATGAATAGAGGTGGCCGCGGGGTGGTGTCGCACCTGGCTGAAGATCGATCGCCAGGTCCTATGAACGATGAGGAGGTAGGTGGGTAGCGCGTCTTTTGCAAAAGACTTCAGCCAGGTCCCGGTAGTCTAGCGGGATTTTGTCTGTGTCGACATCGGGGGCCTCGGACTCCCTAGAGCATGTCCCAGCCTCGGCCCGTAGGCAGAGCTCGGTGCAGGTCGGCCCCCATTGTAGGATCCGGCTTTGGGTCCAGGATATGAGCGGGTCATGTTGCAGCAGCCAAGGGTGTCCGAGGATGATGGGTGGTGACGAAATGGTGGTGGTGTGAAACTGGATCTGTTCTCGATGCTGGTTGATGATGAGGGTGATAGGTTGGGTTTGAAAGGAGATGGGGCTGGAGGAAAGAGGCCGACCGTCGACTGATGTAATGGTTACGGGCTGGGATAACGCCTCGATCTTTATCCCCAATTTTTTGGCATAGGAAGAGTCAATGAAGTTACCTGCTGCCCCGGAGTCGACGAACGCGGTACTTCCGACCCGTTTGTGGCCAAACTGGAGATGTACTTTTACCGTGAGACGGGAATCACTGGTCAGGGTGGTGGAGAGGGACATGGGACCCGGTGAGTTCCTCCCATTTCTCACCGGGGCTGCGCGTTTCCCGGCCGCAGAGGACAGATGGCTCGATGATGTGCAGAGGATCCACAATACGCGCAGAGCCCCTCTCTGAAGCGGCGTTCCCGTTCTGCAGCGGTTAAGGAGGCGCGCCCTAATTGCATGGGTTCCCCGGCTCCTGTGTCAACCACGGCGGGAGGTGGAGTACCGACGGTTCTGGTGGGTGCTGCAGTGAATGAGGCGTGGACTTCTGGAACTGGAGAGCGGGAGAGGAAGGGCGTGGTGTGAGGTAGTGCTGACATGATGGGTGGCAGGGTACGGGGAGCTGGCTTGGGGCGAACGAGCAGCCGTTGGTCGATCCGGAGGGCGAGTTGAATTAAACCCTCCAAGGTCGCTGGGAGCTCTCGTCCGGCGAGCTCGTCTTTTATCCGTGAAGCCAGTCCCTCGTAGTAGGCCGTCCGGAGTGCGGAGTCTCCCCAGTCGGTCTGTACGGCGAGAGTGCGAAACTCCGCGGTGTAGCGGCTCACGGACGACCCTCCCTGCTTTAGATGGTATAATTTAGAGTCGGTCTCCACCTCAGCAGCCGGATGCTCAAAGGTGAGTTTAAGCTGGCGGGTGAATTCTGTGTAGGAGTAGGCGACGTCTGAGTCTGAACGAAGAACCGCCGTGGCCCACTCAGCTGCCTGCCCGGATAGCAACGAAACGAGAAGAGCAATGCGCAGTCGGTCTGTGGAGTATCTGGTGGAATTAAACTCAAACACAAGATCCAATGCAGTTAGAAAAACACTGCACTTCCCATCCGTGCCATTCCATTTATCCGGTAAAGATAGAAAAACATCAGAAGGTGGAGAGGGAGTTGGCGGCGCAGCAGCCGCTGCGATGGGCGTGGCCACAGCCGGCTGAGCGGCCGCCCCGCGGAGGATCGCATTCTCCTGTCGCAGCTCCGCCACCTCGCGGCGCAAGGCCGCGACGCCCTGGAGCTCCATGCGGAGCGATGCGACTTCACCACGGAGCTGATCGATCAGCTTAGCATGCCGGTCAACCACATCGCAGAGGTGAGCAAACTCCGCTGGGTTTACTGCCGGTGGCTCAGTCATTCTGTCACGGACTAACCGGAGATGAAGCAGAAGACTAGCAGTTAGCCCTGTAGCGTGGATGGTAAACCCAAACGCGGAAGTAGCGCGAGCAGGCAGGATAACCACGCTAGTTATTCTTAGAACTCTCCCGAAGCGAGAGCAAGAGTTTACACAAATAAACCCGCGTTCTAAATACACACACCCAATCAGAAGCGATAACCCAAGAAAGTGAGTACTCACGTTTGGACGAGCGAGGCGTCGGCGATAGCATGGGCATAACTCAATGACTGAGCAATGTGAGGCGTCATCTTGTTTCCTTTTATGCTTCCTGAAACCCGACCGTATTACTTCCGGGTCCTAGTGCCGGTCGTGTTATGAGTGTGCATGACAGTCGGCGGCTCAACTGCTCCATGACATCTGCTACAAGACGAGCATTACACAAGCTAGACATGTCTGCAGTCCATCACTCCAGCTTTTAGGAGAAGTATTTTCTAGTAAGATGAAGTACAAGGTATGTTGTTAGCAGGGCTGCCCTGTCTGTGTGTGTGTGTCTGTGTGTGTCTGTGTGTGTGTGTCTGTGTGTGTGTGTCTGTGTGTGTGTGTGTGTGTGTGTGTGTGTGTGTGTGTGTGTGTCTGTCTGTGTGTGTCTGTCTGTGTGTGTCTGTCTGTGTGTGTCTGTCTGTGTGTGTGTCTCTGTGTGTGTGTCTCTGTGTGTGTGTGTGTTTCTAAAGTGTTCTATTTTTGTGTAGTTTTTTTTTTTATTTTTTACTATTTGTAGCTATAAAAACAATGATTCTGAACAGCAGTGCATAAATATATTTAAGATCTGAGAAAATATTATGTCACACTTTTATTAATTGGAAGGAAACAGGTTTTGGACTTTTTACTCTCTGCAGAGGAAGGCTTAATGTTTTAAGCCTGACTGAGTCAGTGAGTGTCGACTTACAGGAGTTAGCTGCTGCCTTTGTGGAGAACATTTCATACTCACATTATTCACACTTATTTGTCAGTTAAGAACAACAGTTTAGTTCTATTAAAGCCTTTGGTCGATGTTCTGCCTCTGGGTTTTTCTTTAGAAAAAACTTTGCAAATACCACAAAGTTTTGCAAATTTGACGTCTGTTAAAAAGACTTGGTAATATTCCCGGCCTCGAGACGGCGTGTTGATGTGCCTGTCGACTGTGGCTGTGTTTTGTGTCATCATAATAATATGAGTTTATGTGATCGGCCTGCTGAGAGACACCTGAGCTGTTAAACTGCAGAGAATGGCGTCTGATCGATCAGAGCTCGCCTAGCTGATTGACATGGTCAGTCTAAACCTCTAAATCCCCCCTGATTAAGACCTGTGTTGTGTTGCAGTGTGTGTCGGATTGCTGTCCAGTTAGATCGGATGCATTTCTCAGGCAGAATGTTTCCCTGGACGTCTGGGTTCATTCTGCTGCTCCATCGTGAGTTCCATCATTAATAAAGATTTCTTAGAACGTTCCAGAAGCAGCCGTGCAAGCCAAAGCCATGACCCCGCCTCCACCGTGCTCGAGCTCACATCTCCTTCCTCGTGAGCAGATCCTTTCTTTGTCCTTTCCTTCACTTTAGTCGAGGTTTATCTCAGTTACAGAAAGTTTTTCTTTGTGAATTCCACTCTGGCTTTCTGATTCGTACTGTTTGCATCTCGTGATACAGCCTCAATATTTCTGTTCTCAAAGTATTCTTCAGTGGCTTGTGAGAGCTTCACCCCAGCCCTGAGGAGGACGTCTGTGATGTCACTGACTGATGGTTTTGGGTTTTTCTCCACAGCGCTCACAGTGTTTCTCCCTCCAGCTGTTGTTTCTTTCCTGTGCTGGTGGTGACCTGTTCCAGGTCCGGTTCATCGTGCACCCGTCGTTTCTCCCAAAACCAAAAAAAGCATGTTGTCTTTGCTGTTTCGTCACTTTTACAGGACACTGAATACAGACTAGATTAGTTTGAATGTTTATCTCTGGGAATAGGTATTTGCTTACACAATAGTGCCTTGGAGATACGGTATAAACCAAACGAGCATATAAACCAAAATAAACAGTGGGTGTAATACACAATAATTATCTACTAATAATAATACATAGCGCATGGCTCAGTGTTTTTAGTGTTTGTGTGATTTTGATGATGTAAGTACACCATATGGACAAAAGTACTGTATTTATCCAAACCTGAGATGAACTTGTATACTTGTACTACATAAACTTAAACATTATGGAGGCCGTCCCCCTCTTGCAACAGCTTCCACTCTTCTTTGAAGGCCACACGATGTAGGAGTGTTTCTGTGGGAATCCGTGCCCATTCATTCTGTAGAGTGTTTATGAGGTCAGGCACTGATGTTGGACGAGGCGGCCTGGCTCACAATCTCCTTTCCAGTTCATCCCAAAGGTGGGGTTGAGGTCAGGGCTCTGTGTCAGGGCCGGTCGAGTTCTTCCACACTGAACTCATCAAACCATGTCTTTATAGTCCTTGCTTTGTGCTGGGGCTCAGTCATGTTGGAATAGAAAAGGGTTTTCCCCAAACTGTGGACACAAAGATTGAATGCATGGCATTGCTTTAACAAGTATAAATAACAACAAGATATCATTTGGCATCAGCTCTCGGCATTGTAATAAAGTGCAACCATAGTTTCTCATCTGCATTGTGTTCGATTCATTGTGTTCCTGGGTTCGATTCCCACCCAAATCCAAACCCAAAACCCCAGCCACTGGATGCAGTGCCAGTCCCAAGCCCAGATAAAATGGTCAGGTTGCCTCAGGAAGGACATCCGGCATAAAACCTGAGCCAATTAGTTGTGCGGATCGGACGGTCCGCTGTGGCGACTCCTCGACCGGAGCAGCCGTAAGATCAACAACAAGTTCATCAGCAATTCATGTGAGTTGTTGTTTTTGAGATGGGAGAATTTTGCTGCGTCCCAGATTGAGTGTTCGTGTGAGTCCAGGCTGTCTGTCCACATGGCTGATTGATTCAGACAGCTTTTCACACTACAGACTATCCACTGCACCCCCGCATATTCACTAATACACCATGTTCTAACACCTGTATCTGAGCTCAGACATAATTAAGCTATGACTCGATATGAGCTTCAGCCAAACGCTAGCTATTGTTTCATACAAACCACACCCATAAAGTCTACATTTTAGATTCAGTAGGTGTTAAGGCTTTGGCAGTCTCGTCCACAGAACACTCTCAATGCTTTTATCCTGACACAGTAGAAAATATCTTCAGGAATGGAACATTTGAGGATCATGAGAAAGAGTTCAAGTTATTGATTTGGCCTCCAAATTGCCCAGACCTCAGTCCGATCGAGGATCTGTGGGACGTGCTGGACAGACAGGTCCCACCTCATAACTTGGAGGACTTAGGGAAGGAATCTGCTGCGAAAGTCTAGGTGCCAGATACCCAAGCACGCCTTCAGACGTCTGGTGGAGGCCAGGTCTCAACGGCCCAACGGTTTCTTATCTTCAGTCTGTTTAGATTAAGCAGAAGCTGTGGTATTTATCAAACACTGCAGTCTATTGTGGAAATGAGCTCAGCTTTTTGACTTGTTTCCTGGACCTCCTGTTTCAAAAGAAAGTATTTCAACATGCAGAATAAAATCAGGCTTTTATACAATTTCATTCACACTGAAATGTCAGGCTCCTTAATAACGTCCAATGATAATAATTACTCCAAATGCCTGTCTTTATAGGTGATGTGGTTCTGGAGAACCTGAGAGTGAAGGAGAACACTTTGGTAAGCAGAATTTCATCTTTTTCAGTCTTAACACTTCATATCATTGTACTGTAAATAGTTCAGTTAGTTTAAGCACTGAAGATGTTTGATAAATGACTATAGCTGCTAAATCAGTTCAGTTGCCTTGCAGATCTTACTCATGTTATTTGACGCTTTCTAAAACCCGATCTCCTCTCATTCCCTGTGTTTATAATCAAGTCTCATAGTATTCGCTGTAAATACTTTCACGCCGCATCACTTCTTTCCATTTGATCTTCTTGCCTCTGTATGCAGGCCGGACCCACATAGATCTCAAAGATATCTTTAGCAGCTTGTGGTTAGGGTTGCGTTTTTATTTTGTCCTGTCTTCTGCCTTCTGCATTTATTTACAGGCAGAAACGTTCTTTTAAACACTTGAAGTGCATTGTCTGGTTAAACTTGAGATGAGATGAGTAAAGCTGTGAGTATCAGCTTCATCGTTCAGTCAAGCAGCAGGGAGCTGTACCATTGGTGTTTGAGATGTATTAGCATTTACTCTGTGATCTGCTTGTCCACTTAATTGTCATCACTGAATTCTGTATACGTCATTATGGAAGTTTAGAAAGTTCGTTCTTTTGGCATTTGGACTCTGTACACCACCTTACTGAATTTGAACAAAGACTTCAGCTTTAATTCAAGAGGTTTCACAAAGTGTGGAATTAACCATACAGGAGTTAAAGTCATTTTTACACACACCTCACAGTTTGAGAGGATCATAAATAATGGAACAAATGTTTGACAAGCAGTTGCATGGCCATGTGGTGTGTTCCCCTGTTACTGCTTGATTAATCTAGCGGGTTAAAGACCTGGACGAGGTTCTGAGTGATACATTTGCATTTGGTAGAAAGAACTGTTTCTACAAACGTTTTACTTGTTATGTGCACAAAATTCTTTTCTTTCTGCTATTTACAAGGAATGTTTACTGTTTCTCCTCCCACTCCCTCAACTCATTACCTCATCACCACATAGTATTGGAATGTGTCACGCTGTCGTGTTGTCTCTCTGTCGCTCTTGTTTGCACGGACTTGGATAGTTTTCTGTTAATTTAAAAATGTCAATCTGTCTTGTCTCAGCTAGTCAGCTAATTAGGTTTCTTAGTTAGATAGTTTTGTTAATTTATGGTCCTGGAGGAACGCTGTTTCGTTTCACAGTGTACTGAGCAGTGTACACAGTGTACTAGCGTATATGCTTGAAATGACAATGAAAGACTACTTAACTTGACTTGACTTGACTTGAAGGAGGCCATCATTAGGCTAAAATAAATTGACTAAAATAAATTTTCATTTAAAATGACCCCATCAGAGAGAGAGAGAGAGCAAAAACATTGGGAGTGGAGAATATACAAAATTCTTACAAAAGTGAATTAGCTGGCAAATTCAGCAATAGCAAATGGCCTGGATGCCCACGGAAGCCCAGTAAAGTAACAGAATTATGTCCATGGTGAAGACGAGGACCCTTTCACAACATCTAGCCAAGTCAAGAACACTCGCCAGTCATTGTCAAGGTCTATAATCAAGAGACGGCTTGTTACGCCCTGGTCTAGGTCGGGCCGTAACAGGAATGAAAAAAAGAAAGAAAAAAAAGAAAAAGCGTGTGAGACCCAAAGTGCGTTTGCTTAGTGTTTATTTACAAAAGGTGAACAAGCAAATCCCCAAAAGGGTGGCTGTGAGCTTCAGCAGCCGACAAGGCAAAACTATAAACAAAATGCCCTCTAACTAATACCAAAGTGAAACAACTAACCTGCACCAAATCTAAAGAAAAAGAAATACAAAATTCTTCCCTTGCTAACCACAAACCAAGAGAAAACAGGGTGTAAACGAAATGGTGTTGACTCCGTACTAAGCAACTAATTACAAAACTATATACAATTATATACAAAATGTATTTACAACCGGGCAACCAAAACCAGACAAGGGCAGACACAAAAACGTAGTCGGAAACGTAGCACGAGGTCATGCACAATATAATTTTACAAAAGATCAACAGATTAACAGTAAGCAAAGACACGATCTGTAACACTGCGGTCTGAAGGCCTGAAGTAGGCCTCTGGGTCTCTTGGATACCCAATCATCCGGCAGGAGGCGGGACCAACAAAGGACGGGCAGGGCAGCAACCAATAGATTGCAGGCACACTGAAGAGGGTGGGACCTGCAACAACAAGGGAGGATACACCCCCATCCCTCCACCAGCAGAGACATACAAAGCATAGCCAGACACAAAAATACAAATAAACTCAATATCGTGACACGGCTTTATGAAGTAAATACAGACGCTTCACAACAAGCTCTGCTCAGATTCAGCCAAAACAGTGCAGAAAACATACAGTGAAAGCCACCCAAGAGTTTCTCAAAGCAAAGGAATGGGATCATTCTTACTGGCCAAACCGGCTCCATGATCTCGTCCCAGTCGAGCATGTGCTTCACTCACTGAAGACAAGACTGACGGCCCAGAAACAAGCAGCAGCTGCAGGCAGTAAAGGGAGGAAACTCAGCATTCGGTCATGTGCATGGGGTCCAGACTTTTTTGTTCCAGTATTCGTTGACTGCAAAGGATTATCATGCAGTTATTAAAGGCTGTTGGTTGGTTGACGCCCTCTGATGTGTCAAACAATGGCTTTAATTCCTGAATGGTTGATGCCACTTTTTAGTCAAACCCTTGAATTAAAGCTGAAAAGTCTTGTGAAAGTGTATAAATCGTATCCTTCTTCCAATATTTATGAACCTGGCTCTATGAAGACATCATGTGTTATGAGCCTTGACTAATGCTGTAAAGATTAGCAAACGTTACATTTATATACAAACTCATGTTTAAGTGCATTATCGTACCTACAGTGTTACGGGTGACTCGTCAATAGCATGTCGTATAAATGTATTGCTGAAGTATTGGTTATGTTCTAACGGTCAAAACATTGTCTTTTTCAGAGTGAACTGGATGTACCATTTAAAGTGAAGGCTGGGCAAATTGGTAACAACTGGTTTTCATTTAAAAATACAGTTTTATGCCTCTTATTGTCTCACAACATTAGATTTATAACCAAACCTAATTCTCTTTTATTTTTTTTATTTTAGTAACATGAAAAGGAGTTTTTTTTTACTTTGTGCATATTTTTAATGTATATTCCATTTACATACACACGATCACGTACAGTATTTTAATATGCTTTAAATTGGTGCTGACACTTCAAACCAACCTTTTAGACAGTAGAGTATACATGCTACTGATTAGCTTAATCTCATCCTGATAATTTAAGCGAAATCTAACATTTCATTTTAGAAAATTCATTTTTGGTTTTAAAAAAAAGAAGAAGAAGAATTAAAAAAAATTTGGACACATTTCACAATTCTTGCCATCTCTAGAAATTCTTATGAGCAACAAAAGTCTCATTTAAATTTCACTGTAAGTTCACAGGAGTCTCTCCCTGATGCCGTGATTTACTGGAATGTAAATATTAATTGATACAGAGGACAAATTTACGGTGGCCGAGAAGCGCAAAACAACTTAACAAAATGAAAACAAAATAACAAATTAAAAGCCACAATAACAAAACCCAAAACAAAATAAAACATTCAAAAACAAAATAACAAAACCCAAAACTAAATAACAAATTAAAAAACAAAATAACAAAACCCAAAACTAATTTGTTATTTAGTTTTGCGTTTTGTTAATTTTTTTTTTCGGTTTTGCTATTTTGGTTTTGAATTTGCTATTTAGTTTTCAGTTTTGTTCATTTGGTTTGCACCTCTCGGCCGTTCAGAAACGAAACGGAAACGGTAGGTATAGTTTGCAAATGAAATTCTTAACGCTGATTGGACGAGGAATCTGTCACTCAGGATATACAGGAAGTACTGTAGCGGCGGTAGATTCGTGTGTGTATGAATGTGCAAACATGTCCTGTCCGTATTGTGGTTTCAAATATGGCGTTCTGCCAAATTTTTGCAGTTCTTGTGGAATTTTTTTTCTTTTAAACGAGACACAGCAGTTCGCAAACTAATCTTTATACCGTGATATATCATCAGCATGTCCAAAATCACAGCATACGAATGTCCGTCCTCAAAGTAACGTTGACTAAATTCCATTTCCTTGCTTTCTAATGAAAAATTTAATTATTCACTTAGTTTTGCACACCGAATTTTTTTTAATGAAGCAGAACACACAAGAAACAAAGTTAGAGACACAATTTCCTACTTCCTGTTTATCTTGAGTGACAGGTGTCTCGTCCAATCAGCAGTAAGAATTAAATTGGCAAACTATACCTACCTTTTCCGGTTCGTATCTGACTGGCCGAGAAGTGCAATACAAATTAACAAAACCCAAAACAAAATAACAAATTCAAAACCAAATTAACAATTAGTTTCGGGTTTTGTTATTTTGTTTTCTTATTTGTTAATTTGGTTTTGAATTTGCTATTTAGTTTTCGGATTTGTTATTTTGTCTTTGAATATTATTTTGTTTTCGGTTTTGTTAAGTTGTTTTGCACTTTACGGCCACCGTACAAATTCCATTAGTTATTTATTAACATTGGGAAAGTTACATCTCAGAATGTCTGTTTGGACTGTTAGGGCAATAAATATAATCTATAATATATAATAAGTGGAACACAACAAAAGCAGACGATGAGGATCGTGTGTAGTGAGAAACCCTTCCTTTAAGGATTGAATAGCATTTGAAGGTCATCATGTCTCTGTTAGTCACTGATAATCCGGTGTAGTATTGGGGCGCTGTTACAGAGGAAAACTTTTTCTTTCATGCAACCACAAATAATAAGCAACACAGTGCAGTGTTAGTTGGGACGAGTTTTATAGGACAGATAGGACTGAAATAAAACCTTCTGGCAGCAAATGATATTACAAAAATAAAATAATAAAAGCACCACAATCAGATTATAAGACAAGATAGAAAGACTAAACACACCCTCGACTACATATTGTAGGCATTTCTGATGAAATATGTCTTTAGTTTGACTTGAGCTGAATGTGGAGGTGGCATGGCGGCTGAGGTGTTGCATTGCGGTCGAAGAGGTGCCACGTTCGAGCCAGTTGTCACTGTTGGACCTTGAGCAAGGTCGTTCACACCCTCAGATACAGTCAGCCGTAGAGCTGGAAGCCCGACCCTGGAAATAACTGCCACAGAAACGGCGATGTATATCTGACGCCTGATGTACCGGGTGGCAGGTAGAAGGAACCATCCATTCTGTAATGTACCTGTAACCAGTGAAGTGGTGCTTCTCAAAAGACACATTCTGAACCAGCTGCAGGCGATAGAGAGAGGACTGGTTAATGCCAAAGTAAAGGGCATTACAGTAGTCCAGTCTGGAATCTAGTGAATGTGTGAACAGTTTTTCCATGTCTCTCATCCAGACAGGAGGCTCCACTTTTGCTAGTAGGCGAAGTTTATTTAGAGAATGAAATGCAGGTTGCTATCGAAGGTAACCCCTAAATCCCGAACCTCATCTTTGAATTCCTTTGGTGTCAGACCCCCAGGGTTAAAAATAGTCTGTTCCTGCAAACCAAATAATGTGCATTCACACTGAATTTCATCACAGCGTAAATATTACTCACCAAACAGCGTTTAATATCAGTTAATGTCGGTTAAGCAGCTGGTCAGGGTCTGGCACAAACTGGGTGACGCTGGTTTTGGAGGTAAAAGTAAAACCAAAACTAACATCAGCTCCTGATCTGAACTCCATGGAAAACCTGCGTGTTGGAGAATCTGGAGAAATCCGGTGTTGAGAGGAAAATCAGAATAGCAAAAATCACAATTATTACATGATAATTACGATTATCATGTTTTTTTTTTTAATGAGATTAACCTAATCAGGATAAAGATCAGGCATTTTTTATAACTTTAAAAAAAAAAATCCATTTGGTCCGGCGGATGCGTGAACGTTTCGATCAGACGGCATTTAAACCTGCTTCTGTAATTTGGTGTGTAAGTGGCAGGTGTGTTTTTGTGCATGTGTTAAAGGACCCTTTTATTATGTTAACTACAGTGTCACTGAATCTTTCTAGGCAAACTAACTCTGAAAATCCCCTGGAAGAATCTGTACAATGAAGCCGTGGTTGCCACCTTGGATGGTCTGTATCTTCTAGTAGTTCCTGAAGCAAGTGAGTTCCAGCGGTGAAGTATGTACAGTATATCATATGTGCTGCCTTGCCTACATGAAAAGCTTTGCGTTCATAATTAAACCTCCATAGAACAGTAAAAATACTCTCATGAACTCATCTTTTCCCAAGTTTGTGCTGACACGAGGTTTAAACTCCAGATAACACGCGGATAACTATTGTCAGGCAGCACCGCGGTACTGAGATACACACAGTGGGCGCGGTCACTAAGGGCAGGAATACTCTGAGCGTTACTGAACACCTGGCTGAATGTCCATGGTCTATGTATAGAGGTGTGGGTGTGTTTGGGAACAGGAGTACAAGATTACCAGTCCAGCGACCGAGAACAAGTGAGTGAGGGGGAGGGGCAGGAATCGAAGTCATTGGTGGAAATGGTTTTTACGTAGGAGAGAATTACAAGCAACAAGAGAATCCTTAATCATCTCAACGGCACTAAATTTACTCATGGGGTAGTAAAAACCTCCAGAGTCAGCACGGTGGCTTAGCGGTTAGCGTTTAGCCTTATACCTCCAGGGTCCGGGTTCGATTCCCGCCTCAGGTCTCAGGTCAGGTGTGCATGTTCTTGCTGTCCTTGGTGGGTTTCCTCCGGGTTCTCCAGGTTCCTCCCAGCGTCTAAAGACATAAAGATTAGTCTAAGTGTGTGTATGAGTGTGTGTGCGTGCGCGTGTGTGTGCACGTATGAGTGTGTGTATGAGTGCCATGAGATGGATTGGTCTCCTGGGATAGGCTCCACCCCCCACGACCCTGAATACATGAGGTGGTATAGACGAGATAAAAGCTTCCAGATTAGGACTGTTACTGTATTACAATTTTGTCTGATATTGTGAATCTAATCGATCTTACACAGTTCTGCATGTTGAATATTATTAAGCAGTGTACTGTATGACCAAATTTGGGCACATGTGGATTTTACTGCCATACCCTCCATGCTGTAAGGAAGAGAACCTCATGTTTGGTCGACTTTATTTCCCAGTTAAAACGTAGCCTGGTGCTTTATGACGTACCGGTGTGTTCGGGTTCTTCCTCACTTTGCCCTTGTCCACGGTGTGACCAAAATCATGATGTTAGAATCTCCGCCTCAGTCCTCATTGCCTCTCTTCACTCTGTAACAAACATACTTTTGCAGCACTAGTAGTAAGTTGTGTGTGTCGGGTTTTATGCGAATCGCTTGATGACTTCCTGTGTTTTAAAGCGATCAAGTACGATGCGGCTAAAGAAGAGCGCCACCACCAGGAGGCCAAACGGAGGGAGCTTCAGCGCATCGAGGACGCCTTGCTGCTGGTGGCACGCAGAGGTAACTACCTGGTCACATGACGAGCACGCAGACGTCAGGCCCTTTAACCTGCTGGATGTTTCAAACGTCCTGACGTGAGATGCAGCAGATGGTTCAGTAACTCCAGCACTATTAGTACAAACTGTTTAGTACTGCTGATCTCATACCTGCCTGTTTATGCCTTAATGTGTTTCCCTCCACTCTTTAATTCTACCGTGTATGTGCGTGTGTGTGTGTGCGTGTGTGTTTACTTGCTTCATGCTTTGCGTGGCTGGATGCAGACTCTCAGGTGGGAGAGTTT
>QNUK01001225.1:0-92837 GCA_013621035.1 Clarias magur
CTTGTGAAGTTTACAGGTTATTGCTTCTCGGCCTTTTGGCTAAGATCAAGTGTAGTATCTGTTCTTATCAGTTTAATATCTGATACGTCCTCCATATGAGGACCTTATATTAAATGGATTTTTAGACCAGGGAGCAGGAACAGGGGCTTGCTCCATCCGCTCCACGCATCAACCTGGTATTGCAGTACCTCCAGGAATGGTGTCCTCTTTCAAAATGTCAAAGAAAGAATTGTGCATGCTTTGTGCTTGAAAACATTCAAATTTTTATTGATTTGAGATTGTCATTTTAATTCATCAAATTTTTAATCTGTCTACCAAATATCAATTGAGAATTGCAGAACTGAAATGATTTTTCAGTACATGGATTTTGACAAATTACATGAATTCTGGATGTTTTCAAACAGTAAATGCAAACCTTCCTTCCTTCCTTCCTTCCTTCCTTCCTTCCTTACTTACTTACTTATTTACTTACTTCCTTCCTTCCTTACTTCCTTACTTACTTAGCCCCGCCTACAACTTGGCCTACACATCAGCCCTGCCCACTCTCACCCTTTCCTTTATCCTTCTTTAGAAAATTTGGATACTTATCAATTCTTCATGCTGATGTTTCATTGCCATTGCGCTGCTCCGCCTACTGAAATTGACCTATTTTTACAACCCAACTTACCCTAAGGTAGCTATCTACCTGTACAAAAGTGGACCTGGGGCCTGGTCCCGTCCCAAGGTATCTCAGGTTTCTCTTCAATCACGCATAAATCTTTCGCCTTTTACTAAAGATTTCCGTGGAGAGGAACGTTGATGAGTTTACCTTATTTTTGTGGGCTTTGCACTTGCAAAGCTGTTTCTTTGATTGTGTTTTAAAGTCAGAAATTGTTGGAAATGTCCGGTCTACTTGGTCTGAGCCTCCGACAGGTGTTCCTGCCTACCCTCCTGAAGTCATCCTGAGGTCAAGATGTGAACTCTGGGCTTGTGAAGTTTACAGGTTATCGCTTCTCGGCCTTTTTGCTAAGATCAAGTGTAGTATCTGTTCTTATCAGTTTAATATCTGATACGTCCTCCATATGAGGACCTTATATTAAATGGATTTTTAGACCAGGGAGCAGGAACAGGGGCTTGCTCCATCCGCTCCACGCATCAACCTGGTATTGCAGTACCTCCAGGAATGGTGCACTCTTTCAAATTGTCAAAGAAAGAATTGTGCATGCTTTGTGCTTGAAAAGATTCAAATTTTTATTGATTTGAGATTGTCATTTTAATTCATCAAATTTTCAATCTGTCTACCAAATATCAATTGAGAATTGCAGAACTGAAATGATTTTTCAGTACATGGATTTTGACAAATTACATGAATTCTGGATGTTTTCAAACAGTAAATGCAAACCTTCCTTCCTTCCTTCCTTCCTTCCTTACTTACTTACTTACTTACTTACTTTTACTTACTTACTTACTTAGCCCCGCCTACAACTTGGCCTACACATCAGCCCTGCCCACTCTCACCCTTTCCTTGATCCTTCTTTAGAAAATTTGGATATCAATTCTTCATGCTGATGTTTCATTGCCATTTAAGCTGCTCCGCCTACTTAAAATTGACCTATTTTTTGCAGGCCCAACTTACCTAAAGGTAGCTATCTACCTGTACAAAAGTGGACAGAATGGTCGTCCCAAATTATCTCAGGTTTCTCTTCAATCAAGCATAAATCTTTTTTGCCTTTTACTAAAGATTTCATTGGAGAAGAGAGAACGTTGATGAGTTTACCTTATTTTTTATGGAGGCTTTGCACTTCATGTTTCTTTAATTGTGTTTAAAGTCAGAAATTGTTGGAAATGTCCGGTCGACTTGGTCTGAGCCTCCGACAGGTGTTCCTGCCTACCCTCCTGAAGTCATCCTGAGGTCAAGATGTGAACTCTGGGCTTGTGAAGTTTACAGGTTATCGCTTCTCGGCCTTTTGGCTAAGATCAAGTGTAGTATCTGTTCTTATCAGTTTAATATCTGATACGTCCTCCATATGAGGTCCTTATATTAAATGGATTTTTAGACCAGGGAGCAGGAACAGGGGCTTGCTCCATCCGCTCCACGCATCAACCTGGTATTGCAGTACCTCCAGGAATGGTGCACTCTTTCAAAATGTCAAAGAAAGAATTGTGCATGCTTTGTGCTTGAAAACATTCAAATTTTCATTGATTTGAGATTGTCATTTTAATTCATCAAATTTTCAATCTGTCTACCAAATATCAATTGAGAATTGCAGAACTGAAATGATTTTTCAGTACATGGATTTTGACAAATTACATGAATTCTGGATGTTTTCAAACCCAGTAAGAAATGCAAACCTTCCTTCCTTCCTTCCTTACTTGCCATAGCCCATACAACGGCTGTCAATACCCACTCTCACCTTTCCTTGATCCTTCTTTGAAAGGGTGGATACTTATCAATTCTTCATTTTTGATGTTTCATTGCCATAGCTGCTCCGCCTACTTAAATTGACCTATTTTTGTAACCCAACTGCCTAAAAGGTAGCTATCTACCTGTGAAAGTGGACCTGGGGCCTGGTCCGTCCCAAGGTATCTCGGTTTCTCTTCAATCAACACGCGCATAAATCTTTAAGCTTTTTACTAAAGATTTCGTGGAAAGGCGTTGATGAAGTTTACCTTATTTTTGTGGGCTTTGCGCACTTGCAAAGCTGTTTCTTCTGATTGTGTTTAAAGTCAGAAATTGTTGGAAGTAATCAGTTCTGGTGCATTCAAACAGGTGTTATATATATGAGAACATCCTGAGGTCAAGATGTGAACTCTGGGCTTGTGAAGTTTACAGGTTATCGCTTCTCTGCCTTTTGGCTAAGATCAAGTGTAGTATCTGTTCTTATCAGTTTAATATCTGATACGTCCTCCATATGAGGACCTTATATTAAATGGATTTTTAGACCAGGGAGCAGGAACAGGGGCTTGCTCCATCCGCTCCACGCATCAACCTGGTATTGCAGTACCTCCAGGAATGGTGCACTCTTTCAAAATGTCAAAGAAAGAATTGTGCATGCTTTGTGCTTGAAAACATTCAAATTTTTTATTGATTTGAGATTGTCATTTTAATTCATCAAATTTTTAATCTGTCTACCAAATATCAATTGAGAATTGCAGAACTGAAATGATTTTTCAGTACATGGATTTTGACAAATTACATGAATTCTGGATGTTTTCAAACAGTAAATGCAAACCTTCCTTCCTTCCTTCCTTCCTTACTTACTTACATACTTACTTACTTACTTACTTACTTACTTACTTACTTACTTAGCCCCGCCTACAACTTGGCCTACACATCAGCCCTGCCCACTCTCACCCTTTCCTTGATCCTTCTTTAGAAAATTTGGATACTTATCAATTCTTCATGCTGATGTTTCATTGCTATTGCGCTGCTCCGCCTACTTAAATTGACCTATTTTTACAGCCCAACTTACCCTAAGGTAGCTATCTACCTGTACAAAAGTGGACCTGGGGCCTGGTCCCGTCCCAAGGTATCTCAGGTTTCTCTTCAATCACGCATAAATCTTTCGCCTTTTACTAAAGATTTCCGTGGAGAGGAACGTTGATGAGTTTACCTTATTTTTGTGGGCTTTGCACTTGCAAAGCTGTTTCTTTGATTGTGTTTTAAAGTCAGAAATTGTTGGAAATGTCCGGTCTACTTGGTCTGAGCCTCCGACAGGTGTTCCTGCCTACCCTCCTGAAGTCATCCTGAGGTCAAGATGTGAACTCTGGGCTTGTGAAGTTTACAGGTTATCGCTTCTCGGCCTTTTGGCTAAGATCAAGTGTAGTATCTGTTCTTATCAGTTTAATATCTGATACGTCCTCCATATGAGGACCTTATATTAAATGGATTTTTAGACCAGGGAGCAGGAACAGGGGCTTGCTCCATCCGCTCCACGCATCAACCTGGTATTGCAGTACCTCCAGGAATGGTGCACTCTTTCAAAATGTCAAAGAAAGAATTGTGCATGCTTTGTGCTTGAAAAGATTCAAATTTTTATTGATTTGAGATTGTCATTTTAATTCATCAAATTTTCAATCTGTCTACCAAATATCAATTGAGAATTGCAGAACTGAAATGATTTTTCAGTACATGGATTTTGACAAATTACATGAATTCTGGATGTTTTCAAACAGTAAATGCAAACCTTCCTTCCTTCCTTCCTTCCTTCCTTACTTACTTACTTACTTACTTACTTACTTACTTACTTACTTAGCCCCGCCTACAACTTGGCCTACACATCAGCCCTGCCCACTCTCACCCTTTCCTTGATCCTTCTTTAGAAAATTTGGATACTTATCAATTCTTCATGCTGATGTTTCATTGCCATTGCGCTGCTCCGCCTACTTAAATTGACCTATTTTTACAGCCCAACTTACCCTAAGGTAGCTATCTACCTGTACAAAAGTGGACCTGGGGCCTGGTCCCGTCCCAAGGTATTTCAGGTTTCTCTTCAATCACGCATAAATCTTTCGCCTTTTACTAAAGATTTCCGTGGAGAGGAACGTTGATGAGTTTACCTTATTTTTGTGGGCTTTGCACTTGCAAAGCTGTTTCTTTGATTGTGTTTTAAAGTCAGAAATTGTTGGAAATGTCCGGTCTACTTGGTCTGAGCCTCCGACAGGTGTTCCTGCCTACCCTCCTGAAGTCATCCTGAGGTCAAGATGTGAACTCTGGCCTTGTGAAGTTTACAGGTTATCGCTTCTCGGCCTTTTGGCTAAGATCAAGTGTAGTATCTGTTCTTATCAGTTTAATATCTGATACGTCCTCCATATGAGGACCTTATATTAAATGGATTTTTAGACCAGGGAGCAGGAACAGGGGCTTGCTCCATCCGCTCCACGCATCAACCTGGTATTGCAGTACCTCCAGGAATGGTGCACTCTTTCAAAATGTCAAAGAAAGAATTGTGCATGCTTTGTGCTTGAAAAGATTCAAATTTTTATTGATTTGAGATTGTCATTTTAATTCATCAAATTTTCAATCTGTCTACCAAATATCAATTGAGAATTGCAGAACTGAAATGATTTTTCAGTACATGGATTTTGACAAATTACATGAATTCTGGATGTTTTCAAACAGTAAATGCAAACCTTCCTTCCTTCCTTCCTTACTTACTTACTTACTTACTTACTTAGCCCCGCCTACAACTTGGCCTACACATCAGCCCTGCCCACTCTCACCCTTTCCTTGATCCTTCTGTGGAAAATTTGGATACTTATCAATTCTTCATGCTGATGTTTCATTGCCATTGCGCTGCTCCGCCTACTTAAATTGACCTATTTTTACAGCCCAACTTACCCTAAGGTAGCTATCTACCTGTACAAAAGTGGACCTGGGGCCTGGTCCCGTCCCAAGGTATCTCAGGTTTCTCTTCAATCACGCATAAATCTTTCGCCTTTTACTAAAGATTTCCGTGGAGAGGAACGTTGATGAGTTTACCTTATTTTTGTGGGCTTTGCACTTGCAAAGCTGTTTCTTTGATTGTGTTTTAAAGTCAGAAATTGTTGGAAATGTCCGGTCTACTTGGTCTGAGCCTCCGACAGGTGTTCCTGCCTACCCTCCTGAAGTCATCCTGAGGTCAAGATGTGAACTCTGGCCTTGTGAAGTTTACAGGTTATCGCTTCTCGGCCTTTTGGCTAAGATCAAGTGTAGTATCTGTTCTTATCAGTTTAATATCTGATACGTCCTCCATATGAGGACCTTATATTAAATGGATTTTTAGACCAGGGAGCAGGAACAGGGGCTTGCTCCATCCGCTCCACGCATCAACCTGGTATTGCAGTACCTCCAGGAATGGTGCACTCTTTCAAAATGTCAAAGAAAGAATTGTGCATGCTTTGTGCTTGAAAAGATTCAAATTTTTATTGATTTGAGATTGTCATTTTAATTCATCAAATTTTCAATCTGTCTACCAAATATCAATTGAGAATTGCAGAACTGAAATGATTTTTCAGTACATGGATTTTGACAAATTACATGAATTCTGGATGTTTTCAAACAGTAAATGCAAACCTTCCTTCCTTCCTTCCTTCCTTACTTACTTCTTACTTACTTACTTACTTACTTAGCCCCGCCTACAACTTGGCCTACACATCAGCCCTGCCCACTCTCACCCTTTCCTTGATCCTTCTTTAGAAAATTTGGATACTTATCAATTCTTCATGCTGATGTTTCATTGCCATTGCGCTGCTCCGCCTACTTAAATTGACCTATTTTTACAGCCCAACTTACCCTAAGGTAGCTATCTACCTGTACAAAAGTGGACCTGGGGCCTGGTCCCGTCCCAAGGTATCTCAGGTTTCTCTTCAATCACGCATAAATCTTTCGCCTTTTACTAAAGATTTCCGTGGAGAGGAACGTTGATGAGTTTACCTTATTTTTGTGGGCTTTGCACTTGCAAAGCTGTTTCTTTGATTGTGTTTTAAAGTCAGAAATTGTTGGAAATGTCCGGTCTACTTGGTCTGAGCCTCCGACAGGTGTTCCTGCCTACCCTCCTGAAGTCATCCTGAGGTCAAGATGTGAACTCTGGGCTTGTGAAGTTTACAGGTTATCGCTTCTCGGCCTTTTGGCTAAGATCAAGTGTAGTATCTGTTCTTATCAGTTTAATATCTGATACGTCCTCCATATGAGGACCTTATATTAAATGGATTTTTAGACCAGGGAGCAGGAACAGGGGCTTGCTCCATCCGCTCCACGCATCAACCTGGTATTGCAGTACCTCCAGGAATGGTGCACTCTTTCAAAATGTCAAAGAAAGAATTGTGCATGCTTTGTGCTTGAAAAGATTCAAATTTTTATTGATTTGAGATTGTCATTTTAATTCATCAAATTTTCAATCTGTCTACCAAATATCAATTGAGAATTGCAGAACTGAAATGATTTTTCAGTACATGGATTTTGACAAATTACATGAATTCTGGATGTTTTCAAACAGTAAATGCAAACCTTCCTTCCTTCCTTCCTTTACTTCCTTACATACTTACTTCCTTACTTACTTACTTGCCTTACTTAGCCCCGCCTACAACTTGGCCTACACATCAGCCCTGCCCACTCTCACCCTTTCCTTGATCCTTCTTTAGAAAATTTGGATACTTATCAATTCTTCATGCTGATGTTTCATTGCCATTGCGCTGCTCCGCCTACTTAAATTGACCTATTTTTACAGCCCAACTTACCCTAAGGTAGCTATCTACCTGTACAAAAGTGGACCTGGGGCCTGGTCCCGTCCCAAGGTATCTCAGGTTTCTCTTCAATCACGCATAAATCTTTCGCCTTTTACTAAAGATTTCCGTGGAGAGGAACGTTGATGAGTTTACCTTATTTTTGTGGGCTTTGCACTTGCAAAGCTGTTTCTTTGATTGTGTTTTAAAGTCAGAAATTGTTGGAAATGTCCGGTCTACTTGGTCTGAGCCTCCGACAGGTGTTCCTGCCTACCCTCCTGAAGTCATCCTGAGGTCAAGATGTGAACTCTGGGCTTGTGAAGTTTACAGGTTATCGCTTCTCGGCCTTTTGGCTAAGATCAAGTGTAGTATCTGTTCTTATCAGTTTAATATCTGATACGTCCTCCATATGAGGACCTTATATTAAATGGATTTTTAGACCAGGGAGCAGGAACAGGGGCTTGCTCCATCCGCTCCACGCATCAACCTGGTATTGCAGTACCTCCAGGAATGGTGCACTCTTTCAAAATGTCAAAGAAAGAATTGTGCATGCTTTGTGCTTGAAAAGATTCAAATTTTTATTGATTTGAGATTGTCATTTTAATTCATCAAATTTTCAATCTGTCTACCAAATATCAATTGAGAATTGCAGAACTGAAATGATTTTTCAGTACATGGATTTTGACAAATTACATGAATTCTGGATGTTTTCAAACAGTAAATGCAAACCTTCCTTCCTTCCTTCCTTCCTTCCTTCCTTACTTACTTAGCCCCGCCTACAACTTGGCCTACACATCAGCCCTGCCCACTCTCACCCTTTCCTTGATCCTTCTTTAGAAAATTTGGATACTTATCAATTCTTCATGCTGATGTTTCATTGCCATTGCGCTGCTCCGCCTACTTAAATTGACCTATTTTTACAGCCCAACTTACCCTAAGGTAGCTATCTACCTGTACAAAAGTGGACCTGGGGCCTGGTCCCGTCCCAAGGTATCTCAGGTTTCTCTTCAATCACGCATAAATCTTTCGCCTTTTACTAAAGATTTCCGTGGAGAGGAACGTTGATGAGTTTACCTTATTTTTGTGGGCTTTGCACTTGCAAAGCTGTTTCTTTGATTGTGTTTTAAAGTCAGAAATTGTTGGAAATGTCCGGTCTACTTGGTCTGAGCCCCCGACAGGTGTTCCTGCCTACTCTCCTGAAGTCATCCTGAGGTCAAGATGTGAACTCTGGGCTTGTGAAGTTTACAGGTTATCGCTTTTCGGTCTTTTGGCTAAGATCAAGTGTAGTAGCTTATCTTAAGCCATGCAACGCGAGAGTGACAACCGGCCGGCCCGTGTGGTGCGGCTTCGAAATTCAGTTCGTATAGAGCTTCGTTCAGATGCCGCAATGGATGTGAAAAAACGCTTTGGATGGGATTGGGCTGTTGTTCGAATTCTTCGGGATCTCTGTGGTATTGCTGCTTCGACAATGTTTTGCTTGCAGGATTTTTCAACCTCAGGTTTTTTGGATGTGACTTTTGCTGCTTTACCTGATTGTTCTGCCTTTTTTGACAAATGCTCCAGACTATCATCAGAGGAGGTCCTTCGGGATCTTCACCTAGTACCGCTGTTTGCTATGGATGAGGTTCCAGTCACGGTTCATCTGTACAACCCATATGTATCAGAGGATGACATCAAGGCGTTTTTGGGAAGGTACTGTTCTTCAGTCTCAGCTGGCGAAAGAATCCGTGGTCGTTATGGGATCTGGACCGGGAAGAGGAGGTTCTTAGTGAAGCTCAAGATTGATCCTGCAGTACCAGGAGGCTTACTCCATCTGCCAGGCAGCTTTGCCATCGGACCACATCGTGGTTTCCTGCATTACCCAGGGCAACCTCTATACTGCCGAAGGTGTGGGGCTTTTGGTCACATGAAGGAGGCCTGTGTTGGCCGCAGGTGTCGGTTGTGCGGGGCAGATGACCACATCGCAGTTGAGTGTGGAGCGCCAAAGGCCTGTAGCCTCTGTGGAAGTGAGGAGCATCTATACCGGCTCTGCCCCTCAAGGAGGGCGACCTACGCAAGCCTCTTCTCTGAGGAGTTTTCGGAGATCTCCGAGAATTTAGGTGATCAGGAGAAGGAAGCAAGGAGTCATAGTTCAGCCGTACTAGCAGAAAAAGTTATGACCAAGGCATCAAATCTCTCACAAGAAGAGAACGTAATCGGCGTTGAAGATCAGCACCTGCAAGCAGAAATCAATATCCTCACTCGGGTCCCAGAGACTTTAGAGTCCCAGCTAGCAGGAGGACATCATTCTGGCGAGGAGACAGCAGCCATTATGGGAGTTGACAGAGAGGCAGAGGAAATAAGCCCAAGCGCAAGCACATGGACTCCCACTAGTTGGGCCGAGGACCTAGAGCGGCTAGAGGCTATAGTTACTACAGCGCAACCAGACTGGGCACTAATGGACATCACCCATGGTCTGCAGGCGGAAGAGATGGACCAAGACTCGGGAGACTCCACGGCACGCAGCAAAGGGCAGCAAGTCAGGGCTGCTGATGCACCAGCTGAGGAGAAAGGGCCGAAGAGAGCTTGCATTGGTCAGGGGAGATTTTTTGGACCACTGACAATGGAGAAGGGAGATTTTGTAGGAGAGGAGAGAAAGGCCAGTACAAGGAGCTCAAGTTTGAGCCCAGAGGGACCTGGAGAGGAGGAGAAGGATCAGCAGAATGTCACCATGGGGGAAGATAAAGGGTGGACTAAGATTCTATCACGAAAGGTGAGGCCTCCTGTAGGAAGGGGAAGAGGTATAAAGAAGGGGGAGAACGATGCAGAGACATGAGGGCAGAAATTGTCAGTGTGTGGAGTGTGAGAAGAGAGATTTAAATGTGTGGGTGGGGGGATTTTTTGGTTCAATTTGTTTTTGGGAGGGATGTGTGGGGAAGAGCATTGTGGGGGGGTGTCTGAATGTCACTTGGGTTACATGGGTCTTTTTGGGGGGAAAATGGGGAGAAAGGCAGGGTGGGAGCGGGTTGGGTGGTTTAGGTTGGGTTTGGATTTTCTGTGGTTATGTTTTTTGTTTTTATTTTCCCAAGAGAGAATGTTTCAGTGTGCAGGAATATGTTTTGTCCGATTTGGTTTTCAAAATGGTGCCACTATGGGGACACTTAAAATTGGTACCCTAAATGTACGGGGACTTAGACAGCCACTCAAACGGGCTGCAGTTTTTTTGAGTTTACGTTCAGTGTCTTTTGATCTTTTGTTTTTACAGGAGTGTCATCTATGTTCTGAAGGGGACTCAATTTTGTTTTCTAAGGGATGGGATGTGGGGCCTTCAGTTTGGGGTGTGGGGGGGGGGAAAGGAGATGGAGTGGGCATTTTATTCAGATCACACGAATGGGCGGTGGAGGATGTTGTAGGGATAGTACCAGGGAGGGTAATATGTGTAGATGGGAGCTGGAGGGGAATTAAGTTTAGGGCTATCGGGGTGTATGCTCCATGTAGAGTGGGGGACCGACAGGGGTTTTTCCGCCAGTTGGAACCTTTACTGTACACAAACAGGCTGGTGCTAATAGGTGGGGATTTTAATGTTGATATAGAGGGAGAAGGAGGGAGTGAACTGGCTCAGGTGATGGCAGGGGCAGGTCTAGTGGACATGTATAGGGTGGTTGAGCCGGACACTCCAGGGTACACCTGGAAAAATTCCAGGGGTCACTCATCCCGACTGGACCTCCTGTTCGTGGCGGACACGGCAAAGGTGCAGACATGCCTCTTAACGCCTTTTGGGCCTCCGATCATTGTTTGGTCATGGGTGGTGTTCAGGTGGAGGTGGCTCGCAGGGGTAGAGGCACATGGCGTTTAAACCGAACCATGCTTCAGGACACTTCCTTTTGCACAGCCTTCCGCCAACTCTACGCGCGTTGGAGGCAGTTGAGAACACTGTATGATACCTGGGCAGGGTGGTGGGAGGACACAAAGAAGAGAGTCGCCATCTTCTGCCGCCAATGGGGGAGGGAGATAGCTGTGAGAAAGAGAGCAAAAGCGTTGCAGTGGTCAAGGGCTTTGTGCGCCGCATGGAAAAACAAAGACCAAGAACGTCTCAGGGAGGTCAGTGAATCTCTACGAACCCACTATGAGGCTGAGGCCCGTAGTTATTTCATCCAAGCTGGAAAAGAGGCATTAGAACAAGACGAACGCCCAACAAAATATTTCTTTAAAAGTGTTAGAAGCCGCCAACAAGGATCGTTTATAGAAGGCTTAAGGCAGGGAGCACAGGTAGTGGCAGCACCTGAAAGGATGCTGGAAGTGGCCAAGTCCTTTTATGCTAATTTATTCCAGGCAAGAGAGGTAAGAGGCGAGCTGATGGGTGGCTTTTTGGATGAAATCTCAGGCCGGCTTCCAGAGGAGGAGGCCCTAGCACTGGAGGGAAACATCTCCTTGGAGGAGGTTGAGAGAGCCATGCTTTCCCTGAGAGTTGGGGTGGCCCCTGGTGGAGATGGTCTTCCAGTCGAATGGTACCGAACTTTCTGGCCAGTGGTAGGACCAGACTTGGTTGCTGTATACAGGGAAGCACTGGAGATGGGCCTCTTACCTCCATCCATGAGGTGGGGACGTATCACCCTTTTGCATAAGAAAGGGGAGAAGTCCGACTTAGCAAATTGGAGGCCGATAACCTTGTTAACGGCCGATTATAAGATTCTGGCTAAGGTGATTGGCTTGCGTCTAAGGAGGGTAATGGCTCAAGTCATTCATTCAGATCAGACCTGTGGAGTGCCTGGGCGCATGTGTGCCATGAACCTGGCATTAGTAAGAGATGTCTTAGCATGGGCAGAGCAACGTCAGGTACCACTGGCACTATTAAGCCTGGACCAGGAGAAGGCATTCGATCGCGTGTCTCATACCTTCCTATTTGCTGTTTTAGAACGGATGGGCTTTGGTCCCGGTTTCATGGCAATGGTGCGTCTGCTGTACAAGGGGGCTTCTAGCCGGGTGTGCATAAACGGGCACCTTTCTGAGCCGATAGAGCAGCGAGGCGGGGTGAGGCAAGGATGTCCTTTGTCCCCTCTGCTGTATGTACTGTACCTGGAGCCTGTGTTAGAGCAGCTAAGATCAGAGCCGACTTTTCTTGGGATGCACGTCCCTGGAGGGAAGGGAGCTAGAGTCAAGGTTTCAGCATACGCGGACGATGCGACACTTTTCCTTAGTCGCGAGGAAGACTTCAGCGCCGTTAGTCGAGTTTTAGACACATTTTCAGAGGCTACCGGGGCTAGGGTCAACCGCAAGAAGTCTGCGGTTCTGTATGCTGGAGCGTGGGCTGGGAAGACGGATGTCCCTGGGGGTTTTTCGCTGTGCCAAGATGGGCTCAAGATCTTGGGTGTAGTTTTTTGGAGGGAAGGCAGTGCTCCAAAGAATTGGGAACTTGCCTTAAGAAAGGTGCAAGCTAAGGCTGAGAGGTGGGGTAGAAGAGACCTTTCCCTCACTGGGAGAGTTTTGGCGGTAAACTCAGACCTGCTGGCAAGTCTTAACCACCTGGCCTATGTCTTTCCTATCCCATTCGTGACTGGACGGCGCCTTGAGCGAGCCATCTTCACTTTCATTTGGGGTGGGAGGACTGAGCAGGTCGCTCGCATCAGAATGTATGTGGAGCGCAAGAGAGGCGGAAGAGGGGTGGCGTGTGTCCCTATCAAGACGATGGCTATGTATGTAGCCTTCTTGGCAAGGTTGGTCAGAGAAGGAGATGGACATGCTTCATCATTGCTAGCAAAATTCTGGCTAGGATTCTCTCTGAGGTCTGTGATTCCTTGGAGTGGAACACTGCCATGGTCACTAGACCGCCCATGGCATTACCAGAAGGCCACAGAATTTTTAAGAGATCAGTCATGGTGCCTGGCAGACGGTCTTGTCTTAGACCACCGGAGATTATACAAGTCTTGGAGAAACCGCTGTGAGGCACAGTCTGGTGATCCTGTCTCACGAGTGGCAGATATAGAGTGGGCAGGGCTACAGCCCACCTGGCTAGATGGAGCTAGCAAGGACCTGCATTGGTTGGGAGCCCTGGGACGCCTACCAGTGAGAGAGCGCATGCACCGACATGGCTCAAGCCATACACCTCTGTGCCCGGTAGGGTGTGGGGGCGAGGAAACAGTTCAGCATGCATTATGGTCATGTCCCGTCGTCGCCCAATTCTGGAGACGCATCTCACAGTGGTGGAATGCGGAAGGTGGAGCGGCCTTGAGCCGTGACCTAGTGCTGTATGGCAGGGGGCTAAGACATATGGAACCAGAGAGAGTGAAAACTTTGTGGCAGGTTGTCTCAGTTGCGAAGTGTGTTGTGTGGGGCATGAGGTGTGAATGCATCCGGAGCCAGTCCCCACGAATTTCCCAAGAGAATCTGCTCCATGCTTTCAGGGTCAGGTTAAACAAGTTAAAACAGGGGGAACATAGTGGGCAGGGATTTGTAAGAGCTGGAATAGGGGGTGGTGGAGGTGGGGGGTTTTCGGGGGTCACGGTGGTTGGACTACCTTGGTGGCCACGGAGGGAATGAGGTGTTTGGATGGTGGAAAAAGGGAAGGGAATGGGAAAAAAAGGATGAATATGTCAAATTAAGAATATATGTTAAATTACTGAAAGTAATGTTAATGGAATAAATGAATGTGACCGAGGTTATGGTGTACTATGTGATACTGGATTGTTTTTCTTTTTTTTTTTCTTTTTTTTTTCTTTATATATATATAAATTTATTATTTATTAGTTTTTCGTTTAATTTGAATTAATTTGTTTGGGTGCGGAGGCAATTGTGCGGGTAATTTTCAGGAAGTACAAGAAGTGTTTTGGTAATGGGGTGGGAAGCCATTGTGTGAACCATTGGTTTTGTTGGTTTGTTTCCTTTGGATGCCATTTATTTGTTTGGAATTGTTTGTCAAACGACTGCATGTGTTTATTGAGTTTTTGATGTGACCTTGATATGTTTTTTTGAATTAAAAAAAAAAAAAAATCTGTTCTTATCAGTTTAATATCTGATACGTCCTCCATATGAGGACCTTATATTAAATGGATTTTTAGACCAGGGAGCAGGAATAGGGGCTTGCTCCATCCGCTCCACGCATCAACCTGGTATTGCAGTACCTCCAGGAATGGTGCACTCTTTCAAAATGTCAAAGAAAGAATTGTGCATGCTTTGTGCTTGAAAACATTCAAATTTTTATTGATTTGAGATTGTCATTTTAATTCATCAAATTTTTAATCTGTCTACCAAATATCAATTGAGAATTGCAGAACTGAAATGATTTTTCAGTACATGGATTTTGACAAATTACATGAATTCTGGATGTTTTCAAACAGTAAATGCAAACCTTCCTTCCTTCCTTCCTTCCCTACTTCCTTACTTACTTCTTACTTATTTCTACTTACTTAGCCCCGCCACAACTTGGCCTACACATCAGCCCTGCCCACTCTCACCCTTTCCTTGATCCTTCTTAGAAAATTTGGATACTTATCAATTCTTCATGCTGATGTTTCATTGCCATATGCTGTTCTACGCCTACTTAAATTGACCTATTTTTACAGCCCAACTTACCCTAAGGTAGCTATCTACCTGTACAAAGTGGACCTGGGGCCTGGTCCCGCCCCAAGGTATCTCAGGTTTCTCTTCAATCACGATAAATCTTTCGCCTTTTACTAAAGATTTCCGTGAGAGGAACGTTGATGAGTTTACCTTTTATTTTGTGGGCTTTGCACTTGCAAAGCTGTTTCTTTGATTGTGTTTTAAAGTCAGAAATTGTTGGAAACCGGTCTACTTGGTCTGAGCCTCCGACAGGTGTTCCTGCCTACCCTCCTGAAGTCATCCTGAGGTCAAGATGTGAACTCTGGCTTGTGAAGTTTACAGGTTATCGCCGCCTTTTGGCTAAGATCAAGTGTAGTATCTGTTCTTATCAGTTTAATATCTGATACGTCCTCCATATGAGGACCTTATATTAAATGGATTTTTAGACCAGGAGCAGGAACAGGGCTTGCTGCATTCACACTCTCCCCTGATATTCACTGTACTAAAGTCAGAATAAGCTGCAGTAGTAACTGATCAGTAAAACGTTATCTCCATCATTGTGACTACAGTAGTTTAATGTTTACTACTTTAATGAAATCTTTTTAACTAAGACCCCTGTATGGTTTCCGTGCCTTCAGTGTGTTTCATGAGAGAAAGAAAAGCCTTCGTATTATTAAATTTTTGTAATTGTGTTCATAGTTTACATTTCTTCACTTTGCTCATCATAAATCAAAATGAAAGCATGAATGAACAGAAAAAAATATTTTGCACAAGTCTGTATAAATGGCAAAACCTGTTGTTTTTACATGGCCCAATTATTTATTCATTGGGAAAAAAGCTTTTAGCTTTACTTGCTTCTCTTGGGAAAGCTTTTTTCTGCTGATTAACATAGTCTTTCAATTATAACGTGGATGCTAAAAACTAAAGGCACTATTATGAAGCTTTAATGACCTTCTCCAAAAGGCTTTTATTCAAAGCACTGGTACACTAATCACCACAAAAATTGCAAAACTCTTCAGATCAGTGGAGATCAACTATACAGTTGTAGAGGAGAAAAATCAACAATATAGAAATGTAAAAGTTTAGCTTCCAGACCGACTGTGATGTCACTCAGTTTTTTTCAGTGCAGGAAAGATGGTGAAGCCTAGCTTTGTATCTATAAAACCATAAATGCTTGAGAGTTGTTGCATGCACTAATGCTCCCAGTAGAAGGACAAAGCACAAAACATTAATTTGTACAGATTCCCTGCTGAGTGTGACTCAGACTACAGATCCAGGTAGAAATTAATATGTTGGTCTGTTCAGTTTATCAAACTTTAGGTACTGTGGTTGACTTGGCTTTGTGTGGGTTTCTTCTGTGTTCCTCATATTTGAATAGTCTGAACGTCTGGTGCTATAGAATGATGTCCGGGTCAGTATTTACTATGCATCCCGGCGTAGGAAATTGCTCCGAAGTTCCAAAAAATATCAGAATGACGCCATTTTGGTCCTACTTTCAGTAATAGGAATAAGAGCTATTTATCAGTAAAGAGGAAATTCAGGCAGAGACGCGCACGGAGAAGAGCCATTTTATTAACATTGAGTGACATGGAGCTCATAAAAGATACTGTATGTTCGGACAAAAATGTAATGTATATATTTTTTATCTTGTGCGATATGTAACTTGTCGAATAACAAACATGTTATATGGTGTCTTAACCCTAGGATGACTGATAGTTTTGGAACTTATTTGCAAGAAGAGGTAATTTTCCAGCTTTCAGGTAAGTGTTTTCTATTTACTTATTTGTTGGTTTTAGTATTTTTTAGCTTCTATTTGTTGTGTTTCTTATTCAATTTAATTGTGTTTTAGTCTCTTTTATTAGTTTGTTTTAAGTACTGTTTTAGGCTGTAGGTGCTTCCACCATGTCGGCTGCTCGTGCCGGCATGCGGAGGCACCACAGCGTGAGATTTTTGTTTAAATCCTTGAATGGACAGGTTTTAGAGATCTCTAGGAAGCTTATTCAAAAAACTCAAAGTTTCGTACCAAATGACTTAAATTGCATACTGGCTTTGCCTCAAAACAAGGGTTTTGATGTCAGTTTCTGCTCTGCTTCCCTGTTATCTGATTTTTGGCGAAAATTTGAGCATGCTCGTGACCAGTTTTCTATGTTCACCGTTGAGAAACTGTCTGATAGCGCCAATAAAGTGGTTGTAGTCAGAATGTTCAATGAAACAGTGTCAGGTGAAGACATTTGTTGTTGGCTGGCGAGATTCTGCACTGTTCAGGGTCCACCTATCAATGTTTTGGATGAGGACGGCATCTGTAACTGTGCTTGGCGTGTTCCTATTAAGCAATGGGACGACCCAAACAGTTTTCAGGGCCTGAGACACCTGCCATCAATGATAGTGTTGGGGGAGAACAGAGGCTACATTTATTATCAAGGAATGCCTAAATTTTGCCGCAAATGTGGGAAGGTGGGCCACCTTGCTGAAGCATGTACAGAATTCGTGTGTGGGAAGTGTAAAGAAATTGGTCATGCTTTTGAGGCATGCACCAATGGCAGGAAGTGCAATCTTTGTGGTGAGAAAAATCATCTCTACAAGGATTGTCCTAAATCTTTTGCCAACAAGCTGAAGGCTAACAAAATGGCTTCTCAGCATGAAAGGAACAAAGAGAATGAGGCGGTCCCTGTGGTTTTGGAGTGAAATTTAAATTCCCAACCAGCCTCAGAGACTGGCCAGGAGTCTGAGAGCGGGAATATAGAGGCGGAGCCAGTACAGGTAATTGAAGAAGATACCGAGGCCACACCCTCTGAACAACAGGATAAAAAGCAAATGGAGGTGGAGGAAGAAGAATCTGTCTCATCCTTAGAGACAGTGCCAGAGGTGAGTGTGGCCTCTGGGGGAAGTGAGTTAGTAATCTCACTTCCGAATGCTCAGCATTGCAAAAGGGCTGCGGTATCTCCTCTTCCAGAAATGGTAGAGAAGAAACAGAGGGCAACACAAAATTCTGCCGAGTCCTCTTCAGGGGACTCAGAAAGACTTTGGCCCTCTTCTATCCCCAATGAGGTTTCCTTTTTGCATATCGAGCTAAAAGCATCAACACCCAGGGGGCCACAAGGGAACTGCTTTGTGGGCCTGGGGGCAGAATACCCCTCCAACCCTGATCCCACTCCACATGGGGTAAAGGAGGAGGAGGTATCACAATCAATATAATGAGTTTTTAATATACCTCTGTAATTATATTATTATTATTTAATAGCTTGGATTTTAAAACCATATTGCTCATGGCTTTTACAATTTCTACAATTAATGTGAGAAGCGTGAGAGCTCCATCTAGAGCACAGTATATTATCTCTGCTGAGCACTCTGGAGTCTGACGTGTTTCTGCTACAAGAGTGCTCGCTGCCTTTTATGAAAGCATACACAAAATGGGAACAAATGTGGTCTGTAGGCCCCTCCATATGGAGTGGGTCTAACCTTAATAGGTCGGACGGGGTGGCCATTTTAATTAAAAACCCACACATCATGGTGAAGGGCAGCATGGTGGTTAGACCAGGGCGGGCACTTTTAGCAAACCTGACTTTTATAGAAATTGATTTTAAGATACTCAACGTTTATGGTTTTAATGACAAAAATGATAGATTCGAGTTTTTAGAAGATCTGCAACCCCACATGTTGGGTAGGGCTCCCCTCGTCTTAGCAAGGGATTTTAATTGCATTTTAAGTAGGTCAGATAGGAAAGGTGTAGGGTTAGATTTTAAGATGGATAAAACATCAGTTTTACTGCAGGGCCACTGGTGTGACTGTAGGCGGAGGACTGTGGAAGCTGAATTGCTCCTTGTTAAAGGATGAGGAGATAGCAAGGGAGTACAGGGAGCAATACAGCCAATGGCAGACCCTCCAAGATTTTTATGACTCACGGGCACTGTGGTGGGAGATGGTGAAGCATAGGACTGGACAATTTTTTAGGAAGGTAGGGAAGGAAAAGAAAGATAGGGATAAAAGACACATGTTGGGGTTGCAAAAACGATTACAGAGGTATTTTAATCTTTTAAATAATGGATTTGATTTTAGTGAGGAAATAAATACAGTTAAAAGAGAGATGTCCATGCTATCTATGATTAAAACTAAAGGGGTGATTTTAAGAAATAGACAAAAGGACTTAGAAGAAAGGGAAAAATGTACAAGGTACTTCTTTAAGAAAATAATAACAAAGGGACGGGTCATCACAAAACTTAAAGAAGGGGGGAAGGAAGAAGAAACAACAGAGGGAATTTTAAGGGTGGTGGAGGATTTCTATAAACAATTTTACAACAAAAAAGATATACATTAAGAAACTCTGGAAGAAGTTTTAGCCTTTTTAGAGAAAACAATCCAAAACACTGCTTTTATCCCAAAATTTTACAATTTTAGAACTTCAAAATTGTTTAAAAGGTTTTAAACGGGGGAAATCGGCAAGCCTGGATGGACTCCCCCTCGAGTTTTATGAACGGTTCTGGGATATTTTAGCATCAGACCTGTTGAGTGTTTTTAGAGAATTTGAAAGACTAAGGGCGTTTTCACACTGTGAACGATCTGTTCCGTTCTGTACTTGAGCACGGTTTCTCCCCCTCCCCAATCCCCCTGCAGGTCTGCGTTCACACTGTAATAGCGATTGTGATCCCGGGCACACATGCATATTTACACAACCGGAAACAGTAGGTGGCGGTAGAGAGGTAGTGGGTTTGTTTTCCGCCGGAAAAAAAAAAACTAAGAAAGAAGAAGAAGAAACACCAGTCGGGTCATGAACTGAGACACCTGTTAATGCTCTGTGTGGATGTTTTTATTTTTATGACAAAAACAACGGCACTGTAAACAACATGCCTACTGACACATCTGTCGCGCGACTCAGAGGGTGAAATGAGTGCGCGCTGCACGGACACTACACGAGGCACTGAGGAGTGACTTTACATCTCTACTCTGTAAGGTGAGGAATCAGGTGTGTCTACATTCTCTTCTGATTTACAGTCAAATAGAAATAAAGTGATCATTAAACATTACCTTCTTTAGTCATAGCACATTTAAAATTTTTACTTTTTTTATCATAAAAATAAAGTGTTTATGTACACTGTAAATTAATCACAGATGTAAACAATGAATAAATAAATGCAAGAAATGCTACAAATACATATAATGCCTGCTAGAAAAGTTCAACAAATAGCATAGATACATATTTATCATTTATTATATCTGATCATGCATTTTCCTGTTCTCCTCAGGATCATCTGGGTTCGGGAGAGGGGTGGTGTGTGATGGCAGGATGTCCCTGTAACCAGGAGAGACCAGGAATGGACACTAAATACTCCTATTAAGAAGACAACAGTCCTACAAGAGAGATGCTTGTGCTCTTTTTTTCCCTTACCTTGCTATGTGTAGATTTTCAAACTTAGTTGAGGTGCTGAAATGTATTTAATTTAAAACCTCTCCATGCATCAATGTTTAGTGTTTAACATGTTTTGTGTGCCGTGTGCTTATATTGTATTTTTGTAAATGTAAAAATAAATGTATACTGTAAAATCCAAGATGAGTGTGGGAGATTTGGAATAGAGACAAAAGTACTGCAAAATGTTTTATTAAACATTATTAAATAAAAATATAATAAAAGTAAATTTTGTAACAAAAGTAGCTGTCAAATAGGAGAAAAAATCTAAACATTAAATGTAGCATATTTTATATTTACTTGTACTTGCATAGCAAGAGGGTGTGTGTTAATAAAATGAAGACAACAGTTGGTCCATCATCTGCATCAACATCCTATTCGATCTTTTGTTGTTCCTTCCTCTGTATCTGTAGTCGGCGCTTCTCCATCTAAATCTGAGATTTGATGCAGCATTATGAGTCTCCTGCTCTGCACGTCAGGTTTTGTCTCTTTCTTCTGTTGTTAGCTGCTCTTGTGCTGCTGTCAGAGGTCTCAGTCTGTATTTCCTCCAGTGTCTGTCTCCAAGAAAGTATAAACGCAAGAAATTAGCTGAAAGTTGCAACCATAACTTGTGAAAATTAAATTTTTCCAACATTTACATTTTGTCACAGCAATCACAGATAACCTGAAAGTGTGTGTGGAGCTTATGTGGCTCATCAGCATCGCAGTTTTTATAAGTGTCTCTGAGATGTGTTGAAGAATATACATGAAGTTTATATATAACATATGAGTAAAGTAGCTGTAACTCGAACTCCAGTGTTGTGCTTATGTAGCTGTTAATCACGTTCTGCTCGAACAGTGAAATGATCTGAGGCCTTAAAGTGAGCAGACATGAGGAGCATTCGAAGTGAACTTTACTGTGAGCTAATGTGAAAGGATCATCCTGTAGATCTTATTATATGCATTTAAATGTCACCACGAGATCCACATACAATATCCTGGAGATGTGGTGATAATATGAGACTCTCTTTAACAGTGTTAATAACAGGAGTTAATAGTGTTTAATATGAACTCCACGCTGTCCGGTTCCGATGATGAAGGTAGATGTTGTCGTGGGTCAGAGGGGTTCCGACTCGATCACACTGGATGGTTTTTATCTTATTTTTTTTTTATCTTTTCCTCACTTCAGTATCGCAGCGCGCGCTGTGTGCTGCACGAGCCGAAGTTTGTTTCAACTCTGCACGGCATCGCTCAGTGCTGCTGTACGCGCGCGCGTCTAAATACTTACAGATACTTCCGTAAATATCGGAGTTTTTATGTGTAGTGTCCGATTATCTTCGGAAATTTTCGTCTGTCTAAATTTCTAGCAAATACTGTACTTCTTCAGTAGCCACGTTTGTTTGTGAACGGAGTCGAACTGGAATTACGTCACTTCTTCTTTTGAGCACGAGCGCGTACTTATGTCCCGCCTTCCGTGCGCGGAACGATTTGGAACGGTTACATTCTCACAGAAAAAAATCAACTGGTCCCGGGGCCAAGTGTACTTGGAAACAGATCCGGGACCGCAGTGTGAAAACGCCCTAAATCGACTCCCCGACAGCTTTAGAGTAGGGATAGTAACCCTTTTATATAAGAAAGGTGACAGGACGGACATCAGAAACTGACGACCAATAACTCTTTTAAATTTTGACTGTAAACTTTTTAGCAAACTCTTATCGGTAAGTATGTCAACCGTTCTAGAAGACGTGATCCACCCGGATCAAGCCTGTGCAGTGCAAGGAAGGAAGATCGCGGACAGCTTAGTGCTGATCCGAGATGCCATCTCTTTCGCGAGAGAGAGAAACAATCGGCTGATAGTACTAAATTTAGATTTTGAGAAAGCCTTTGATCGGGTCTCGCACCAGTACCTTCTACGGGTGCTGCAAAAAATGGGGTTCCCAGGGAGGTTTTTAGCTTGGGTGGGCTTGCTGTATCGTGACATATACAGCCAAATTCTAGTAAATGGGAACTTGACGGAAGCGGTGGAAATACTCTGTGGCGTCCGACAGGGGTGTCCCCTATCTCCACTCCTGTTCGTCGCTTGCATCGAGCCGCTTGCACAGATTCTGAGAAGGGACCAATGGGTCAATGGACTGGACTTGCTAGGTGGACTGACTGCAAAATGTGTATTATACATGGACGACATTACTATTTTAACGACGGATGTTTTATCGATCCAAAGAGCTATAGAATTAAAAGAGTGGTTTGGTCGGGCCTCGGCAGCAAAATTGAACAGAAAGAAGTCCGAGGCCCAGCTCTTTGGACCGACGGATGGAATGCACACTGAGCAACTGGACGTGACTGTTAGGCAGACGGACTTGAATATTTTAGGGGTTAAATTCAACGAGAAGGGAGGAGGACGGGGGAACTGGACTGACTTGATAGGGAAAGTCCGGAAACGACTGGGGTTCTGGGGACTTAGACAGCTTCTTAATGAGCAAGATGACCGCCCTACATATCCGAAATGCGACGGCCCCATCTAGAGAAGACTGCAACCATGGCCAAGTTTTGCATGGGATGATATTTACGAACTATAAAGATCTTACCTATTGATTTGAGAACCCCGGTTTCATTTAATCTACCCAAAGAATATGAAAAAGTTTTTACAAGCACACAAAATGGAAGGTCAAGACATAATTTTAACTAATAGCGCATCTATTGTTTCCTTTGTGCAGGACCGGGATCCAGTGAGTCCAGTTCCCGGCCTCTCATTGGAAGAGGCCCAACAAGTTTGGAGGAACGTAGTCCACCCTGCTCTACAGAACAAGCACAAGGACCTGGCATGGCTGGCAGCCCATGAGATTCTCCCGACCAGGGCCGTGATGCACTCCCGGGGTATGGCGAGAAACCCTATCTGCCCTCGGCTCGGGTGTGGCCAGCCGGAGACCGTGCGGCACGCGCTCTGGGAGTTCAGCGCTGCAAGGAACCTGTGGGCCATTTACGGTCCCCTTGTATGCCCGTGCCTACCGGCAGGAGAGGGCCAGCCACTGACGTACCGGTTAGCGGTACTAGGGGTGAGCCGGAGTGTACAGCTGTTACCAAAAGAAAAATACATCAGACTCTGGCTCACCCTGAACAGTGTGACGGCCACCATCTGGGCGTCAAGGAACCTGCTGGTGGGGAAGCACGTTACTGTGCCGCTGCATGCCCTTCAAAAGATGGTAACAGCAACGCTGCAGGGGTACAGGATGATGCCATACGGAGGAAGGGGGCCGGGGCAAGAGCAGGGTGAAGAACGTCTTGGAATGGACTCACCCCGGTCCTGTACCAAGTGAATGTCCACTCTTCTTTCATCTTATAATCTGTGCACCAACAAATAGTGCCTTTTTTTGTTGTTTTTTTCATGTTGAATGAAAATTTTAGTTATACTGCTGTTATACTTAAAAGAAGAATGAAAATGAGACTTTTACACACAATTAATTTATATATTTATTTTACTATTTTTTTTTTTTCATATTTTAATGTGAAAGAAACTCTGAAAAGAAGGGAACATGTGACAAAACCTTAAAAAAAATCTGTTCTCATCAGTTTAATATCTGATATGTCCTCCATATGAGGACCTTATATTAAATGGATTTTTAGACCAAGGAGCAGGAACAGGGGCTTGCTCCATCCGCTCCACGCATCAACCTGGTATTGCAGTACCTCCAGGAATGGTGCACTCTTTCAAAATGTCAAAGAAAGAATTGTGCATGCTTTGTGCTTGAAAAGATTCAAATTTTTATTGATTTGAGATTGTCATTTTAATTCATCAAATTTTTAATCTGTCTACCAAATATCAATTGAGAATTGCAGAACTGAAATGATTTTTCAGTACATGGATTTTTGACAAATTACATGAATTCTGGATGTTTTCAAACAGTAAATGCAAACCTTCCTTCCTTCCTTACTTCGCCCCGCCTACAACTTGGCCTACACATCAGCCCTGCCCACTCTCACCCTTTCCTTGGTCCTTCTTTAGAAATTTGGATACTTATCAATTCTTCATGCTGATGTTTCATTGCCATTGCGCTGCTCCGCCTACTTAAATTGACCCATTTTTACAGCCCAACTTACCCTAAGGTAACTATCTACCTGTACAAAAGTGGACCTGGGGCCTGGTCCCGTCCCAAGGTATCTCAGTTTTCTCTTCAATCACGCATAAATCTTTCGCCTTTTACTAAAGATTTCCGTGGAGAGGAACGTTGATGAGTTTACCTTATTTTTGTGGGCTTTGCACTTGCAAAGCTGTTTCTTTGATTGTGTTTTAAAGTCAGAAATTGTTGG
Source organism: Clarias magur (assembly GCA_013621035.1). NCBI lineage: Eukaryota > Metazoa > Chordata > Actinopteri > Siluriformes > Clariidae > Clarias > Clarias magur. Next base: position 24,383 of record QNUK01001225.1, read on the forward strand.
AAATTTCCTGTCTACTCGGTCTGAGCCTCCAACAGGTGTTCCTGCCTACCCTCCTGAAGTCATCCTGAGAACAAGATGTGAACTCTGGGCTTGTGAAGTTTACAGGTTATCTCTTCTCGGCCTTTTGGCTAAGATCAAGTGTAGTAACTTATCTTAGACAATGCAGCAGGAGAGTGACAACCAGCCAGCCTGTGTGGCGCGGCTTCGACATACGAAGGTGGAGCTTCGATCGGAAGCAGCGGTCGATGTAACGCGTCGTTTTGGATGGGACTGGATTGTGCTAAGAATACTGCGTGACTTCTGCGGCATGAATACTTCATCTGGCTTCATGGATATCACAGTAAAGTCTTGAAGACAAAAGATCTTGGATGCAGAGAGGCTGGCCCGGGTAGTGTACTCTCGTTCTCTGACTGTTCTGTCTTCTTTGATCGATGCTCCAGACAACAGGAGGAAGAAGTGCTTCAGGGACTACGTTTGATTCCTCTTTTCGCAATGGATGAGCTTTCCATCACCGTCCACCTCTACAACCCATATGTGCCAGATGAGGACATAAAGGCCTTCTAAGTACTGCACTACCGTGTCTGCTGGCGAAAAGATCAGAGGACGCTTTGGAATATGGACTGGCAAGAGGAGGTTCCGGGTGAAGATCAAGGTGGACCCCGTTGCTTTGGGCGGTCTTCTCCATCCTCCAGGCTCCTTTTCCAATGGGCCTCACCGGGGTTACCTCCACTACCTGGGCCAGCCTCTCTACTGTCGGAGGTGTGGGGCATTGGGTCATATGAAGGAGGCATGCACTGGGAGGAGATGCCGCCTATGTGAGGCTGAGGATCATCTGGCAGCTGAATGTGGAGTGCCAAAGACCTGCAGCCTTTGTGGGAGAGAGAAGCACCTTTATCGCCTCTGCCCCTCACGAAAGGGAACATATGCCAGCCTGTTTTCTGAGGAGTTGTCGGCCTGTGAGAGCATCGCACAAGAGGACGCAAGGCCTGGATGCCATGCAGAGGATGAGCAGGACGTGGTGGAGACAGCCGGAGAAGGAACCAAAAGCATGGAAGACTCAGCACATGTTAACGTGACTGAGACTGAAGATGGTCTCATCTTCAGCGCTGCTGAAGGAGCCCCAGAAGAAAGAGTCAAAGAGGACCCGGGTGGAGGTGAGAGAATTTGAATTTCTCTTGGTACATGATGTTGGCAAAAAACAAGAACCTAGAGAGGAAGGTGCAATGGAAAGCAGTGACATGTTAGGTCATATTATGGGGGAGTCTGTGGAAGGGGGAGAGTGTGAGCCTCAGACCTCAAATTTGATGAGGAGGGGTGGTCTCAGGTCCTGTCACGACGGGCAAGGGGTAATGGAGGGAGGGGGAGAGGGATCAACGTAATGGATTTGTAAGGAGAAGACTGGTCTAATTTTGTGGGACTGCTGTGGACTGGGGATATTTTGCTGGGAGAACTAGAGGAATAATTGTTGTGGGGATGGGTTGGAATAGAGTTATAAATATTCTGTTTATAACATGCTTGTTCTGTATTTGGGGAAAAAGCAGGGTGGTGAAGGGAAAGAAGGGGAATAATTTTTGCACTGTTCTGAGGGTGGTTTGCAGTAAAGGTGGGAGCTGGGTGATAAGGGTGGGGGGGAAATGCAATGGGTTATACTTGCGGGCCAAAGGGAGTTGGGAGAAAAAAGGGGTACATGTTGGTTCTATTATGTGTATACTCTTAATGTGGGGAAAGGAAAAGGTGGGGAAAGGAGGGGCTGTGAACTCTTTTCTTATAATGGGGTTGGGCGGTGGGGAATTGGGTAAGAGGGGGGAGAACATGGGGATGTATAAGTGGTACTTTGGTGAGGAGGGGGTGTATGGGATCAGGGTGAGAAGCAATGTCGCACCTTTATTGTAATGTGTTCACTGATGGTAGGCACATTAAATGTGTGAGGACTAAGGCAGCCTGTGAGGCGAGCAGCAATATTTTTAATTTGGAGTCTGTTTCCTTTGATTTTCTGTTTCTCCAAGAGTGCCACCTAAGTTCAACAACTGAAAGTGAAGCCTTTTCAAAAGGGTGGGAGCTAGGACCCTCTGTCTGGGGGGTTGGGGAGGGCAAAGGGGATGGAGTGGGCATTTTATTTAAATCTCATGAGTGGGTTGTGGAATCCGTGCTGTGTGTGGTGCCAGGTAGGATTATCTGCGTGGATGGGAGATGGAGGGGGGTACATATTTACATTCATATGAGGGGATCACCGTGGTGGGAAATCCATGGTGGCCACATAAATAAAGAAATGGGGGGTTATTGTATAGTCTTGGGGGAATCATTGGAACGCACTGTGGTTTACGTGTAGTAAACCGTGTATGGGTGGGTAGGTAAAAGATATTTTGTTCTCATGTTCCAGTAAATGCTTTGGGATGGGTTGTGCTTTAAGTTGAATGTTTGGGTGTTTTGTGTGATGTACGTTTTTTTTGTGTTTGGCTTTGTTGTGAGATTTTGCCCTTCCTAAGTTGAAGAAGAATTTGTACAATATGTGAGGTATGCATACAAGGCAAGATTATGTAAGTTTTATTTTGTGCTGGGTTTTTTTTGTAAAGATTGTGTATGTCTGCTTGTCTTTAATAAAAAAAAAATCTGTTCTTATCAGTTTAATATCTGATACGTCCTCCATATGAGGACTGCAGAACTGAAATGATTTTTCAGTACATGGATTTTGTCAAATTACATGAATTCTGGATGCTTTCAAAGAGTAAATGCAAACGTTCCTTCTTTCCTTCCTTACTTTGTAACAAACATGCTACTATTAATAAAAATAAGAACTTGCCGTTAGCAGAATCAGGGGAGGATAAGGACCACCAGAGATCAATATTTATGGAGCCAAAAGTGTATATACATTTATTTACAGTGTCACTCCGTTCGCTCCCAATATCATCCACTACCCTCACACTCACACACCGAATCTCTGAGCTCTTTTCCACACAAAGATTTATAACGGCAATGTCGTCCCGGGACGAGCCTTGCTATGCTCTCACGCAAGTCCAAACATAAATAAACTCGGAGACCGTCCCGCTCCTCCACGAGCGACGTCTCCTTTAATGGTGAAGGTAATCCCGGAGAAACCGCCGTCACTCGCGCCGACTACCGGGACACACACACAAAACAAGAACACAGGAAAAAAAAGAAAACCCTCCTGCATAACCACAGCAGGAGGGATGCCGTGAATGTAAAATAAGCAAAGCCAAGTATGATATATATGCCTCGGCGGGCTTTACACAAACACACATTTTTATATCCATAAAATACTCACATGCGTGTCGGACAAGGCTATCCCGCACTCAGGTTTACAATTAGCGGCTTTAGCTTTTGCTTCGGCTGGGGTAATGGCTGCTCTTACCCAACCCAGCATTTCTTCTTCTTTTATTGAATTAAGGTAAATGGCTCCCACAGCGCCCCCGCAGGACGGGAGCCCCGTAAATAGGCAACTGCCTGTTACAACTTACTTATACTTACTTACGTAGCCCCGCTTACGACTTGGCCTACACATCAGCCCTGCCCACTCTCACCCTTTCCTTGGTCCTTCTTTACAAAATTTGGATACCTATCATTTCTTCATGCTGATGTTTGATTGCCATTGCGCTGCTCCGCCTACTTAAATTGACCTATTTTTACAGGCCAACTTACCCTAAGGTAGCTATCTACCTGTACAAAAGTGGACCTGGGGCCTGGTCCTGTCCCAAGGTATCTCAGGTTTCTCTTCAATCACGCATAAATCTTTCGCCTTTTACTAAAGATTTCCGTGGAGAGGAATGTTGAGTTTACCTTATTTTTGTGGGCTTTGCACTTGCAAAGCTGTTTCTTTGTGTTTTAAAGTCAGAAATTGTTGGAAATGTCCTGTCTACTTGGTCTGAGCCTCCGACAGGTGTTCCTGCCTACCCTCCTGAAGTCATCCTGAGGTCAAGATGTGAGCTCTGGGCTTGTGAAGTTTACAGGTTATTGCTTCTCGGCCTTTTGGCTAAGATCAAGTGTATTAACTTATCTTAGGCCATGCAACGCGAGTGACAACCGGCCGGCCCGTGTGATGCGACTTCGAAATTCAGTTCTTATAGAGCTTCGTTCAGATGCCACAATCGATGTTAAAAAACGCTTTGGATGGGACTGGGCTGTTGTTCGAATTCTTCGGGACCTCTGTGGTATTGCTGCTTCGAAAATTTTTTACTTGCAGGATTTTTCAATCTCAGGTTTTCTGGATGTGTCTTTTGCTGCTTTACCTGATTATTCTTTTTTAAGAAATGCTCCAGACTATCATCAGAGGAGGTCGTTCGGGATCTTCACCTAGTACCGCTGTTTGCTATGGGTGAGGTTCCAGTCACAGTTCATCTGTACAACCCATATGTATCAGAGGATGACATCAAGGCGTTCTTGGGAAGGTACTATTCTTCAGTCTCAGCTGGCAAAAGAATCCGTGGTCGTTATGGGATCTGGACCGGGAAGAGGAGGTTCTTAGTGAAGCTCAAGATTGATCCTGCAGTACCAGGAGGCTTACTCCATCTGCCAGGCAGCTTTGCCATCGGACCACATCGTGGTTTCCTGCATTACCCAAGGCAACCTCTATACTGCCGAAGGTGTGGGGCTTTTGGTCACATGAAGGAGGCCTGTGTTGGCCGCAGATGTCGGTTGTGCGGGGCAGATGACCATATCGCAGTTGAGTGTGGAGCGCCAAAGGCCTGTAGCCTCTGTGGAAGTAAGGAGCATCTATACCAGCTCTGCCCCTCAAGGAGGGCGACCTACGCAAGCCTGTACTCTGAGAAGTTTTCGGAGATCTCTGAGAATTTAGGTGATCAGGAGAAGGAAGCAAGGAGTCATAGTTCAGTAGTACTAGCAGAAAGTTATGACCAAAGAATCAAATCTCTCACAAGAAGAGAACGTAATCGGAGTTGAAGATCAGCACCTGCAAGCAGAAATCAATATCCTCACTCAGGTCCCAGAGACTTTAGAGTCCCAGCTAGCAGGAGGACATCATTCTGGCGAGGAGACAGCAGCCATTACGGGAGTTGACAGAGAGGCAGAGGAAATAAGACCGAGCGCAAGCACATGGACTCCCACTAGTTGGGCCCGAGGACCTAGAGCGGCTAGAGGCTATAGTTAGTACAGCGCAACCAGACTGGGCACTAATGGACATCACCCATGGACTGCAGGTGGAAGAGATGGACCAAGACTCGGGAGACTCCACAGCACGCAGCAAAGGGCAGCAGGTCAGGGCTGCTAATGCACCAGCTGAGGAGAAAGGGCCGAAGAGAGCTTGCATTGGTCAGGGGAGATTTTTTGGACCACTGACAATGGAGAAGGGAGATTTTGTAGGAGAGGAGAGAAAGGCCAGTACAAGGAGCTCAAGTTTGAGCCCAGAGGGACCTGGAGAGGAGGAGAAGGATCAGCAGAATGTCACCATGGGGGAAGATGAAGGGTGGACTCAGATTCTATCACGAAAGGTGAGGCCTCCTGTAGGAAGGGGAAGAGGGATAAAGAAGGGGGAGAACGATGCAGAGACATGAGGGCAGAAATTGTCAGTGTGTGGAGTGTGAGAGGAGAGATTTAAATGTGTGGGTGGGGGGATTTTTTGTTTCAATTTGTTATTGGGAGGAATGTGTGGGGAAGAGCATTGGGGGGGGGGGGTGTGTCACTTGGGTTACATGGGTTTTTTTTTTTTTTTTTGGGGGGATGGGGAGAAAGGGAGGGTGGGAGCGGTTTGGGTGGTTTAGGTTGGGTTTGGAATTTCTGTGGTTATGTTTTTATTTTCCCAAGAGATAATGTTTCAGTGTGCAGGAATATGTTTTGTCTGATTTGGTTTTCAAAATGGTGCTGTGGGAGATTTTTCTCCTACACTAGTTACAGTTGCCTTAATTACAAATGTTACACAAAAACTTTAACTTTAAAAAGAACCGAAGAAAAGACTCCGGACTTCTTGTAGATCTGGATGAAGTAAGGCAGGATTTTTTGCAGCAATAAAACCAAGTGAGCCAGCTCGGCAATGCCTAGGATGTAGTCCCATGCATGTCCAAAATCTAACTGAAGTCTACTGTGACATGGGCACTTCTTTTATACAGTTTGCAAGGGGAGGAGCACTCACCTAGCCCCCTCCTCTGTACATTTTTTTCTGATTTCTTATCAAATTATTAACCCATTATAATCCAACTTTTTCCCCATATTGTCACCCATTGTAATTACATTTTCTCTTATCTTGTTTGCTTACATCATATACCTTGTCATCTGACTCCATATCTTTTCCCCATTATAGTCTATTTTTCTTTCAAATAAATTTCCATTATCTTTACACTAAGTTTGTTTATTATTAAAAATATATAGGGGCGGCGCTTATTTTACTATATATTCTTAGTTCTAACGGGTTACTCTACAGTTCTCGACAGACAGGCCATGGGTAAGCATCTCTCTCGCACTCATTTTAATTATTTGTCAAATTTTCCTAATTTGTTGTATTTACGTATTTTATTTTATTGTTATAGCTAAGCACAACTGCCCAAGCACTGAATACATCCCTTTGGATGATTCGGACAGCCAGGACAGTCCAGACCACAACTCCTTTGAGGATTACACTCCTACTGAACCTGTTGCGGACCGAGCCTCAGTGAGTTTTTGCCAAAATGAGTCTGATGGGTCATTAACACAATTTCTTCATAAGAACGGTCTTACTTATGTCAGGAAGGATGACTCCAGGGCCGGTCCTTCTAAGACACCACGTCTGGATGCACATACCTCTCTTTTACTTTCTTTCAGGCCTGTGCGACCAGAGTCTAGTACTCCAGCCCAGTCTCTCTTAAGGCCTGTTGGTCTAAGAAGTGTCAGTACTCGGACTGATTTTAAAGTGTCTGTTGGTACCCAAACTGACTTTCCTGAAGCGCCTACACCACTTTTGAATCGTGGTATTTCTGTTTTTATTCCTCACACTGATCTTCCCATCAATGTGGTTCTGGGTCAGAGAAGGCTTGATATTAAATTTTTTATGCCTTTTGTTATTTGATGCTTACCCAGGCCCCGTATTTTGCTGTACTTTTATATGTTGGGCCTTATACTTTGTATTTTTATTTTATTCACTACGTAGGTGCACATGCCATTTTATTTTGTGCCTACTCTTATTGAACTTATTATTCATTAAGCTGAGTGTGTGTCTTTTGGTTATTTATTTGTCTGTGTCCCTTTAAATTTGACATGTCTGCACATGTATCCAGCCCCTGTTACATCACAGTTAAGATCACCCCATGTCTGAGAAGATTACCTAATGTCTGGGGCTATTGGCATTACATAATGTCTAGGGCTACATGATATCAGCTGACATTACATGTCTAGGGACATCAGGTACTTTTGGATGCTTAGGGTACAAAGATTAAATCATCTCTAGGGTCTGTTTGGTACACACTGTCCACTAAGCATCTCACATCCAAGATGGCCATCTGTCTAGAGTTCATTTGAGTTCATGCTGCATGTTCTTGCTACTGTGACATCACACTGTCCTTAGCTCACCTCTGTCTCCTTACCTTGCCTCTATGTTCTTTTACTCAGATTAATAGTTTCTATCATATTGTTGCATGCACAAGTATATTCAATCAAAATATGCTCACAGTGCCACTATGGGGACACTTAAAATTGGTACCCTAAATGTACGGGGACTTAGACAGCCACTTAAGCGGGTGTCATCTATGTTCTGAAGGGGACTCAATTTTGTTTTCTAAGGGGTGAGATGTGGGGCCTTCAGTTTGGGGTGGTGGGAGAGGGAAGGAGATGGATTGGGCATTTTATTCAGATCACACGAATGGGAGGTGGAGGATGTTGTACGGATAGTACCAGGGAGGGTAATATGTGTAGATGGGAGCTGGAGGGGAATTAAGTTTAGGGCTATCGAGGTGTATGCTCCATGTAGAGTGGGGGACCGACAGGGGTTTTTCCGCCAGTTGGAACCTTTACTGTACACAAACAGGCTGGTGCTAATAGGTGGGGATTTTAATGGTGATATAGAGGGAGAAGGAGGGAGTGAACTGGCTCAGGTGATGGCAGAGCCAGGTCTAGTGGACATGTATAGGGTGGTTGAGCCGGACACTCCAGGGTACACCTGAAAAAATTCCAGGGGTCACTCATCCCGGTTGGACGTCCTGTTCGTGGTGGACACGGCGAAGGTGCAGACATGCCTCTTAACGCCTTTTTGGGTCTCCGATCATTGTTTGGTCATGGGTGGTGTTCAGGTGGATGTGGCTCGCAGGGGTAGAGGCACATGGCGTTTAAACTGAACCATGCTTTAGGACACTTCCTTTTGCACAGCCTTCCTCCAACTCTACATGGGTTGGAGGCAGCTGAGAACACTATGATACCTGGGCAGGGTGGTGGGAGGACACAAAGAAGAGAGTCGCCATCTTCTGCCGCCAATGGGGGAGGGAGATAGCTGTGAGAAAGAGAGCAAAAGCGTTGCAGTGGTCAAGGGGTTTGTGCGTCGCATGGAAAAACAAAGACCAAGAACGTCTCAGGGAGGTCAGTGAATCTCTACGAACCTACTATGAGGCTGAGGCCTGTGGTTATTTCATCCAAGCTGGCAAAGAAGCATTAGAACAAGACGAACGTCCAACAAAATATTTCTTTAAAAGTGTTAGAAGCCGCCAACAAGAAGGCTTAAGGCTTAAGGGAGCACAGGTAGTGGCAGCACCTGAAAGGATGTCCAAGTCCTTTTATGCTAATTTATTCCAGGCGAGAGAGGTAAGAGGCAAGCTGATGGGTGGCTTTTTGGATGAAATCGCAGGCCGGCTTCCAGAGGAGGAGGCTCTAGCAGTGGAGGGAAAGATCTCCTTGGAGATGGGCCTCTTACCTCCATCCATGAGGTGGGGACGCATCACCCTTTTGCATAAGAAAGGGGAGAGGTCCGACTTAGCAAGGTTATCGGCCTCCAATTTGCTAACGGCTGATTATAAGATTCTGGCTAAGGTGATTGGCTAAGGAGGGTAATGGCTCAAGTCATTCATTCAGATCAGACCTGTGGAGTGCCTGGGCGCATGTGTGCCATGAACCTGGCATTAGTAAGAGATGTCTTAGCATGGGCAGAGCAACGTCAGGTACCATTGACACTATTAAGCCTGGACCAGGAGAAGGCATTCGATGGCGTGTCTCATACTTTCCCATTTGCTGTGTTAGAACAGATGGGCTTTGGTCCCGGTTTCATGGCAATGGTGCGTCTGCTGTACAAGGGGGCTTTTAGCCAGGTGTGCATAAACGGGCACATTTCTGAGCCGATAGAGCAGTGAGGCGGGGTGAGGCAAGGATGTCCTTTGTCCCCTCTGCTGTATGTACTGTACCTGGAGCCTGTGTTAGAGCAGCTAAGATCAGAGTCGACTTTTCTTGGGATGCACATCCCTGGAGGGAAGGGAGCTAGAGTCAAGGTTTCAGCATACGCAGACGATGCAACACTTTTCCTTAGTCGCGAGGAAGACTTCAGCGCCGTTAGTCAAGTTTTAGACACATTTTCAGAGGCTACCGGGGCTAGGGTCAACCGCAAGAAGTCTGAGGTTCTGTATGCTGGAGCGTGGGCTGGGAAGACGGACGTCCCTGGGGGTTTTCCGCTGTGCCAAGATGGGCTCAAGATTTTGGGTGTAGTTTTTTGGAAGGAAGGCAGTGCTCCAAGGAATTGGGAAATTGCCTTAAGAAAGGTGCAAGCTAAGGCTGAGAGGTGGAGTAGAAGAGACCTTTCCCTGACTGGGAGAGTTTTTGCGGTAAACTCAGACCTGCTGGCAAGTCTTAACCACCTGGCCTATGTCTTTCCTATCCCATTCGTGACTGGATGGCGCCTTGAGCGATCCATCTTCACTTTCATTTGGGGTGGGAGGACTGAGCAGGTCCCTCGCATCAGAATGTATGTGGAGCGCAAGAGAGGCGGAAGAGGGGTGGCTTGTGTCCCTATCAAGACGATGGCTATGTATGTAGCCTTCTTGGCAAGGTTGATGGACATGCTTCATCATTGCTAGCAAGATTCAGGCTAGGTTTCTCTCTGAGGTCTGTGATTCCTTGGAGGGGAACACTGCCATGGTCACTAGACCGCCCATGGCATTACCAGAAGGCCGCAGAATTTTTAAGAGATCAGTCATGGTGCCTGGCAGACAGTCTTGTCTTAGACCACCGGAGACTATACAAGTCTTGGAGGAACCGATGTGCGGCACAGTCTGGTGACCCTGTCTCACGAGTGGCAGATATAGAGTGGGCAGGGCTACAGCCCACCTGGCTAGATGGAGCTAGCAAGGACCTGCATTGGTTGGGAGCCCTGGGACGCCTACCAGTGAGAGAGCCCATGCACCGACATGGCTCAAGCCATACACCTCTGTGCCCGGTAGGGTGTAGGGGCAAGGAAACAGTTCAGCACGCATTATGGTCATGTCCCGTCGTGGCCCAATTCTGGAGACGCATCTCACAGTGGTGGAATGTGGAAGGTGGAGCGGCCTTGAGCCGTGACCTAGTGCTGTATGGCAGGGGGCTAAGGCATATGGAACCAGAGAGAGTGAAAACTTTGTGGCAGGTTGTCTCAGTTGCGAATTGTGTTGTTGTGGGGCATGAGGTGTGAATGCATCCGGAGCCAGTCCCCACGAATTTCCCAAGAGAATCTGCTCCATGCTTTCAAGGTCAGGTTAAACAAGTTAAAACAGGGGGAATATAGTGGGCAGGGATTTGTAAGGGCTGGAATAGAGGGTGGTGGGACTACCTTGGTGGCCACAAAGGGAATGAGGTGTTTGGATGGTGGAAAAGGGGAAGGGAATGGGGAAAAAAAGGATGAATATGTCAAATTAAGAATATACATTAAGTTACTGTAAGTAATGTTAATGAAATAAATGAATGTGACTGGAGGTTATGGTGTACTGTGATACTGGATTTTTTATTTTTTTTATTATTTATTATTTTTTCGTTTAATTTGAATTAATTTGTTTGGGTGGGGAGGCAATTGTGTGAACCATTGATTTGTTGATTTGTTTCCTTTGGATGCCTTTTATTTGTTTGGATTATTTGTCAAAATGACTGCATGTGTTTATTGGGTTTTTGATGTGACTTTGATATGTTAAAAAAAAAAATCTGTTCTTATCAGTTTAATATCTGATACATCCTCCTTATGAGGACTTTATATTAAATGGATTTTTAGACCAGAGAGCCGGAACAGGGGCTTGCTCCATCCGTTCCACGCATCGACCTGGTATGGCAGTACCTCCAGGAATGGTTCAAAATGTCAAAGAAAGAATTGTGCATGCTTTGTGCTTGAAAGGATTCCAAGTTTTATTGATGAGTTTGTCATTTTAATCCATCAAATTTTTAATCTGTCTACCAAATATCAATTGAGATTTGCAGAACTGAAATGATTTTTCAGTACATGGATTTTGACAAATTGCATGAATTCTGGATGTTTTCAAACAGTAAATGCAAACGTTCCTTCCTTACTCCCGCCTACCACTTTGCCTACACATCAGCCCTGCCCACTCTCACCCTTTCCTTGGTCCTTCTTTACAAAATTTGGAAACCTATCAATTGTTCCTGCTGATGTTTGATTGCCATTGTGCTGCTCCACCTACTTAAATTGACCTATTTTTACAGGCCAACTTACCCTAAGGTAGCTATCTACCTGTACAAAACTGGACATGGGGCCTGGTCCTGTCCCAAGGTATCTCAGGTTTCTCTTCAATCACGCATAAATCTTCCGCCTTTTACTAAAGATTTCCGTGGAAAGGAACGTTGATGAATTTACCTTATTTTTGTGGGCTTTGCACTTGCAAAGCTGTTTCTTTGATTGTGTTTTAAAGTCAGAAATTGTTGGAAATGTCCTGTCTACTTGGTCTGAGCCTCCAACAGGTGTTCCTGCCTACTCTCCTGAAGTCATCCTGAGGTCAAGATGTGAACCTTGGGCTTGTGAAGCTTACAGGCTATCACTTCTCGGCCTTTTGGCTAAGACGGTGATCGACTCTCGGGTGGCCGGTGACTTGCCTATGTGGTTCTGGTCTTTACCATTCTAAGAGCAAATTGCATCAGCCTTATTTTTGGAACTTGTTTGCAAGAAGAATCAATTTTCCAGCTTTCAGGTAAGTGTGGAGCATGCGGAGACACCACAACGTGCAATTCTTATTTAAATCCTTGAAATGACAGGTTTTAGAGATGTCGAGGCTTAACTTCTCTAGGAAGCTTATTCAAAAAACCCTACGTTTTGTACCAAATGACTTAAATTGCATTCTGGCTTTGCCTCAAAACAAGGGTTTTGATGTCAGTTTCCGCTCTGCTTCCCTGTTAACTGATTTTTGGCGAAAATCTGAAAATGCTCTTAACCAGTTTTCTATGTTCACCATTGAGAAACTGTCTGATAGCTTCAATAAAGTGGTTGTAGTCAAAATGTTCAATGAAACATTGGCAGGTGAAGACATTTGTTGTTGGCTGTCAAGATTCTGCACTGTTCGGGGTCCACCTATTAAGGTTTTGGATGAGAACGGCATCTGGAACTGTTAAGCATTGGGAAGACCCAAACAGTTTTCAGGGCCTGAGACACCTGACGTCAATGATAGTGTTGGGGGAGAACAGAGGCTATATTTATTATCAAGGAATGCCTAAACTTTGCCGCAAATGTGAGAAGGTGGGCCACCTTCCTGACGCATGTACAGAAATCGTGTGTGGGAAGTGCAAAGAAATTGGTCATGCTTTTGAGGCATGCACCAATGGCAGGAAGTGCAATCTTTGTGGTGAGAAAAATAATCTCTACAAGGATTGTCCTAAATCTTTTGCCAACAAGCTGAAGGCTAACAAAATGGCTGCTCAGCATGAAAATCCTGAAAGGAACAAAGAGAATGAGGCGGTCCCTGAGGTTTTGGAGGGAAATTCAAATTCCCGACCAGCCACAGAAACTGGCCAGGAGTCATAGCAGGAACATCTGAGAGCAAATGGAGGTGGAGGAAGAAGAATCTGTCTCATCCTTAGAGACAGTGCCAGAGGTGAGTGTGGCCTCTGGGGGAAGTGAGTTAGTAATCTCCCTTCCAAATACTCAGCATTGCAAAAGGGCCGCGGTATCTCCTCTTCCAGAAATGGTAGAGAAGAAACAGAGGGCAACACAAAATTCTGCAGAGTCCTCTTCTGGGGACTCGGAAAGACTTTGGCCCTCTTCTATCCCCAATGAGGTTTCCTTTTTGCATATCGAGCTAAAAGCATCAACGCCCAGGGAGCCACAAGGGAACTGCTTTGTGGGCCTGGGGGCAGAATACCCTTCTAACCCTGACCCCACTCCACATGGGATAAAGGAGGAGGAGGTATCACAATTAATATCATGAGTTTTTAATATACCTCTGTAATTTTATTATTATTTAACAGCTTGGATCTTAAAACCATATTGCTCATGGCTTTTACAATCTCTACAATTAATGTGAGAAGCGTTAGAGCTCCATCTAGAGCACAGAGTATATTTTCCCTGCTGAGCACTCTGGAGTCTGACGTGTTTCTGCTACAAGAGTGCTCGCTGCATTTTATGAAAGCATACACAAAATGGGAACAAATGTGGTCTGTAGGCCCCTCCATATGGAGTGGGTCTAACCTTAATAGGTCGGACGAGGTGGCCATTTTAATTAAAAACCCACACATCATGGTGAAGGGTAGCACGGTGGTTAGACCAGGGCGGGCACTTTTAGCAAACCTGACTTTTTTAGAAATTGACTTTAACATACTCAACGTTTATGGGTTTAATGACAAATGATAGATTCGAGTTTTTAGAAGATCTGCAACCCCACATATTAGGTAGGGCTCCCCTGGTCTTAGCAGGGGATTTTAATTGCATTTTAATAGGAAAGGTGTAGGGTTCGATTTTAAGATGGATAAAACATCAGTTTTACTGCAGGGCTTAGTTAGAGACCTTCAACTAGTCAATTGTTTTAAACTTTTGCATCCTAGAGAAGAGGGCTTCACCTGGTTCAGTGGTGACGGCACCAGAGCCTCTCGAATCCACTATGTTTTTACAAGGGACTGCCCACCGACCGATGCTACATTAACCCCGCTTTTCTTTTCAGATCATGCCATGTTCTTCTGCACGCTTTCACTACCCACTGGTGTGACAGTAGGCGGAGGACTGTGGAAGCTGAATTGCTCCTTGTTATAGGATGAGGAGATAGCAAGGGAGTACAGAGAGCAGTACAACCAATGGCAGACCCTCCAAGGCTGTTATGGCTCACAGGCACTGTGGTGGGAGATGGTGAAGCATAGGACTGGACAATTTTTTAGAAAGGTAGGGAAAGAGAAGAAAGATAGGGTTAAAAGACACATGTTGGGGCTGCAAAAACGATTACAGAGGTATTTTAATCTTTTATTTATTTCCTCACTAAAATCAAATCCATTATTTAAAACTGTTTAAAATGTTTTAAACGGGGGAAATCGGCAGGCCTGGATGGACTCCCCCTCGAGTTTAATGAACGGTTCTGGGATATTTTAGCATCAGACCTGTTGAGTGTTTTTAGAGAATTTGAAAGACTAAATCGACTCCCCGACAGCTTTAGAGTAACGATAGTAACCCTTTTGTATAAGAAAGGTGACAGGATGGACATCAGAAACATTTGACCAATTACTCTTCTAAATTTTGACTAAACTTTTTAGCAAACTCTTATTGGTACGTATGTTGACCATTTAAGAAGACGTGATCCTCCCTTGCACTGCACAGGCTTGATCCGGGTGGAAGATCACGGACAGCTTAGTGCTGATTCGAGATGCCATCTCTTTTGCGAGAGAGAAACAAACGGCTGATAGTACTAAATTTAGATTTCGAGAAAGCCTTTGATCGGGTCTCGCACCAGTACTTTCTACGGGTGCTGCAAAAAATGGGGTTCCCAGGGAGGTGTTTTGCTTGGCTGGGGTTGCTGTATCGTGACATATACAGCCAAATTCTAGTAAATGGGAACTTGACGAAAGCGGTGGAAATACTCTGTGGCATCCGAAAGGGGTGTCCCTTATCTCCACTACTGTTCGTTGCTTGCATCGAGCCACTTGCACAGATTCTGAGAAGGGACCAATGGGTCAACGGACTGGACTTGCCAGGTGGACTGACTGCAAAGTGTGTATTATACATGGACATTGCTATTTTAACGACGAATGTTTTATCGATCCAAAGAGCTCTAGAATTAACAGAGTGGTTTGGTCGGGCCTCAGCAGCAAAATTGAACAGAAAGAAGTCCGAGGCCCAGCTCTTTGGACCGATGGATGGAATGCACACTGAGCAACTGGACGTGACTGTTAGGCAGACGGACTTGAAAATTTTAGGGGTTAAATTCGATGAGAAGAGAGGAGGACGGGGGAACTAGACTGACTTGATGGGGAAATCACAAAACGACTGGAGGTCTGGGGACTTAGACAACTAACATACGAGGGTAAGGTTTTAGTTTTTAAAACAGTGATTTTACCTCTGCTTTTATTAATCTGTGCTGTGTTTAGAGCTAAAAGGAAAACACAAGGGGGACTAGAGAGGGTGTTCTTTTATTTCCTGTGGGGGGTCCAAGTGGGAAAGAGTCAAAAGAGAAGTTGTAAAGAAGAGGAAGGAGAATAGAGGAAAAGGACTCCCAGACCTCCGCCTCTTCTTAATGAGCAAGATGACCATCCTACATATCTGAAATGCGACGGCCCCATCTAGAGATAAGACAGCAACCATGGCCAAGTTTGGAATGGGATCATATTTACAGAGTATAAAGATCTTACCTATTGATTTGAGAACCCCAGTTTCATTTAATCTACCCAAAGAATATGGTTTTATAAAAAGAGTTTTTACAGGCACACAAAATGGAAGGTCAAGACAATTTTAACTAATCGCGCATCTATTGTTTCCATTGTGCAGGACCGGGAGCCAGTGAGTTCAGTTCCCGGCCTCTCATTGGAAAAGGCCCAACAAGTTTGGAGGAACGTAGCCCACCCTGCTCTACAGAACAAGCACAAGGACCTGGCATGGCTGGCAGCCCATGAGATTCTCCCGACCAGGGCCGAGATGCACTCCCGGGGTATGGCGAAGAACCCTATCTGCCCTCGGCTCGGGTGTGGCCAGCCAGAGACCGTGCGGGGAACCTGTGGGCCATTTCCGGTCCCCTTGTATGCCCGTGCCTAACGGCAGGAGAGGTTAGCGGTACTAGGGGTGAGCCGAAGTGTACAGCTGTTACCAAAAGAAAAATACATCAGACTGAACAGTGTGACGGCCACCATCTGGGCCTCAAGGAAACTGCTGGTGGGGAAGCATGTTACTGTGCCACTGCATGCCCTTCAAAAGATGGTAACAGCAACGCTGCAGGGGTACAGGATGATGCCATACGGAGGAAGGGGGCTGGGGCAACACGCAGGGGGGTCCCAACCACCATGAGCCCTGGTTCCCGTAGATGTGCCTCATTCATCAGCTAGAGGAGCAGCTGGCAGAGGGGAGAGATCTCCGCTGGGCTGTGGTACGCAGGGGACAAAGTCAGCAGGGTGAAGAACTTGTAATGGACCTGTACGACGTGAATTTCCACTTTTTATTTCATGTTATAATCTGTGCACCAACATAGTTTTTTTTTTTTTTTACTTCATGTTGAATGCAAATTTTTGTTACACAGAACAATGCAAATGAGACTTTTACACATGCAATTAATTTATTTATTTTACTATTTCATTTAATCTTTTAATGTGAAAAACTCTGCAAATAAGTTAAAATGTGACAAAAACTAAAAAAAAAAAATCTGTTCTCATCAAAGGCCCAGTTTTCCATGTTTCAAGTTGAAAAACTAACTGACAATTCACTCAAAGTAGTTATTGTTAGAACGTTTAATGAAACTGTTACTGGAGAGGACATTTGTAGATGGCTGTGGAGATATTGCCAGGTAAAAGGCCCTCCTATCAAAGTGGTGGATGAAGATGGGATCTGGAACTGTGCTTGGCAGGTTCCAGCGCCTGAAACATCTTCCTTGCATGATAGTGTTGGGAGAAAATCATGGCTACATCCAAGACCAAGGTATGCCTAAACTTTGCCGCAAATGCGGCAATTCTGGCCACCTGGTAGAGTCGTGCCAAGAAATCGTCTGTGGGAAGTGCAAGGAAATTGGACACATTTATGAAGAATGTTCCAATGGCAGAAAGTGTAATCTCTGGAGATTCCAACCACCTTTACAGAGATTGCCCGTCATCTTTTGCCAACAAACTTAAAGCTAACAAAATGGACGCCCCACCACATGAAGAAAAAGTCAAGGAAATGGAGGTGAAGGAGGTCCCTGAGATTTTGGCGGGAAATTCAAATCCCCAGCCAGCCTCAGAGACTGGTCAAGGAAAAGAGGGCGGAGCTGACATCAGGGTAGAGTCATCAGAAGAGCGGGAAAAAGGGTTGGAGGCCACACCCTCTGAGCAGTTCAGTAAAAAAGACAAAGTGGTGAGTGATGAGAGTGAGGAGACTACCTCTTCTCTCCAAACTGTTTCAGAGGTAAGCGTGGCCTCCAGTGGGAGTGAGATGAGTGGCTCACTCCCAAATGCTCAGCCACTGAAAAGACCAGCAGAGTCCCCTTTGTCAGTTTTGACAGAGAAGAAGCAGCGGGCAAAACAGGGTCCAGGTAGTTCTTCAGCAGACCCGGACTGTTTGGGGCCTGTTAGCTCTTCTAATGAGGTGTCGTTTCTACATGTTGAGCTAACATCATCAACGCCGAAGGCTCGGCAGATCCCCTGCCCTGCAGAGCCTGAGGCATCAGACACAAGCTACCCCCCTGAACCGCAACTCATGGAGATAAAGGAGGAGCAAGTGTCACAAGAGATAGGTTGATTTTAAAAACAGTTTTTAAATGATCTCTGCAGTTTCTAACAGGTCTTGCCACCGTTTTTAACCATCCTGCCAATGAGTCTCACAATCTCCACAATAAATGTGAGGGGCGTGAGATCTCAGACAAGGGCACAGAGCATATTATCCCAACTGTGTAATTTTAATGCAGATGTCTTATTGCAGGAGTGTTCTCTCCCTTTTTTAAAAGAACACACAAGATGGGAACAGATGTGGACTCCTGGACCCTCCTTATTGAGTGGTTCTAATTTTAACAAAGCAGACGGAGTGGCTATGTTAATTAAAAATCCCAACATCTTGGTGAAGGGGAGCACAGTGGTGAAACCACGGCAGGCAATTTTAGTGCACCTGACCTTTTTAGGTAGGGATTTTAACATTTTAAACGTGTATGGTTTTAACGGGAAAAACAAACGCTATGACCTTTTAGAAGAGCTGCAGCCCCACATGCTAGGGTGAGTTCCCCTAATAGTGGGAGGAGATTTTAATTGCATTTTATCTAGAGCAGACAGGAAAGGGGCAGGAGAGGATTTTAAGGTAGATAAAACATCGGTTTTATTGCAGGGATTAGTTAGAGATTTTAAACTAGTTGACTGATTTAAATCTCTGCATCAAAGAGAGGAGGGCTTCACCTGCTTCAGTGGTGATGGTACCAGAGCCTCTCGAATTGACTATATTTTTACAAGAGACTGCCCACCTACCGATGCTACATTGACCCCCCTCTTTTTCTCTGACCACGTCATGCTATCTTGCACTCTTTCGTTCCCCACGGGTGTGACGGTAGAGTGAGGGCTGTGGAAATTGAATTGCTCTCTGTTAGAGGATGAGGAGGTAGTTAGGGAATACAGGGAGCAGTACAGCCTCTGGCAGACCCTCCAGGACTTTTACAAGACACGTGCACAGTGGTGGGAAATGGTAAAAGACAGGACGAGACAGTATTTAAAAACAAAGGAAAGCAGAAAAAAAAAAAGGAAAAGGCGACGCATGTCAGGGCTACAGAAAAGACTGCAGAGATATTTTAACCTTTTAAACCAAGGTTTTGATATTACGGAAAAGATTGAAAATGTTGAAATGTCAGTTTTGGCTAAAATCCAATCCGAAGGTATAATAAAAAGAAGCAGAGAACAAGAGACTGAAGAAGGTGAAAAATGCACAAGATACTTTTTAAATAAAATAACAACAAAGGGTGGGGCAATTAACATGTTAAAGGATGGAGAAAAGGATTTTAAAAATAACGGACATTTTAAAGATGGTTGAGCGATTTTCTCAAGATTTGTATCTAAAAAAAGATGTGCATGAAAAAACCTTACAGGAAGTTTTTTCGATTTTTTAGATTGCAAACTGGATAAAGAGTGTGTGTTTAAACCAAGATTTTAGTGTCCCAGAAATGCTCAAATATCTTAAAAGTTTTAAATTAGGAAAGTCCCCAGGAATAGATATAAAACTCCAAAGGAAGTCTAAGACTTTCTGGGACATTAACACACAATCTTTTAACAGTTTTTAATGAATTTGAACAACTTGACAGACTTATGGACAGTTTTAGAATAGGGATAGTTTCTTCGCTTTACAAAAAAGGTGAAAGAACTGACATAAGGAACGGGAGACAAATTACTCTTAAATTTTTTGATTGCAAGCTTTTTAGTAAGATTTTATCCACACGCATGTCGACTGTTTTAGAGGACGTGATCCACCTGAATCAAGCTTGTGCCGTCCCAGGGAGGAGGATCACGGCCTAGTGCTGGTCCGGGATGCCCTCTGTTTTGCGAGAGACAGAAACATCCGGCTTTTAGTTCTAAATTTACACTTTGAAAAAGCTTTCGATCGAGTCTTACATCAGGTTTTTTATTTTCAATAAAAATAAATACATTTTAATTATTCAAATAGGCCTCCCTTCAACACAGCTCTCGCTTACGACCATACCAGTCTGAGAGCGCCCAATCTCGCCTGATCTCAGAAGCTAAGCAGGCTCAGGCCTGGTTAGTACTTGGATAGGAGACCACCTGGGAATACCAGGTGCTGTAAGATTTTCAGTTTAATTCCATATATAGATTTTTTTTATTAAAAGTCCATTAAAAATAAACTCATTTTAAATGTTCAAATAGGCCTCCCTTCAACCCAGCTCTCGCTTACAGCCATACAAGTCTGAGAGCACCAGAGGTCGCTGTTGCACTCAATTGAGAATGGCTGCAGAAGGTGGGAAAGGCCCACCAAATATTGTTTGTAAAGTTTTTGTTTCAAACAGTATACCTACACAATTATAGTTTATTTCAAAATATTGTTACAGTAACTCCCTTGCAGTTTATCTGCTAGGGGAGACTCTTCTTTTTTTGGTTTTTCATTTTTTTTTTTTTACTTCATTTTCTGATTACAATTGAGGATTGGGGACAACAAAACAACAACAACAAGGAAAGGAATCAATGCTGGCTCTAAGAAAATGAACGGACAACAGGACATGGAGACTGGATTTGCGGATGAATGGACTAGAGATAAAAGGAATAAAAATGAAAAAAATGTAAAAACAATGAAAGGGCAAAAGGAAACGACGATAAACAATGAAGATGCCGGAAAACAAGGGAAAGATGGATGGCAAAATAAGCAAAGGAAAATAAGTCAAAATGGGACAAAAGAAGAAAATGTATAAAAAGGATGCAACAGTAATAATTGATGTGAGTCACAACAAAACGATTAAAGTAGAAGATGTAATAAAAGCGATCAATGATACAATCATCAGAGGGAAATTATTGGCAGTTCGCCCTACACGCACCTCGGAATATGAAGTCACCTTAAGGGATAAAACAGAAGCCGAATACCTGGTCGAGTGCATAAACATTAAA
This sequence comes from Clarias magur, assembly GCA_013621035.1. Classification (NCBI taxonomy): domain Eukaryota; kingdom Metazoa; phylum Chordata; class Actinopteri; order Siluriformes; family Clariidae; genus Clarias; species Clarias magur. Next base: position 45,005 of record QNUK01001225.1, read on the forward strand.
GGAGACATATACTTAGTAAAATAATTGGAGACTAATGAAATCATGGTCTCATTCCTACACCTCCCGGTGTACATGACGGATGACGTGATATTAAACAAGTTGATGGACTGGGAAGTGACACCTATTTTACCCATCAAAAGAAGAAGGTTTTTGTCCGGGCACTGACATAGCAGACGGAACACGATACTTAAAGGTGAAATTTCCGACGACAGTGGCATCACTGCCCTATAGCACAAAGTTCACCACCGTGACAGGACAGCAGTACTTCAGGGTCCTGTACGATAAGCAGATGATCTGTCGATTGTGCATGGACCCTGGACACATGATCAAAGACTGTCCATCATTTCTGTTTCGGAAATGTAACCAACAAGGACACTTTGACATTTGCACTGAAAAATGTGGCAACTTTGGCATCTTTCCGCGTTGCACTCTTTTGCAAACAGAACAAACAGAAAGGGACGAACAAAACAACAAAACACAAGCAGAACAAGAGCATGAGGAAGGAAATGACGAACAAAATTAAATGGAAATTGACGAAGATTTGTGGATGGATAAGAGAATACAAGGTGATGCACATGAGGACGGCGTGGAAGCAGGGACAAATGGAGAGGGACACAGACAGGAGGAGACAAGGCAGACGGAGGAAGGGGAAGGAGAAAAAAGACAAAAGAACATAAAGGAGCATAAACATAAAGGCATAAAGGAACAAACACGAAGAAGAGATGGAAGACAAGGCGACAAGCGGAATAAAAAACCAAGCAAGGACTGGAGAGAATGGACAAGAGGAGACAAGGCGAGTGGAGGAGGGAGACAGAAAGAACTACAAAAAGACAAAGGATTTAAATAAGCACGACGAGGAGATGGAAGACACAGGGACAAGCGGAACAAGAAATCAAGCAAGGACTGGAGCGGTAGGAAAAAAGGCTAAAATTTTAAATATTGAGAAAGTACTGAGAAAAGAGAGAGAAAAATGGTTGACTTTAAAAATGGACTACTTAAAAGAAATAGGAGCAGATGTGAATGTGATAGAGGAGATAGAGGAACAAAAAGACTGGTGAAGAGAACGATGTGGTCGATATTATTTGCAGCGATGACTTTGAGATGTTCGTCAATTAATCTAAGAGGACTAAAGAATGAGCTGAAATTTGAGAGAGTTTTATCAAGTTGCAAGAATGTGGATATTTTACGTATACAAGAAACAAACTGGGATGAAGAATGTGTAGAGACTTTTAAAAATAAGTGGGATGGAACAATTTATCTTAGTAACGGTGACCGAGAGAGGGGGTGAAGTAGCAATATTAACAAAAAGAGGAGTGTGTGAAAATGGAAAAGTTATCATGAGTGACACAAGAGGTAAATTAATTGCAATCAAAATGGAAATAGAAAAAGAAAAGACATGCATATATAACATACATGCACCAAACGAAGACAAAGAAAATTAGTTTTTTAAAGAAATAGCATCGAGTTTGAAAAAAGAAAAGAACATAATATTACTGGAAGATTTTAACATGGTAATGCATAAAATAGATATCATGGAATGGTTTTTAAATCAGATCAGGGGAGAAACTAATTAAAGGAAATAATAACGGATTTTAAATTGGTAGATGTGTGGAGAGACAGGAACAGAGAAAAGAAAGTGTTTTCAAGAAGACAAATAGTACAAGGGACGCCGAAACAAAGTAGATCAGACATGGCATTGTGTTCAGAAGAAATACAGCACAAGATGAAGGATGTATTTTATGAAGATACAGTTTTTAGTGATCATAGCTTTTTATTTATAAATATAGACTTTACAGGAATAGAGAGGGGGAAAGGGATTTGGGTCTTAAATAATGCAATATTACAGGATAGATTTTATTGTGTAAATATTGAAAATTGAATAAGAATGAATAAAAGAAACAGATTATTTGAAGGGCAGTGGGAGGGTTAAAGTGTGGAAAGAGCAGCCAAACCTTTAGGTCTTGCATGAAGAAAAGAGGAGAAAATCAAAAAGATAGAAATAGGAGAACACAAATCTGAACCATTATATATCAGTATGCTGATGACACAACACTTATAGTCAAAGACAGAGTGTAACTGAAGCACTAAGAATATTAGAAAAATATTGTAAAGGATCAGGAGTCAAAATAAATATAGAGAAAAGCCAGTGCTTAGGCATAGGAGACGTGGAATGTATAACTCAATACATACCATTTAAAGAGGAGAAAGAAAATAGAAAAGGTTTTAGGAGTACACATTAGAACAGAAAAAAAATAAATGATATAATGTGGGATGAAATTTTTAAAGAGGATGGAGAAAAGACTACACTATTGGAAAAGAAGGTTTTTAACATTAAAGGAAAAAGTTTTAATAATTAATGCACTGTTTTTATCAAAAATATGTATTGAATGCAACTCCGATGCCTCAATGGGTGTATAAAAGAGTCAGAAAGTGTGTTTTACTTAGAGTTTTTATGGGATAAAGGCAGAGCAAAGATCACATATGATACACTAATCGGAGAAGTAAATAAAGGGGGAGGTAGGATTACAAGATCTTCTGCTAAGAATGAAATGTGCAAGAATTAAAGTAATGAAGCGACTCCTGGATGAAAACAAAAAAAGAAGTGTGGAAAGAGGTAATTAAAGATTTTTAAAGAAATTTGGATGTTTTAATATGGAACTGAATGTTTTATGGATGAAAATAAACAAATAATAACAAAACACCTACCAAAGTTTTACAGGGAAGTATTAGAATCATGGGCTTAAATGCAGGAAAATGTGAAACCTATAAACCTGTAAAACCTACAGGAAGACGACAACTTTTAGAACAACCACTGTTTTTAAATCCATACATTTTAAGTAATGGAAAGTTACTTTTCTATAAAGAATGGTGGGGAACTAATCTGAAACAAATAAAAGATGTTTTATATAAGGTTCGAGAAGGTTTTTTTTTTTTACCAGCACAAGCCATAGTAGACACAAACAAAGAAGAGGAAAGAAGTACAAATAAAATATATAGCCAATATGAAACAATTAAAAAAGCCATACCAAGAGAGTGGGTAAAAAGGATAGAAGAAAACGAGCCAGACGAAAACGGAGAGCTACCTGAAGTATATTTTAATCAAAGAGAAGTAAATGTTTTATTTATGTAAAGTTAAAGATTTGTGTTTTTTAGGGAAAGGGCTTTTATTAACCAATTGCAAACAATTGGATGACAAGATATGAGAATTTAAAGGAAGGAGACATGTGGAAAAACACAAGAATTAAATTTATGGAGCCAGTTTTAGAATACTTTATTTATTTGATGAGACATAACACTATACTGACACCAGTGAGACTGTGCAAAATAGGCAAAGAGGTGGAAGCAAGGTGTCAAGTTTGTGAGAGAGAGGATGAAGGACTATTGCACTTGTTCATTTATTGTGAAAAACTGAAGGATTTTATGAGAAAAGCAAAAAGAATAGCACATGATCTCCTAGAAGAGGAATATGACAAAGAATGGGGAAAAATGTTTTTATTTGGTATAAATAGTAAAAAATAAAGCATGTGGTTTTAATTTTATAATGGCAGTAGCAAGGAATGCAATTTGGATTAGGAGGAATGTGCAGCAATATGAAAAAAGGTATGTAGAGGTGTGGAATATTTTTAACAACAAAATGAAACAAATAGGAAATATGTTAGAGGAATATGTTTCAACAAATGAAGTGAATGATAATATGGTTGGAATTGTATTAAATTATGCTGAAAAACTGACATAACTATTAGTTGATCTGTATTAGTTGATTTATTTAGCTATCGATCTATTTATTTATTTATTTATTGTGATTGTCACTATTATTGTTTTAATGTTATTATTACAAAATATTTAATTAAGTTTAAACTTTTAAAGGAAGATATTTAAAGAGGTGTAAACACGTATAAAAAAATTTATGTATATACTGATGAAAAATTTAATAAAAGAGGAAAAAAAAAAAAAGAAAAAAGAAAAAAAGAGCACCCGATCTCGTCTGATCTTGGAAACTAAGCAGGCTCGGGCCTGGTTAGTACTTCGCTGGGAGACCGCTGGGGAATACAAGGTGCTGTAAGATTTTCAGTTTAATTCCTCATATAGTGTTTTTTCTTTAAGTTCATTAAAAATAAAACATTTTAATTGTTCAAATAGGCCTCCCTTCAATCCAGCTCTCGCTTACGACCATACCAGTCTAAGAGCGCCTGATTTCGTCTGATCTTGGAAGCCAAGTAGGCTTTGGCCTGGTTAGTACTTGGATGGGAGACCGCCTAGGAATACCAGGTGCTGTAAGCTTGGATGCTTGGGCGCTGTTGCACTCGAAGTTTTTTTGGTTTAAAACAGTACACCTACCCATTTATTTTTATTTTAAAATACTGTTATGAGGTTTTTAATTTTTTCGTATTTTCATTTGTTTAAAAAACAATTAACTTTTTGGACAACAATGGAGGACGTGGAAAATTAAAACAACAACAACATGGAAGGAAAGAATGCTGGATCTTAAACTAAGAATGGACAACAGGACATGGAGACAGGATTTGTGGATGAATTGACTAGAGACACAAGGAATAAAAATGAAACAAGTGTAAAAACAATGAATGGACAAAAAGAAACGATGATAAATGAGGAAGACGCCGGAAAACAAGGGAAAGACGGATGGAAAAATAAGCAAAGGAAAATAAGCAAAAATGGAAAAACAGAAAAAAGAATGTATAAAAAGGATGCAACAGTAATAATTGATGTAAGTCACAACAAAACGATCAAAGCAGAAGACATAATTATAGCTATAAATGACAAATTTGGCTGAGAGGAAATTTACTTGCAATTCGCCCTATACAATCCTCGGAATTTGAAGTTACCTTAATGGATAAAACAGAAGCCGAATGTGTGCTGGAAGGGATAAACATTAAAGGAGACTTATGTTCCGTTAAGGAATTAGAAACTAATGAAATATTGGTCTCATTCCTACAGTTGCTGGTGTACATCACGGATGAGGACATCTAAAACAAGTTGATGGACTGGGGAGTGACACCTATCTTATCCATCAAAAGGAGGTTTTATCCAGGCACTGACAGTGTATGGAACACGCTATCTAAAGGTAAAATTCCTGACGACAGTGGCATCACTGCCTAACAGCACAAAGTTTACCACCGTAACAGGACAGCAGTACTTCAGGGTCCTGCACGATAGGCCGATGAAGATCTGTCAATTGTGCATGGACCCTGGACACATGATCAAATACTCATCTGGGTACAGTTTACAGAAGGTGTTACCACAGAAGGCATATGGAAGCACAGTGAAGGGTCTGTTCTCAGGGCACAGGAATCTGAACTGATTATATTACAATGTCTTACAATATTATAAAACCTTACAAGGCTTTCTATAGTAACAAAGTAAAACTCAGTTGATCCCGCTGATTATCTAACAAAGTGTTGACTGTAAATGATGATGTAGCTACAGTTAAAAGGAAAATGATTAGAGATGAGAAACTCGCTCCTTGGTATAATGATCACACACACACTTTAAAACAAATTGGAATGTCATAGATTGTTTGCTTTCTTTGGGGTCTGCTCATCCCTACCCTACATATCTCTCTTTTGCTCAGTGAGGTTCCCGTTGCGAACGTCAGCGGGCACTGGAAGAAGCAGCAGAGAGAGAGAGAGAGAACAGGCACACACATCACCAACTTAATCATGGTGCATGACCTAGAATTGTCGGGTTTAGGACCACTTAGAACAACGCAGGGCGCTTTGTCTAGGCTTTATCTGAAATGGGTTGTCTCTATTGATTGACAACAGCTTTGTTTATACGATTTACTTCCACTTTCGATGAAGGTATTCAACCTAAATTTTGGGAGCTGGATTCAAACTCAGTTAAGGTAGTTCCCTGATGAAAAAGAGAGAAAGGGAACACGCAGAGGAAAGGAAAAGGTCCACAAGGACACAAAGAGGATAAGACAGCACAACCAGTGTCACATGTATGGAGCCACTCCTCTCTACTAGAGGTTGGGCCTAGCAGTGTAGCCAAAGAAGGGTGATTGGATGTTGTGTTTACACCAGCAAAAAACTTAAAAAAAAAAAAAAAAAACTGTGTATACCTTCCTAGAAGGACTAAGCTATGTTAATGTGGTCAAAGGTATAGGACAGTTGATCTGTGTCAGTGGTGTGTTCTTTCCCCCTTTTGTCAGTTTGGGAAAACTCTTCCATCATTTTCATAAGCACGGTGATGTCTTTGTCTCATTTGTGGCTTTGGCTTGAGCTAGGTTAGCTTGGAATCTTGACTTTCGTCGTCGATTCCTTGGGCTGGTTGCTCCAAGATGTGTTTTGTAATTTTCTTTGGAGGTTACATTAGATTTACCCGAACTTTTCCTGAGCACTTGGCCAATTCCGTGATTTCGTCCACTGACTTTCATGAGATATGGATGAGGGTTGCCATAAGAAGAGAGTTTTGAAGTTCTTCCATGTCTGTTTCATTCCGAGTGGCGAAGTGTGCTTGTCTAAGATGGCAGTAGTAGGCTTGCGAAGGTTTGTGACGACCTTGTCTCGTTTTCAGAGCAGCCACTAGTCTTTGTTCTAACTCAGAGTCAGCAACTTCTGTGATGAGGGCTTCTCGAAGCAGATAGTTGTCAGTCTTTGTGTGAGCAGGCTGCTAGTGTAGGAAGCTGCTCACTTCAGAGCTGGACGTTGTTCGGAACAGATGGAATCTACCTTAGTCAGTGATGTGGAGTCTCATTTCTAGAAGGAAATTGATGTCTCATAGAAAATGTAGATGTCTTGGCTGTCTGGCATATGCCGTGTGAATCTGTCTACGCCGTGTGATGCTCTGTGGCTGGAGTAGGTTCTCGGCCGTGAGGTAGGGTTCTTTGGAGGGTGCTGGGGGATGAGTCAGCACCGCCCCATCACTTCTTCCACTACGTGTCAGTCCAAGAACAGAGGACCTGATCCTGCTCAGCAGGGGTGAGCTGGGTGCATATCGTTTCCTTGAGGAATTGGGGCACCATTCACAGGCGGGCTTGAGTTTCTCTGTGATGCTATAGGACTCTTCTTTAATATGGTCCAGCTGTCGCGTGGAGGTAGCTGATCTCGTTACTTGCCTTGTCCAGGTGAGTTTTGAGGGTTTTAATTGTGCCGTTTATCTCCCTGGGGGCAGCCCTGGCCTTTACTAGTAGCATTTTGAGTACTGTAGCCTTTTGGAGAGATCAGCGCAGTCTGCTTTGCCTTGTTCCCTTTCATGCATAGTAGTTGCCAGAGTTTCTGGCAGCCTGGTGATTTCCATTTTGTCTTGCTCTACCTAGTCACCCCCTTTCCATTGCTCCTGAGCTTCCAGTTCCAGCTGCTTGATGCATCACCGTGGGCGTGTCAGCTTCTGCTGGAGGTAGGCGGCGTGCCTGTTGCTCAGCTTGAGGAATGATAAATGAGTGACGTAAGGAGCTGGTGTTTTTACAGTTCCTTGGGATCATAGCACTTTCTTGTCTTATAAACCTCGTTGTCATCGAGCTGGTCCTGTGTCTGGTGCTTTAGTGTTTCGGCGGCCTTGGGTAGAAGGCTGTCGGTTGCAACACTTAGCTATGTCTTCAGATCTTCACAGCGACTGACATGGTCTGTAGTGTGAGACATGTTTTGAAGGGGGCTAGAACGCGACTGACACAGATGTTATGTTTTGAGGAAAAAGAAACAAACAAAACAGACCAAAACACTGCGAACAGATGTGTGAGTAAGTGTGGTTCTCTGTGACTGTGGTCCTCTAGTGGCCATGCTATTGACTGGGAGTCTCTCTGGGAAGAGCAAGTGAACACAGTTAGCACATCTAGAGAACAGAGGCAGAAAATAAGAACACAGAGCAAGGGATAGAGTACTAACGATAGGCTTCTATTTTCCTATAAGAGGAGGTTCTCTTTTTTTTGTAAGGAAAGGTTACAGCTAACATTAAGCAGAAGAAACAACAACTAAACAAATCTGCATTTCTGACGGCAGAAGTTCAATACCAAATTTCACTCCCACTTTTTTTATTATTATTAAAGTGGTGCTCCTAAATAAAGGGGTTTTGAAATGGGGATGTCTCGGTACCACAACTGTGACTGTTATTTCAAATTTCCTCTAGGCGAAAGAAATAATAACAACGACAGTATTAGTTTACTCAGCTTGTAGGGTTGACAACCATACACAAATTGAAATGCTTCTAGATGCGTCTTCAAATTTTATGGACCGTTTTCTACTTGACCTACTTTAGCAGTGGTTTGGTAGAATTTCAGCAAGAAAAGGGAAGGTATGGTGAGAGTTAAAGCCTTTGAACCTAAGAATTCACATTTCAAAATATGTTACGTTTCTAAAGGTTTCTGCTTTGTGACTTTCACAGGTACAATCCTATAATAGCAGCAGTAGTCAAGCTAGAAGAGGAAACTAAGAAAAAGAGAAGAAGATAGTGTGGAGTTTGGATACTTAATAGTAGAGTAGTGGTACTACTTATTCAATACATTTTTGGTGCTTGGTTTTGCTGTTTTATGAGAAAAACAACTGGCTTAAGTATTGAGAAGACCCCAAGATCCCTTTGGGGTTTCGGTAACTGGATGGGCTGATATGCTTATGCACTAGGCTCAGTGATGAGCTGGGTTGATTCAGTTGGAGCTCAGTGATAGGGTCCTCCGTCTGAGCGCACCAGGTGAGCTCCTGTAAGGTCTTACCGAACACTCCATCCCACCGTATTGCTGTGAACCACTCACACAGCCTGTGGCTTTTAGGTTTCGGGGAAGGCACATCAATGACTAGCTGGCCTGACGAGTGAATGGGCTAAACCTTGGGTCTTCCCATCAACAGCCAACAGGTGGTGCGCCCAAGCCTTCGCCCAGTTAGTTTTGTTGACTCCTCCACTGCCCGATTGCTGATGCCTGCTGTGTGCTCACAGTGCAATACTAGGACCAAGATTTTCGGTTTCCCCCCAGCCAGCACCAGGTTACGTCAGAACAGGTGACACACACTGTAACTCACCGTGAGGACAACCGTCACTGCACCAGTCAAGCACTAGAGAACGCGCCATCAACTCATCAGACTTGAGTGAAATTAAACCTATGCGGTTTGGGCTCAGTTAGTTAACTGGGTGAGAACAAGTAAGTCCTATTGGATAGGGAGAAAACATTTTGAAATTTGAATTTAAAATGAATTGTAGCTAATTATGGAGCTTTAATTAGCACTAAAACTGGTAGGAGCAGACTTGATCGATTATCCATTATTGAATTAGGGATCCAACTCTAACTAAATACTTAATAAAAAAACAATACATTTCAAAGTAATAATGATGGTTCCAGATCAAGTTTGAATTGTTTATTATCAAAATCATACAAGTAGTTACAGTTAATTTAATCCACCAGTGTCTTTAGGATGAATGCTAAAACTAATGTATGCAAGTGCATTGAAAATTTTGATCAAAACAATTAGAAAATTATCAACATTCAGGATGTCATCAATATTTCTAAAAGTAGTTTTAATTAACCCAATGAGTAGGTGAGAAAAGAAAAGGGGAAAAGTCCCACTGATGTGAGTTAAAGTTAGATGTAAAGAGGTTAGGTCACTTTAACAACTTTTGTATAGTGCATTCACAACTGAAAGATGCTATATGCTAACCCAGAGCCTTCGATGCTACTAGCATAGATGCTACATGCACATAGGCTACAGTGTAAATGCGCTAGGTTTGCTAACTAGCGTAGCTTATGCTAGGCTTTGTTTACAACTGATTTTAGATGGCGCTGGTGGACTGCGCTAGAGCACTAAAAGTTATCCCAGAAGAAGTTGTTTAAAGTTTCCAGGTCACAGTTGTCGCTATAGTTATGCACGCTTGTTTAAGTGGTGTACTAGTTCAACAGTTATGGTTAGTCAGTAAAACTAACTCGACTTCACTCTTTAGAGTGAGGCAAAAAACTTGGCTGTTAACATCACAATGTTGCTGAGATCTCGGCGGATCTCAGCCCTTTGTCAGACATGACATGCGCTCAAACACACATGGCTTTTAACCACACAATTTCCTTGATCGCAACTTACTGAAACGCGCTTGGATGCTCTTTCTGAGCACCGCGTCGAATTCACTAATTTCTGCGAAGAGGTATCGAGACTTTAGTTAGCTACTCTAAGCTCGGTACTGGGCCATAGATGAATTTGAAAGTGGAACACGCACAAAGATTCACTATGGGAGGCCTCTTTAAAGAGAAAGAGCAAGGAACATGCTTAGTCATTTCTTGGTGCACTTTTCTATAGTGACATAGGTCCGTCTCCGCAGACAATAGTTGACTTAAAGCGGAGCTTAAAAGAGGAACACACTTTCAGCTCACTATGAAGGCTTTATAAAAGAAAGAACAATGAACACGCTTGCTCTTCTCTCGATGTGCTTTTGTAGCAACTTTTCTGCAGTTTAAATAAAAAGAGAAAAACAACTCGCGTGGCGTTTCAATCATTCATACCACGGTGTGCCGCAAAACAAGTATGTATAAAGTATCGGAAAACTCTGTTTCTCTGTCTCTAATCTATTTCCGGACAATACAGGGTGGGCCATTTATATGGATACACCTTAAAAAAATGGGAATGGTTGGTGATATTAACGTCCTGTTTGTGGCACATTAGTATATGTGAGGGGGCAAACTTTTCAAGATGGGTGGTGACCATGGTGGCCATTTGGAAGTCGGCCATCTTGGATCCAACTTTAGTTTTTTTCAATAGGAAGAGGGTCATGTGACACATCAAACTTATTGGGAATTTCACAAGAAAAAAAATGGTGTGCTTGGTTTTAACGCAACTTTATACTTTCATGAGTTATTTACAAGTTTCTGACCACTTATAAAATGTGTTCAGTGTGCTGCCCATTGTGATGGATTGTCAATGTAACCCTCTTCTCCCACTCTTCACACACTGATGGCAACACCGCAGGAGAAATGCCAGCATAAGCTTCCAGTATCCGTAGTTTCAGGTGCTGCACATCTCGTATCTTCACACCATAGACAATTGCCTTCAGATGACCCCAAAGATAAAAGTCTAAGGGGGTCAGATCGGGAGACCTTGGGGGCCATTCAACGGGTCTGACACTAACCAAGTTTATCGCTCCCTTCCATTTTGCAGCCCGGAACAGAACGCTCCCTCAAATCAATACACAGCTAACTGTTTGCGTCTCCTTCCGCTTTGTGGGTGACGTAAGCGCTTCTTCTTCGTTGGCATTCACTACCGGCTTGCATCCGGAAGCGCGCTGTGTCAAAAGCGTGCAGTCAACAATTAATTGTGCAAAAACATAACGCAAGCTTTTAAAATTAATTAAACGAAGCTTCGAGGCATTGATTATTTTTTGTAAACAAATTACTCGAGGAATAGTTTCAGCCCTAGCTCACATTAAAGGACAGAAATAATGATTAATAGACAGATATGTGAAGCAAGACCGCTGTTAAACAAGGACATGGTAGTTTCCTTCATGTATCTACCGGCATACTTAAAGGACGAGGTGATTATTGGAAAACTGAACCTGTGGGGAGTCATACCCCTACAGGCGATAAGAAGACGGTACTACCAGGGTATGGATACTGCTGACGGAACAAGGTATGTGAAGGTGAGATTTTCCAAAGACGTGGTTTTACAGCAGTTTCGTACAGCACCAAATTCGAAACTGAGGAAAGTCCCCAGTACTTTAGGATGATACACAGTCAGCAGGTGAAAACTTGCCGTCTGTGTATTGACACAGGAAACCTCATAAAAGACTGCCCAAAATTTATATGCAGGGAGTGCTGCAAGCAGGGGCACTATGTGAAGAACTGCACCGCGGCCAAATGCCCCGACTGTGCATGAGCACTTATCAGCTGTGACTGTCTAGACGGAATAAACGAGCAGGAAAAGAATGACGCAGAACCACAATTCACTGGAACAGTAATATACAGGAGCAGAGAGAGAGGTCAGGAATAATGACACCAACAGCAGTGGAGAGGAGCCCAGAGTGGAAAGGGAATCAGCAGGAGGAGACTGAAAGTGAACAAATAAATGAAATGGAGCACGACGACGTGTCAGGAGCGAAAATGGAAGTGAACACAGCGGATGAAGGACTGGAAGAGGCGGGACAGATGACAGAGAGAGAGCGCGACGAGGTGAGTGATCTAGGAAGACCACAGGAAAAGGAGATAGAAGATGAGAAAAGGATTCAGCTAATGAGAAAAGTGACCAGAAAGAACAGAACTATAATAAAACCGAAAAGTCAGGAGACCTGGGAAAAACAAGAGCTATTAGAGCAAGGAATGACCACATGTAAATGAAATGTTGCAAATAGGAGAATGGACACTATACTTCATTGTAATAGTGACACTTAGAATAGCCTCAATTAATGCAAGAGGGCTTAAAAGTATAAGCAAATTTCAAATACTAATAGAAAATTCAGAAGGAGCTGAAATACTATGTATACAAGAAACCTATTGGGACAATGAATGTTTTAAGAAATAAAAATGTATGGGATGGGAATATATATTTTAGTAATGGCCAAGAGAAACAAGGGAAAGGGGTAGCAATTTTAATCAAAAGAGGAGTTTGTGAAAAGGAAAGAATGATGTTTAAAGACGAAGTGGGGAAAAGCATAGCAGTAGAACTGGTTAAAGGTGGTAAGAAGATAACTAATGTACACGCACCAAATGGTGAAAATGAAGAGAGGTTTCTAAGTGGTTTAATAAGTGGTTCAATAGGTAGACCTATTGGTTAACTCTGACAAAGTGCTGATAGTAGGAGACTTTAACATTCATGTAGACAATGCTAACAACACTTCAGCACTCGCATTTATAGATTTGCTAAATTCCTTTGGGGTTAAACAAAATATAAATAGACCAACTCATCGCTTTAATCATACGCTAGATTTAATTATATCCCATGGTATAGATGTCTCTAATATAGACATTCTACCTCAAAGTGATGATATCACAGATCATCATCTCTTAGTATATACTCAACGTGGGGAGGCACAGCTACGTTGTTCTACAGGTAATCAATTCAGTAGAAATATTAATCCGACTACTAAAGACAAATTCACAAGTAATCTGCCGGATCTGTCCCAATTTCTTATCAGACCCCTAAGTGCAGACGATCTAGATGAAGTGACTAGCAGCATGGGCACTATTTTTACCAGTACATTAGACACTGTTGCTCCCATCAGATTAAAAAAAGTCAGAGATAAAACACTTGCACCATGGTACAACAGTCATACTCGCGCCCTAAAGAGAGCAACCCGTAACCACGAGCGAAAATGGAGAAAAACTAAATTAGAAGTTTTTAGAATCGCGTATAAAGGTAGTATGTGCAGCTATAGACGGGCTCTAAAAGCGGCTAGGGCCGAGCATCTGAGCCAACTCATAGCAAGAAACCAAAACAATCCCAGGTTCCTATTTAGTACAGTGGCTAGCCTAACAAATCCTAAGATGCCTGCAGGGAGTATCCCATCACAGCTTAGAAGTGAAGACTTCATGAACTTCTTCAATGAAAAGATTGATAGTATCAGGAAGAAAATAATGGAAATTCAACCTCTAACATCTCATGATCCAGTCCAGTCTAAAGCTTCACAATTTGATTTTCAGAGCTTTACAGGTGTAGGACAGGAAGAGCTGTACAAACTTATCACCTCGGCTAAATCAACAACATGCTTGTTGGATCCAATCCCAACTAGACTTTTAAAAGAAGTGATAAGTATAGCCGGAGCGCCACTTCTAAATATTATCAACTCTTCATTATGTCTAGGTCATGTCCCTAAACCTTTCAAGTTGGCAGTTATTAAGCCTCTTCTTAAAAAATCTAATTTAGACCCAAATGATATAATAAATTACAGACCGATTTCAAACCTTCCGTTTATATCAAAGATATTAGAAAAGATAGTATCAGCCCAAATATGCACATTCTTGCAGGAAAACGATATCCTCGAGGAATTTCAGTCAGGTTTCAGGCCCCATCATAGTACAGAAACTGCACTAGTTAAAATTGCAAATGACTTGTTTTTAGCTTCAGACCAAGGCTGCATCTCAATTCTTGTCTTACTTGATCTTAGTGCTGCATTCGACACTATAGATCATGATATTCTAATAGATCGCTTACAAAATCACATTGGTATTCAGGGACAGGCGTTAAAATGGTTTAGATCCTACCTGTCTGATCGATTCCATTTTGTAGATCTGAATGGAGAACAGTCTGGTGTAATGCCAGTGAAATATGGGGTGCCACAAGGGTCAGTTTTAGGACCTCTGTTGTTCTCAATATACATGCTTCCCTTGGGTAACATCATCAGAAGACATGGGATTAGTTTCCATTGTTATGCTGATGATACTCAGTTATACATTTCCACAAAACCAGATGAAATACCCAAATTGTCTAGACTAACTGAGTGTATTCAAGATATAAAAGACTGGATGACCGATAATTTTCTTCTACTAAATTCAGATAAGACAGATATTACTTATTGGCCCAAAAACCAGTACACACCAGCTCTCACAATTCAGCCTGCGTTTAGAAGGATGTTCTGTTACCACCAGCTCGACAGTGAAAGACCTGGGTGTGATATTAGACAGTAACTTATCCTTTGAAAATCATATCTCCAACATCACAAAAACAGCCTTTTTCCACCTTAGAAATATTGCCAAGCTTAGGAACATTTTATCTGTATCTGATGCAGAAAAGCTGGTTCATGCATTCATGACCTCCAGACTGGACTACTGTAATGCATTACTGGGTGGCTGTCCTGCATCCTCAATTAACAAGCTACAGTTAGTCCAAAATGCAGCCGCCAGGGTTCTCACTAGATCCAGAAAATATGATCATATAACCCCAATATTATCATCCTTGCACTGGCTACCTGTTCAGTTTAGAATTAATTACAAAATAGCATTACTTACGTACAAGGCTCTAAACGGTCTAGCTCCCACATACCTAACCAGTCTTCTGATACGTTACAATCCAGGACGCTCCTTAAGATCAGAAAACTCCGGACTACTGGTAGTTCCCAGAATATCAAAATCTACAAAAGGAGGTAGGGCCTTTTCATATTTAGCTCCAAAACTTTGGAATAGCCTTCCTGACAGTGTTCGGGGCTCAGACACAGTTTCCCAATTTCAAAGTAGACTCAAGACGCATCTCTTTAATCTGGCATACACATAATTAATTTCTTTACCTGATACTCCAGTACATCTATCCTGAATGGCAACCACGCTAATTCTTTTCACCTGCTCTTTATTTTTCCACCCATCCCGAGGCATCTGGAGATCGTGCCAGCTTCAGTAGACAGAGGCCGACCCTGCTTTGACCCAGAGGCATCCAGAGAAGGACCAACTCCAGCTGGATTCTTCTTCATTTTGGTTTGGATCTACACATGCTGCTCCTGAGCTCCCAGTGATCCAGACCCCCATCTGCCCTCTGCACCTGCTGACTCATCCCTGTGCTGAACTGGACTTTGTGTTAATTTAAATTAACTTCTGTTTATGGAACTTTCATCTGCATAACACACATGATGTTATACAATTTCTGTTATCTGCTATCACCCAGATGAGGATGGGTTCCCTGTTGAGTCTGGTTCCTCTCAAGGTTTCTTCCTGTTGCCATCTCAGGGAGTTTTTCCTTGCCACTGTCGCCGTCACCCTTGGCTTGCTCATCAGGGACAATCTCATTATCTAGTCACATTTTTCTTACACATATATACATTTCCATAAGTCTTCTTTTCATTTCTGTGAAGCTGCTTTGAGACAATGACCATTGTTAAAAGCGCTATAGAAATAAAATTGAATTGAATTGAAGTTTAGAGACAAAAATGGAAAACTGGGAAGATGTCATTCTGCTGGGGGATTTTAACGTTGCTTTGACAAAATTGGATATTGGAAATAATTTGGCATTCAAAGGTGAAAGAGAGGAAGGAGCTAAAAAGATTAATGGAAAACCTTAATTTTATAGACATATGGAGAGAAAGAAATCAAAATAGAAGAGGATATTCCAGAAGAAAAACGGTAATGGGGGATTTAAAACAAAGCCGAATCGATTTGTTTTTGAGCACAAGACAAATAGAAAGAATGGTGAAAAATATATTTTACAAAGAAACTAGCTTCAGTGATCTTAACTTTTTATGTGCAGAGTTAGATATCACTGAAACTAAGAGAGGACCAGGGATATGGATATTAAATGCTAGCATTCTAAATAAGGTTTACTGTCGAAGGATACAAGACCTAAGGTGGAACATGAAAAATGAATTATATAAGGAGAATAAAAAGATTTGGTGGGATAATGTAAAATATGAAATAAAAGAACTCACAATAGAACATAGTAAACAATTGCAAAAATGAGAGGAAAAGAGAGTAAGGAAGGACCTGGAGTTAGAACTCAGGAATTGTAATGATAATGGTAAGGAAAGAAATAAACAGTGAAGAAATAACAAGACTAGAAAACAAACTAAAGCAAATAGAAGAGGAAAGGTGTAGAGGACAGATCATAAGAAGTAAGATAAAATATGCGGTAGAGGGAGAAAGGAGCACAAAATTCTTCTTTGACCTTGAGAAAAGCAGACAAAAAGCAGATGAAATCAAAGAAGTGCTGACCCAAAAAGGCATGGTAGAAAAAGAAAAGTTTTACAAAGTGTACAGGAGTTTTACAAGGAGATTTTTACAAGCAAAGGTGTCAACACAACAGATGAAGAAGCCCTACTGGAACACAAACAAGAGTAACAGAAGTGAACAAAAAGATGTGCGATGATGAAATAAAAGAGGATGAAATAGAAAATGTAATTAAGCAGCTAAGCACAGGGAAGAGTCCCGGAATAGACGGGATAAATTAATTTTATAAAAAAAATTTAAAACACCCCTAATTGTAGCGGATTTCACTCAGCACCACAAATGAACTACCGACACCAGGCTCTTTCGAAGAGGAGTCTGCAGTTTATTGACAGAGGAAAGACAATTAATACACACGCCTTCAGTTTCAATGTGATTCATCTGAAGGATGCAAAATAAAATGCATTAATGCAGGCCTCCTTAAAAGCAACTGCAATTCTTACGCACAGATCTATAAACATACATTCTGACTTTAAAAGAAGTTTCTTACATTCACTGCACTCAATGACACCTCTGCAGACTCAATACACCAAAAATATTTATACAAGAGAACATATTAAAATGGAAAAAGCCCACACTCAATTTTGGCGTAGACGGAAACATGAAACAAACGTGCGTTTATAAAACTCAAACTCAAAATATAAATCAAAATCTTAAACAGGTAAATAAAAGTCTATTCATTTCAGTTTCATAACTCCCTTATGATTCATATTTACTTAAACTTGAACTACTAAAGCACATTTTCCCTCCTTGATGTAGAGCACCGCGGAAACACACCTGACTCTCCAGTCACAGGCTGCTCTGAGAGAGCAGGTGCGGCTCGTCAACCAATAATAGCATCACTCCCAGATTAACAACAACAAAAAAATTGATAAATAAAAGTACCCATCTTTCTTCTTTTTCATAAGGTAAACAAATAAAGATCATACACTTAAAATAATATAAATATTTCTTTGCCTACGGAATTAACTAATTTGTAAACTATTTCAATTATTAAACAAAAAAAAAATTTGCTGGAACAGTTACAAAAAAAAAAAAAAAAAAAAACATAAATGACACTACATAATACCAGTTTTAAAATAGATCCATGAAGAAATTTTTATAGACAATGAAAATAGGAATCATAAAACTAGTATATGAGAAAAAAGGGAATAAAGCAGATCTTAAAAACTTTAGGCCAATCACAATGTTAAATACAGATTTTAAAATCCTAGCAAAAGTTTTAGCAAACCGACTGAAAAGCGTTTTACCTGAAATAATAACTACAACACAAGCATATGGAGTAGAAGAGATATAATATAAGAGATATAGCAGATATGGTCAGCAGTACAAGAGATACAATAGAATAGATGCAAGAGAAGAACAAAAAATTATATTTAATTAGTATAGATTTTGAAAAAGCGTTTGACAGAGTCGAACACCAATATATGTATGATGTTTTTAAAAAATTCAGATTCAGAGAAGTTTTTAGAAAGTGGATAAAAATATTTTATAACGAGATTTTAATATGTATTAAATGTAATGGATTTTTAACTGAATGTTTTACACCTACCAGATCCATTAGACAGGGATGCCCACTGTCTGCCCTGCTCTATACCATGATAGCAGAGCCGCTCGGTTTAGCAATAAAAGCCGACAGAGAAATAGAAGGAATAAATATAGGGAAGGATTCGCAACATGAATCGGTTTACTAGTATGCGGACGATACAACGCTATTGGTAAAGAACGTTAAAAGTGTGAAAAGGGCATTGTTGATACTCAATAGGTACTGTAATGGACTCTACCAGAGCAAATGGGGTTTAAAAAGGAAACTAAGAACAAAGAGAACATAGGAATACAAATAGGACCTCAAAGAGAGCAAACAAGATCACCTGGGAAAACACACTTGGTGGAATAGATAAAAAGAGTACAATTCTGGGGAAAAATGAAACCTAACAATTAAAGGGAAAATCCTGGTCATTAATGTGATGATGCTTTCTAAACTGTGGTACGTACTATCAGTAACACCAATGTCCTTAATGATATATAAGAGAATAAAGCAACTGATACATTTTCTGTGGGGGAAAGGAAGGGTAAATGTGGCATATGACACCTTAATAGGGAGAAGAGAGGAGGGAGGGATGGGGCTGCTAGACCCGTTTATAAGAAAGAAAAGTCTGAGGGTAAAGGTGGTACAGAAAACTTTAAACAACAAAAACACAGCAATGTGGAAAAAAATTATGGAGTTTTATGTAATGAAAGCAGGGAATTTTAAACTGGGTTGGATATTTTATGGATGAAAACTAAAAATTATATGTTATACGACCTACCTGTATTTTATAAATAAGTGTTGGAAGCATGGGGGGGATTTTTTAACTAACAAAGATAGAACCTAGAGGGAGAAAACAACTATTAAATCAACCCCTGTTCCTGAATCGCAACATCACAGAAGGAGATAACACAATCTACTTAAAAAAATGCTGGGATAGCGGAATTAGGCAAATAGACATATAAAATTAATGAAGGGTTTCTATCATTACAGGTAATTATAGATGCTGTCAGCAAAACGGGTGAAACATTTAACAACTCAAAAGTTCGAGAATATAAGCAATTGAGAGAAAGAGTGCCACCTCAGTGGATCAAAAAAATAGATGACAAGGAACAGGTAGAGCAAGGAAACAAATATCCAGACATACTTAATCCAGAGGAATGGTGAAATCACAAAGTTAAAAAAAATTTAAAATCAAAGAGATTTATGGTGTTTTAGGGATGCAGCGTTTGTAAAGATGATTGCAAATAATTACTGAAAAAAAAGATACAATTAACTTAGTGACGGTGACATATGAAGAAATTAAAAGATTAAATACATGGAACTGATTTTAGAAGAGTTAAATTTTTTACAAAGACACAACTGCATATTAACCGAAATGAGGCTATGTAAAATTGGTATAAGCACAAGTGCAACGTGTTGTATATATAAAAAGATGGATGAAGAATTATGGCATTCATTTTTTTTTTACTGTGAAAAGCTGAAGGATTTCACTGACAAACTGAAAAAAAAAAAAATGACAAAAAGAAATGCTCTATGTGGACCACCAAGATGAAATGACACAGCAGCAATGGTAAGAACGGTTTTTATTCTGTCCTCAAAAAACAACTGGTAATACATACGCATACAACTTTTTTCTGGTCGTGGCAAAATATGCCATATGGAGAAGGAGGAACATAGCTAAATAAAAAAGCAGAAGCAAATGTTTGCTTCCAGTTTTTCTTTAAAAAGTATCCAGTCATGAATTTATTGTATAGGTACTTTGCAGAGAATGAGAAAATTGGGATATTTGAAAACCAACCCAGTGCTAAAACGTGATGCAAACGGTTAGTAATTAATACTGAAATTTTTGTACTGAATTAAAAAAATGAATAAAATCTCGGAAGCTACGCAGGCTCGATACCACCTGGGAATACTAGGTGCTGTAAGCTTTTCAGTTTTATTCCTCATATAGTTTTTTTTTTTTTTTTTTAAGTTCATTAAAAAAAAAAAATAATAATAATAATAATAATTCTTCAAATAGGCCTCCCTTCAACCCAGCTCTCGCTTACGGCCATACCAGTCTGAGGGCGGCCGATCTTGTCTGATCTTGGAAGCTAAGCAGGCTCGAAGCTGTTTCTTTATTGTGTTTTAAAGTCAGAAATTGCAGATGGCACATGGAAGGACTTTATCTAAAAGCCAGACCAAGTACAATGAATAATTGTGTATAATTAGTTATCCTAAAACAATACTGTGTCCAATGCTGAAGCAAACATGAATTTTATTTTGTTTTACAATAGTAATATTTCATGATGAATGTGCGTATATGTGCTTCATATTATGTTCATAATGAAAAGAGATGCCCTAAATTATGAGGCGCCGTATAGGGCTTAAATCAAACTTCACTCATGCACACATACACACACACACACACATATGAAACAGTCACACATCTATATATACTACTATTTGCTCACACAACTACATATAAAATGTGCGCACACACACCTATGAGATGAGTGTACATATACAGTAATTATGCAAATATCCTGATTCGTGAATATGTCAACATGTCTTCGTTAAAACGTAAAAAAGTGCTTCGGGCTTTTTATAAAAATAATAATCTGGCTTTTTGCTGTTTGTGTCCAGCATTGAATAATTATTTCATTCATTATTTGACCACGGCTGGAAATAATAGCTGGAATGTCATTGTGAATTTATGACTGAAATAAAGCTGTTCATCGACATGCGTGAACCCGCGGCTCGTACTTTCACTTCACAAAAGGTGCAGAGATACCGCCCCAGAAAGTCATCGCCTCTTGCAATAAAGCACAGCAAACATACTACACCGGTCCATAAATAAAAAGGAATATTTAAGCATATACGCAAAATGTATTTCACTTAAATATTACAGATTAAAACAAGGAAAGTAGACGTGCTGAACTTCAGTTCATTGTGATGCGGACAAAAGGTCCAGGAAGGAAATGGGTTTCGTTATTTTACAAAATTTATGAATTACACTCAAAGTACCAAATCCAACTATGAAGTCTGATTTAATTGATATTAAACATTTTATTTGTTTCTATTTATGTTTTGCTGGCGAAATTTTAGGCAGAGACGTCTGCCCAGTCTTGTTAATTCTTTTTAAACCCCTCAATTCTGCCAATTCCCCCATCAGTGAAACCGGTTTGATAAGTTCACATCTATTGTGAATGAAAGGTGAGAAGAGGGATTATAGTAAGGGTCTGCGGGTGTTCACCTTCGAGCGAGTTGTCACATTGGATTCAGTAGACTAAAACAAAATCATGTTTGCTTCAGCATTGGAGACAATATTGTTTTAGGCTAACTTTATTAAAGATTATACATTTTCGTAATCTTTGTTGTACTTTTTCTTTTTGCACACGCGTGTGCATCTTTAAATTTGAACAGAAAATAATAATGGGCTGGTAGGCACGTTATTTTTTTATGTAAGTTAAACGGCTGAATGAAGTTAAATATACACAAATTAATAATTGCGCTTGCTTTACATTTGAGCACTCATGTGTAAATAGCTTTTTCATTGTAATTGTACTTTTAAAATATAACCTACGTATCTACAGTATAAGCATATTTAACTACTTCAGCTGTGAATGAGAAATTTGGTCTGGCTTTTAGATAAAGACCGTATTTGATATAATTTTATTATTCAATTAATTATCTTATTATAAATACAATTCTTATTCTCTATATTCTTGTCGAATATAGTGTTTCAGAGCAAGCACTGTGTCAGAAGATTCTGCTGAATCTCGTCTCACCTTTCATTCACGATAGGTGTGAATTTATCCAACTAGGTGCGCACAATACTGTAGGGGGGTTTAGATGAATTAACAAGACAGTGCGGACGTCTCTGCCTAAAGTTTATTTCCCCAGCAAATGAAATCAGACTTCATAGTTGGAGTTGATACTTTGAGCGTAATTCACGAATTTACTGATTATTTTCAAATTCAGATTGACCTGTATATCAACTTCATAACTAGCGAATGCTTTAGTAAAGGGCTCTAAAACAGCTGCAATATGAATGACAATAGAATATTATACAGAACGTGCAAGTTGACGCCCATGCACGGATCGCAAACCATTAAAATGTTGGATTTGAATTAAAATGCCACACACCCACACACACATCTATATATCTATAGCTTTTTAATTCAACATTTTAACACATTAAGGATATTCGTGCTCAATTAAATTCTTAATTCATGAATTTACTGATTATTTTCAAATGCAGATTGACCTGTATATCAACTTGATAACTAGCGAATGCTATTAAATGTTAAATGCCATCTATGTTTACCTCATGGGTGAACATGTCCAAATTACAGCAAAAATTTTACATTTACACCAACAACATTCATCCATCAATGCAGTATGTCTGCATTTTAATCGATAAATCGCATGCATTTATCACCTTTTGATCAAAACGCTGCCTTTTGTAAAGTGAAACTGCGAGCCAGGGGTTTGAAATGAATTGTAGATTAATTTCAAAGCACAATTTAGTGCATCTCGTTTCATTATTATAAACATAATTTATGAATTACTCTCGAACGGGCGGTAGAGCTCTGATTAGACTACGTACAGTAGGAAATAGGCTCAACATCTCGGAGCCCATGCCTCATTTAAATAAAAAAATTAATGAAATATTGTAAGTGAACAACAGTAGCACAAGTTTAGAAAAAATATATTTATACTCTAAATAGAAGCCAAATTATTTTTAAAGGTGTCCCAGCTGGCACTATTCTTATTTTGCTCTTTGTCAGGGTAAATCGTTCAGTGACAACCCCGTAAAACTCCATGTACTGTACATCTGTATGAATAAACCGAGATGCCCACCCCTGTGAAAATGGTGAATTCAGGGAAAGGCTTCTCCGCGAGAGGTTTTGTCCGGAGCACTGAGCTTACGGATTCTAAAATTTACAGTTACTGTTTAATACATGCAGTGGAAGAGTCTGAGAATTTATTTACCATAAGCTTTGTTGCATTGTTTTTACACAACCTATGATTTCACCTATGCTATTTTACAAATGGAATATTTTTTAAAAATGTTACACTCTTAAAACTGCTGGATTAAATGTTAAAGTGCTGGGTTATTTTATCTATTTATTATTATTTAGTAGATTGCCTGTTAGAAATATCCCAAATGAAATTAATCCGCTGTTTTACCTACTGCAGAGGTAACTAATCAGCGATAGTTTTCACTACTACTACTAATGATAATACTGAATGGAGAAATCGCAGTCAAAGAAGAATCATCATTGAGAAGAAAATGAAGAATAAATACATATCAGTATTTAAAGTTTGAGCCCGACACGTTTATGAGCTCTGTCGCTTGCTTTCAATGGGTACCTAAGAGAGAGAACGCATTTTTGGCTTCAGTAGACACACAATACTTCCGATTGAAACATGACTGCCCCCTACAGGTAATGAACGGCATTTTCACAGCTTCCCGCGAGCTGCCGCGGAAGCGTGCGAGATCCCTTTTCAAGAAACGTGCATTCTTAATGGCCAGATCTGTATCAAAGTGGTGGATGAAGATGGTATCTGGAACTGTGCTTTGCGGATTCCCATTAAACAATGGGAAGACCCAAGCGGGTCCCACAGCCTGAAACATCTTACTTCCCTGATAGTGGATGTAGCCATGCCCCCCCCCCCAACACTACCAGAGAATGCAGTTTTTAACAGGCCCTTACACCATTTTTAACCATCACGCCAATGAGTCTCACAATCTCCACAATGAATGTGAGGTGTGTGATATCTCAGACAAAGGTACAGAGCATTTTATCACAACTGTGTACTTTTAATGCAGATGTCTTTTTATTGCAGGAGGATTTTTTTTTAGTAAACACACCATGGAAACAGATGTGGACCCCAGGACCCTCTTTATGGAGCGGTTCCAATTTTAACAAAGCAGACAGGGTTGCCATTTTAATTAAAAATCCCAACATCTTGGTGAAGGGCAGCACAGTGGTAAAACTAGAACAGGCAATTTTAGTGTACCGGACCACCTTAGGTAGGGATTTTAACATTTTAAATGTGTATGGTTTTTACTAAAACAATAAACGGTATGACCTTTTTTGAAGAGCTGCAGCCCCACATGCTAGGGAGAGTTCCCTTAATAGTGGGAGGAGATTTTAACTGCATTTTATCTAGAGTAGACAGGGAAGGGGCAGGAGAGGATTTTAAGGTAGATAAATGATCGGGTTTATTGCAGGGATTAGTTAGAGACTTTAAACTATTTGAACATTTTAAATCTCTGCATCAAAGAGAGGTGGGCTTCACCTGGTTCAGTGGTGATGGTACCAGAGCCTCTCGAATTGAATATATTTTACAAGGGATTGCCTGCCTACTGATGCCACATTGACCCCCCTCTTTTTCTCTGACCACATCATGCTATCTTGCACTCTTTCATTCGCCACAGGTGTGATGGTAGGGGGAGGGCTGTGGAAGTTGATTTGCTCTCTGTTAGAGGATGAGTAGGTAATTAGGTAATACAGGGAGCAGTACAGCCTCTGGCAGACCCTCCAGGACTTTTACGAGACATGTGCACAGTGGTGGGAATGGTAAGACAAGACGAGACAGTTTTTTTTAAAACAAAGGAAAGTGGGAAAAAATAGGGAAAGGCGACGTGTTGGGGCTACAGAAAAGACTGCAGAGATATTTTAACCTTTTAAAATTAAGGTTTTGATTTTACTGAAGAGATTGAAAATGTTAAAGAAGAAATGTCAGTTTTAGCTAGAATCCGATTCAAAGACATAATACAAAGAAGCCGAGAACAAGGGACTGAAGGTGAAAAATGCACAAGATACTCTTTTAATAAAATAACAAAGAGTGGGGCAATCACCATGATAAAGGAGGGAGAAAAGGATTTTAAAAACAATGAAAACATTTTAAAAGGTGATCGAGAGATTTTATCGAGACCTATATCTAGAAAAAAAAAAGACGTGCATAGAGAAACCTTACGGGAAGTTTTAGATTGCAAACTGGATAAAGAGAGTGTGGTTTTAAAGCAAGATTTTACTGTCCCCACTCTCCACTCCTATTTGTAGTTTGCATCGAGCCACTGACACAGATCCTGACAAGGGACAAATGGATTAAAGGACTTGACCTACCAGGTAGACTGTCAGCGACTTGCACTTTGTAATATGGACGATGTAACCCTTTTATATTCTGACCTTTGATTGGTCCAAAGAGCAATGCACTTAACAGACTGGCCTCGGGTGCTAAACTCAATAGGAGTAAGATGCAAGACCGGTTTTAGATTTGAATTTTAAAGAAACGGACAAACATTTTAGGTAGGCCTTAAATTCGACAAAGAGGTAGGTGGACAGGAAAACTGGACTGACACGTTAGGAAAAGTTAGGCTGGGTTTTTGAGACTGAGACAGTTGACACGCGATGGCAAGTTTTTATTTATAAACGCTGCAATTTTACCTCTGCTTTTACTCTTGTGTTCTGTTTATAGTCCTCCAAGGAGTTTCCTTCTAGCCTTTGAGAGGGCAGTCTTTCATTTTCTGTGGGGCTCCAAGTGGGACAGATTGAAGCGGGAAATGTATATTCATGCATTACCCAGGGCAACCTCTTTACTGCTGAGGATGGGGTGGAAGATGCCAGGTCCTTTTATGCTAAACTCTTCCAAGCAAGAGAGGCAAGAGGGGACCTGGCTTAAATGTTGTCACAGGCCGGCTTCCAGAGAAAGAGGTAGCAGAACTCAAGGAACACGTTTCGTTGACAGAGTCTTTAAAGACTGGGGTAGATCCTGGTGGAGATGGCTTATCAGTCGAGTGGTACCGAACCTTGATGGCAGTCTTTGGGGGGAGGGGGGGGGGAAGCATTGGAGACCGGTATCCTACCTCTGTCAGCAAGAGTGAGGCACATTACTCTGCAGCACATAAAGGGTGACAGGATGGACTTGGCCAATTGAAGGCCAATAACATTACTTACGGCATACTATAAAATCTTGGCTAAAGTCAAAAGTCTGCACCCAAAAAGGGTGATGGCCTCAGCCATTCACTCGTATCAGTGCCCGGATGCACATGCAGCCTGAACCTGACACTGATCAGGGACACATAGCGTGGGCTGAGCAACGTCGGGTGCCACTGGCCTTGTTGAGCCTGGATCAGGAGAATGCCTGTAATTGTGTGCCCCACACGTTTCTCTTTGCGGTTTTACAGCAAATGGGTTTTGGTCCAGGATTCATGGCCATGGTACACTTGCTGTACGCGGAAGCTGGTAGCTGTGTGAATATAAATTCTCCAAGCTAACTGCACATGAGCCTTCTGTGGAGAATGGTCCAAAAGAAAGACTCAGAATGAGCGACATGGAATCCAAGCTGCTTCAGATAAATTACAGATCCTGGAAGAAAAGTTGGTCTCAGGGGAGTCCTCAGACTGAGCGATTTAAAACACTCAAAGAACAAATTACGTGTCTTTTTTTTTTTTAAGTCGTGCAAAACCGTTTGCAATACTGACTGAGGCTTGAAAGGGCTTGAAGCGTTTTTCTTCGAGGGAGTTCAAACTAGGCAGAGAAAGTCTGGGATAGAGGTGGTGCAGCATGAGGGGAAAGAAACAGTGACAGGAATTTTGAAAGTGGCATCCAAATGTTATGTAGAGCTCTTTAGGTAAAGAGGCCAGGAAGGGAAGGACAAGAATCGCTTGCTGGAATTTCAAATATTTCAAAATTTCAAATGAGAAACGCAAAGCTCTAGAAGGTGGTTCTATGTAGTTTTCTATGATTTGATAGGACCAAATCTGCTGGCCATTCTTAAAGAGTGTATAGGTCAGGGGCTTCTTACCCCTTCCATGCAGATGGGCTGCATCACACTGCTTCATAAAAAAGGCGAATGTTCTGACCTGGCAAACTGGCGCCCAATAACTTTGCTAAACGTACAAAATCTTAGCAAAGGCCATCACACTGACATTGAGGGGAGTGATTGGCTCAGCTGTCCACCCAGATCAGACTTGTGGGGTGCAAGGTCGGACTTGTGCTCTTAATTTGTGTCATCAGAGATGTTCTTAGCAAGGCTGAAGAACAAAACGGTCCCCATAGCTTTATTGAGTTTATACCAGGAAAAAGCCTTCAACTGGACAAGCCACACCTTTCTCTTTTGCATTTTAGTGAAGCTTTAGAGAACTTTGGGCCTTTCTTTGTAGGGTTGGTAAAGCTACTCTCTGAGAAAGTGGTCAGCAGAGTCTACATCAATGGCTTCCTGTCAAGGGCAGTGAAGCAGGCAGGAGAAGTGAGACAGGATTGCCATCTCTCTCCGCTGCTGATGGCAATCGAAACCATTAGCTGCTCGTCTGCAAGCTGGTCAAGGACTAAAAGGATTTCATGTGCCGGGGGGGGGGGGGGTGAGTAAAGCCCTTGTCTCTTTGTATGCAGACTTGTTCTTGACAGATGAGGGATATAAAGAGAGAGTGAGGGCTCACTTAAATTCATACTGGGGCAGCTGTAAATGCCTCCAAGTCAACAGTTATGGCGAGTAGTTTGTGGGTAGGAAGGCCAACCGGCTGGTGCGGTTACCCGGCGTGTAAAGATGGGATTAAGATACAGGGAATTACATTTTTTCACGCCGCTAGTGGGGCAAGAAACTGGGTTAGAATGCTGAAGAAAGTACAGCAACGCCTAAGTGGACTGGAACTCTCTTCAGCCGGCATATTTGGAGAGTGAGGCAAAAGACCTAAACTAGCTGGGGGCTTTAAGGCATATCCCAGTAAGAGAATGCCTCTATTGTTTTGGGGGTACAAGAAACCCCTTATGCCCAGTAGAATGCGGCTCGGAAGAGACAGTGGCCCATGTGCTAGGTCTTTCTGGGAATTGGTAAAAAAGTGGAGTGGAGAAAGCCTTGTGGTTCCCTGGAACGATGATATGGTGCAGTTCGGGGATGGTTTGAAGGCACTGAAATCAAGTAAATATAAGATTATATGGACAATAGTGTCGGAAGGGAAAAGAGCAATATGGGGTTGGAGGGTCCATTTTTCATATATTTTTAAGTCGCATGAGAGTCATGGAGGAGAAAGAGAACATCTAGGAGCACCCAAGAAGAGAATAGGGTAAATGGTATGTACTGGTGGGATGTCAGGGGGTTTCATTGTACATCTCTAGAGTCAAAAAAACCTCAAATCAAAATGCAGAATGCAGACAAGGAAAGCGAGGGAGGGGCATTAATTCCTTTGAATGTGAGTGGGTGAGTGAGTGATTTGGAAAAGGCAGTGAGGACGTAGTCGAAAGCGGAGCAGGGTCTAAATTTTAATCGATGAAACCTTGCTGTAAAGTATGTTTTGCTTTTATAAAGATTTGATGTTTTTCCTGGTGAGTGATAACCTTATGTGATGTTATTCACCTTTTTCATAGATTTTCTTTCACAATATATTTGTATATAGATGAAAATGGAAGTTTTTCCACGGGAGTAGGGTGTGTATGTGTGTGGGGGAGGGGGGTGAAAACAAATTTTGTTTGCAGGCAAGGCTCTTTTAGATGCCTTTAATGTGTTTTTTTTTTTTTGGTAAAATGATTCCTCTGTAGTAGAGTTGTTAGGTGAGGATGGTTTGATAAATTGTATAAGCTTTTTATTTTTCTTGCACATACCTGTAGGGAATATGTGTGTGTATAAAGAGTCCTGAAATATTTGCATGTGATGATGTGCTTGAATCAGTTTAAAGTACTTTTTACAAATAATTTTGTCAAAGTTACCCTGGCTAGATATGTACCCCATCTCCAGTTGAGTATTGGTCTCTTAAAACAGCAAATTTGTTCTGCAAAGAAATCATATTCTCAAGTTTAAAAAGTCAAAGAATCAGAACATGTAAAACAAAACAACTCTCAACAGTCTTGACCAACTAACTTTAACCAAAGTTTTGTTGGATCTGTCCTCAGCCAGCAGAGTGTAATGAGAGAGGTGAGTGTCCCTCAAGTCAACTTCCAAAAGGAAAAGCAGAAAGAAGTAGATCCCTTTGTTTTCTTCAAAATGCAGGCAAGTAGAAACTTTGTAATGAAGGGCTTCTTTTTCTTGTTGGGTTAGTTGACTTGGTATTTGTATTTTTCTTCTTTTGTGTTGCTCTTCATCCCCATGTAGACTTAAAAACAAACTTTAATGTATAGGTATAATTTTTTATTGTTTAAGAAAAACCTGCAGAACAGAACCTGCAGTAAAACAGATTCTTTTAAAATCCTAACGTATTGCATGGGAACATGCTTTCTCAGAGGATTACTCAACTGGAGTGGTGTGGTCTACTTTTGAACTCATCTATGTGCTTACGTGGGTATTGTTTGAAATTAAAAGTGAGTTGTGATTGGTAAAGCGGTTCACTCAATTACTCACTCAAGTAACAGTTTCACCTGGAGACTTGATTTTCCTCAAAATGGCTGTCACAAGAGATATAAACAAACCATAATCTGCCATTTTGTTTTTCAAAATAAAAGTAACCCACTAGCTCAATCCACTCTCATGCAGTTAGTTAGTAGTATAATGGAATAAAAAGTTCAAAAGAGGTTAGGGGGAACAAAAGGAGAAACAGAAGGCTCTGGCTAGATTAGGTTTAAAATGTATATATAAAAAAAAAAACTACGTAGGTATTAGTGCACATGCTCAACCAAGAATCTCCCCTTCGCCATCCCTTTCCCATCTATAAGTCTTATAGGAAATATTTCAGATGTAGGGAAAAAATCTAAGCTTCTTTCTCTCCTTCTCTTTGTGATTTGCCAACAACAAATCATCTGCCTCCATCTAATCCTATCCTCTGCATTCTCTACTCTTTTACTCTTTATACACACACACACTCACACATATATGTGCACTTACACAGTACGATTCTCGATTGCCATCAAAACTGAACGTCTCATGTCTCCCGGTGTGAGGTACCGGTGAACGCAAGGGGAATGAAGACACCTTCCTAAAAAAGAAGTAAATAAAAAATTGTTAGCCTGTATTGTTCCAAGTAAACGAACAAAATTATACAGAGACGCCCCAAAAATTTATAAACACTTCAACATGAATAATATACTCCACGCCTCCACGATGGTCACATGACAGCATCAACAATAGGGCGACTACTGATACCTTTGGAGGAAACATAATACTACTCACTGTTGACATAATTCAATCAAGTTTTAAAAAGAGCATAGATAACAACGGTCAGTGTGTATACACTTTTGTGCCCCTCTGTATTTGTTGATGGGCACTAGGCTGGACAAATATCTGTTGATGGGCCACAGACCATGTATCGCATCTCAAACATTTACACCTGAGTCATTAGCATAATAGCACCAGGTATGTTTTTCATACACATTTAACACATTCTAAACATTTACACCTGAGCAGATATTGTAAATATCTGCTAAACTAAAGCTATTGTGAAGATTTTCACCATAGAAAATATTCATAAACAACTCTTAGCTGCATAAGGCATTATTTTAGCCAGCTGTAGCTAACATGCTTGTGCTAAATAACATTACCGATAGCAGTGTCATAAGCTAACCAAAACTGAGCCAAATATATTAGCAACCATAATCTAAAGCTATCCAAAACGAGGTGAAATACATTAGAACATTTACAAACATCTGTAAACTCCATAAGGCATTAGCTTAGCCACCTGAACTAACATGTTTGTGCTAAGCTACATAAAGCAGCATGTTAGCATGATAAACATGCTAACCTAAACCATGTAAGTGACATTGAAAGACAAAGTTTCACATAAACTGGCATAAGCTAGCCGAAGTGAGGAATATAATATTAGCTTTATATTACCAGAATAAGAGAAAGACTTAATAACTTACCCATTGTCATAACAGCTTGTTTGAAAATCCTCTGCTGGATCTATTCACTCTTCAAAATGCTCCCGTTCGCCGTCGGAATTGTAATCTTCTTCTGAAGAAAAGATAAACTCCTCCCACTATCCAGAACATTCTGAAGCGCTTCCTCGGCTGTGTAGCGCGTGCCGTCTTCCAAACGCGCAGAAAACTCACTGAATCTGTGTGGAAACTCTGTGTTCAAGCCGGTGTCCGGGGGGCGTGGCCTCGCCTGTAGATTACCCGGGCTGTTTTCTGTGTTAATAGCGTGTGGGCGTGGCCTCGTCTGTAGTATTACCCGGACTGTTTTCCGAGTGAATAGCGTGTGGGCGTGTCCTGCCTCAGTTCATTATCGGATAATGAAGTGTGAGAGAAGTTCTGTGCCTCTCCTTGGTTTCACACGGATTACATAAACTGAGAATGTTTGTTGAGAATATAACTTGCATCATTTAAAAGTAGATCCTGTAAGCTTTCTATAGATATAATTCTCATGTCTGTGTGTGCAATATTCGCTGAGTTTCAATTAATTTTGACAACGTGTTAAAATTTTTTTTTCGCGGAGACTTAGACGGCTTCAAGCGCACCCTGTTTATTTTCTTTATTTTACAAAAGCACAACGTTTTGTGGATATTGTGAGTGTTCAGCAATAAAAGTAGACCCTTTACAGATTCAAATGATGTAATACACCTATGTGTAGGAACAAAAATGACAGAGCATTTTAAATTCTTTTCATGGTTACCAGAAAAAAATGCAAGTGGACCCGCCGGCGGGTCCGCCGACACCTAATTATTAAAATTAATATTACATTTTTGGTCACATGCACCTTACAGCACAGTGTAATGATTTTTTCATATATCCTAGTGAGGAAGGTGAGGTCAGGAGCAGGGTCAGCCAGGATATAGCAGCCCTGGAGCAGATAGGGGTAAGGGCCTTGCTCAAGAACTCAACAGTGGCAACTCGCATGGCTGGGGCTTGAACCGCCAACCTTTCAATCAGTAACCAAGTAACCCAGAGCCGTAACTGCTTGAGTCACCACTGTCCCACTGACACCTCAACCCTTGCAAAGCCTACAGTATATGGGCATAAAATTTTTTAATGTTGGACTGAATGCCAACTGAATGCAAACAGAACTCCAACACAAGAAGGAACACAGAAACAGTAACAGTAAACAAACAAACATAATAGTCTGGCTGAGACAACACACATTTTATATTTTTTTATTTTGTAGAAAGTGTTAGCTGTTAGGAAAAGATTAATGATTGATTAATGATTTAGTCAAAGTTTTGTTAAAGTGGGGCTAGTGAGCACGAGACACACACTGATGTTTGTTACACACACATGCGTGCACGAGAGACAGAGAGATACACAGTGGTGGCCAAAAATATTAAGACAGCACGTGCCATGTATTAGTTCTCTCTGTGCACAGAACAGGTGACGTCACCAGTTAGTTCAGGTCTGGGTGAAGAGTTGTGTTAAGTAAGGGAAAAATGATATATAAGTATATACTACATTATACTGTGCTCTACTGTATTGAATCACTTCAAACCAGATTTAGTCATGCACTTCAATCTCCTTTTGAATTATTATTTGTTTAAAGATATCTTGAATTACGACACTGTTTCTTGTTCCATTTAATCTTATTTTAATCACTTATTACTCATCTGTAAGGGAAAATTGCTGACATCCATGATCTCTTGGTTGCTCGTGATATTTTCTGTTGGACGGGGCACTCTGTCTCTGTCCTCATGTGATAAGGATATTTGCTGTGTGTAAGGACGAAAACGGCGTCAAGAAGTCCAGAGCATGCGTACTCTGTTCCTATTTCTCCGGCTTTCTTTAGTTTTTCTTCGGCCTTCTTAGCTTTTTATTTTGGTACACTGCATAGCAAACTCTCATAATATTTACTCATTTCTGTCCTTGATAATTCTCCTATCCTGTGCTTTGCCCGCACAGGAGGGTGTGTAACTACTATATATGTGTGTATGTTTATTGAATAAAATTCAGACTGGTAAAAGAGCAATCATCTGTGTTCTGGTTGTTCTTTGACCCGTTCTCCTGAGCTCAGAGGTGTGTTGCAGACGGACTGGCTTGCAGAGGGAAACGAATAAAGAAAAACCCCAACAGTTTTGGTGTCAGAAGTGGGATCCCTCTAATTAGGTGAGTATTCTCTTCTTTTGTTATGAGATATTTGCCTGATTACAGGGATCGAACATAGTAAGTTGGGTAAAGGAGTCCGGGACTCCGAAATAGGTACCTAAAAGTCACAGAGGACTTTGAAACTGTAGTGTCCGGTCCCTCTGCACTCGCCTACTTTTATTTGTCTGTTTATTTGTGTTTAAAGAATTAAGTTTTGATCAAGTGTGTCCAAAGCAGCATGGGTAGTGGCAATTCATTTCCAAAACCTGAATCCGAGGAAACACCTCGAGATTGGATGAGCAGATGTGGTCTAGCTTACTTTACTACTCCGTGGTTGGATAATCTTGCAGGTTGGACCGAATCTGAGCCTCAATTTTTGACTTATCCTCGTGTGGGGACGTTTAAGCCTGAGTATCTGTTCTCTGCACATTCACAGATTTATGAGGGACTCGGTGATCCAAATTGGGACTATCCCTATATGGGGTCTTGTTATCAAAAGTGGGTCGAAATGAAAAATTTCTGGGACAAATATAAAGGAACAAAGTCACAAAAGGGAGACCCAAAGGTCCCCAAGGTAACCCGGGAAACTAAGATGAAAGCGTGCGTGGCAGGCTTTTTGCCTCCGCCGTATAATCCCAGCTGTCCCACCATGACCACTTCGTCCATACGAAGTGCACCTGTGGGGGCCAGAGAGAGCGCCTCACTAGGATGCCCTCCACCAGAGGACAAGATCCGTTACGGTGAGTCTGGAGGGGCACGGGGCTGTGGAAGCAGGGGGTATGATGGTAAGAATGGTCCCTTTGACCCTGAATCCCCATATGACCCATCTGGTCCAGAATACCCTGAAGACCCTGACAACCCACTGGTGTCAGGCAAAAATAGTGCTTTTGTTTGGTCTGTGAGTGGTAGGGGTGGTCCAAAAGTTGATCCTCCTTCTATAAGTATGTTAAAGGACATCATTAAAATGTTGCCACCGGTCAGCAATGTTTTGCATTTTGTGGACATGTTAATTAAGTCCTCTCGCCATTGTCAGTTAGTTGGGGCAGATTACAAATTCATCTTACAGTATGTGTTAGGAGAAATGTATGATGAGGACGAGCTTGTTAGAAAGGTCCGCTGTTTACACCCCGATAGCGATCGAGTCGATAAGACTGAGGTTGCAGAATTGATTGAGGTCCGGCAGCCCACTGTTATGAAAACTCGGTCTCAAGTTGTGCAAAAGGGCGGTGACCCCTCGACCTCAGACACCACAGAATCCAAGAAAGAAAAAGAAACGGCAACCGTGTGGCGAACAGAGCACCATTTTTTTTGGAGGGATGATCCAAAAGCATTAGAAATGCTAAAGAAGGATCTGACAGCATACTTGCTGTCCAAACAGCAGTCGAAGCAAGACTTGTCACAAGTAACTAATTGTAAACAGGAGAAAAATGAGAGTACCTCTCAATTCTTAGTGCGTTTCAAAGAAACATGGACTCTTTTGGGTAACTTAGATTTAAACACAAAGGAGCCCAATTTGCTCTTCACCAATACTCTTGTCAATAACTGTAGACCAGATGTTGTTAAGGTGTTGAAATTTCAACTTTCTGGCAGATCCACCATGACTGTTGACGACCTGGAAAAACGTATAAGGACGATGGAAGGAGATGGTATGTTGGATTGTAAACAAATTGCATGTTTGTTTGTAGAGGGAGATAAGCAAAGCGATAGGGGATGTGGACGTGAACGTGGGCGTGGCCGGGGCCGCGGAGGTTTTGGAAGAGGGCGCGGAGGTTCACAGGGGCCTTCATGCCGGGTAGGAAACTGTTATTATTGCAACAAGGAAGGTCATTGGGCTAGGGAATGTCATAAGAAGGCTAGGGAGGAAGGTCTTCTAAGTGACGGACAGTGGCATGATGTGAACACTGTCTTCCCTCCACCACCTGCCCCACCTGTGTCACAGCAGTGCCAAGGCCGGTGGCCGCCCTCAGGTGGTCCCTATGCCCTCGCTTGTGACACAGGAAACCCCTATAACAATGCATAGGGTTGCCTACAGAGCTTACACCCCGCAATGTTGCTTTGCACTTTTGAGTCACCCCAGGTTAATGAACTGCCTTTTATTGAGTTGTGTGTGGAAGGTCACCCTTTTTCTTTTTTGGTAGATACTGGGGCGACCATGTCATCTCTAGGCTAAGATTATGAGGGGCCTCTTTCTGGAAAAAGCATGAGCTCTGTGGGAATAGAGGGGGTTGCGCAAAGGAATTATTTAACACCATCACTCAGTGTTACGTGTTCTTATGATGACAATCTTCATTTTTCTCACCGTTTTGTCTGTATGCCTGACTGTCCTTTTAATCTCCTAGGGCGAGATTTGATGAGCCGGCTGCATATGTCTCTTATCTTCTCTGGTGCAAAACTTACTGTCAAAGTGCCCGACACTGCCCCCCCACCTCCTCTTGCACATTTAGCATAAATAACTCTTTCCTCTTTTTACAGAGCAGCTCGCTCCCTGAATGCCTCGATAGCGTGCCGAGAGAACTGTGGGCAGAACACAAGGACGAGGTGGGATTAGTACATTGTGTACCGTATGAGGCCAAAATAAAACATCAACACCCTGTGTATGTAAAACAATATCCTCTATCTGAGGCCAAAGCCTCAGGCATTGATGTGATTTTAGGCTCTCTCTTAGAGCAAGGTGTTATCAAACCATGCGTTAGCTCTTATAACACGCCTGTTAATCCTGTACTCAAGCCCAACGGCACATGGAGGTTTACACAAGATTTGCGCAAAATTAATGAAATAATTATTCCTGTTGCACCTGTTGTACCTGATGTGCTTTCCGTCGTTTCCTCCATTCCATGTCACCATTCACATTTTTCTGTAATTGACCTCTGTTCTGCCTTCTTCAGTGTTCCTGTGGAGGAGCAGACCCAATCTCTTTTTGCATTTACTCATAGTGGGCGACAATATACGTGGACACGCCTCCCTCAGGGCATGATTGACAGCCCAGCTGTTTTTGCGTCAGTAGTAAGAGATGCGCTTGCCGATCTGACTCTCCCCACTGATTCTGTCTGCCGTCAATACGCGGATGATATTCTTGTGTCTGCAGCGACAGCACCTCTCTGTGAGAAGGCTACCATCTGTCTCCTCAGGCATCTGGCTCAAAAGGGCTTCAAGGTATCAAAAACTAAGTTACAGTTTTGCAAAGACACTGTCAAATATCTGGGTTTTGAACTGTCCCAAGGTCAGAGACGCCTCTCGGATGAACGCATCAGGGTGATCCTCGACACCAAGCGCCCTGGCACAAAACACGCGCTGATGGCTTTCCTGGGCCTAATCAACTACTGTCGACAATGGATCCCTGACTGCTCCTTTTATGACAAGCGTCTCAGGTCAGCCATTTCTCATACTGATCCTCTACAGCAGCCACTGACCTGGACAGCAGATATGCTCAAAGCGTACAAGGAACTGAAACGAGCGCTGTGCTCTGCCCCGGCACTGGGCCTTCCGGACTATAAAAAGCCCTTCCATCTCTATGCATGTGAACACGAGGGTACGGCATCTGCTGTTCTGGCGCAGGAACATGGGGGGGGAATGAGACCATGCGCATTTCTCTCCAAAACTTTAGATACAGTGGCACAGGGCCTGCCTGCCTGTCTTCGGGCCGTGGCAGCGTGTGCTTTGATGGTACAGGACGCGGAGAAAATTGTTCTTTCGTATCCTTTGATTTTGCACTCCCCACATCAGGTAAAACAAGTGCTCCTCAACCTCCAAACACAACATATGACCGCCCAGAGGCGCTCAGGTTACGAAATTATCCTTTGTTCTACTAATAATCTCGAAATTAAGCCCACCTCCTCCTTGACCACCATGGGACACGCTCTCTCACGTCTACTTAATGCCCAAGATGACACATTACATGAGACAGATCATGACTGTTGTTCTGAGCTTATTCACTGTACTAGCATCCGCTCTGATTTATCTTCGACTCCACTAGCAACAGGTGATGTCCTGTTCGTTGATGGTTCCTGTTCAAAACCGTTTGACGGAAAGTTTCTTTGTGGTTATGCTGTATGCGCACCTCCGGATATTACTGTAGAGACGTTCTCACTCCCCTTTTCTTCTGCTCAGGCGGCTGAGCTTTTCGCTCTCACTCGTGCATGTGTGCTTTCTGAAGGGAAAGATGTTACAATTTATTCTGATTCTCGTTATGCTTTCGGTGTCTGTCACGATTTTGGGCGAATTTGGCAGGCCCGTGGATTCTGTGCAGCTGATGGCAAGCCTCTTTCTCACTCTTCGCTGGTTCAGGATTTAATGAATGCCTGTCATCTCCCCCGATCGTTGGCCATTGTTAAAACTAAGGCTCATTCGTCTGGCGACTCATTTGAAGTTCGGGGTAATTCCCTGGCTGATAGGGTGGCTAAGGCAGCGGCCAAAAAACAGATTTTCTTTCCTGCTTCCGATTCAGATTCGATTAATACATCTTTCCTCGCTAGCTCCTTAATTCCTGATTTAGACCTTCTTTCGATTCAATCATCGGCAACTCGGAATGACTCGTCATTTTGGCAGACACAACATGCGTACGTGGCATCTGATGGTCTATGGTATTCTGCTGATGGGCGGTTGTGTTTACCCTCTCATTGTTTGCCATTCCTTGTGCGTGAGTTTCACGGTGTTACACATCGCGCACGAAGAGGGGTTAAGGAAGAAATGAAAAAGCTTTTTTGCATCGCTAATTTGAACAATACTGTTGATTCGCTACTTTCACGTTGTTTACTGTGCGCACAAAATAATGTTGTGCCGGGTATAGGGAAGCACGAACACCTTCCTCTTCCCTCAGTACCGTTTGCAGAATGGCAAGTAGATTTTACTCATACGCCTTCTTGTGGACCTTTTAAGTATTTGTTGGTATTGGTAGATAAATTCTCACGATGGGTTGAGGCTTTTCCATGTGCACGTGAAAATGCAAAAGTGGTGACGCGGATCTTGGCAAAAGAAATTATTCCACGATATGGGATCCCACAGGTCATTGATTCTGATAAGGGAACTCCCTTCACTTCACGGGTCACGCAGGCACTGTGCAAATATTTGTCTTTAGATTGGCATTTTCACATCCCATACCACCCACAGTCTTCGGGTATTGTAGAGCGTACCAATCGTACTATTAAGGATAAGTTGAACAAAGCCATGCAAGACAGGAGCACAAAAAATTGGCCAGAGTTGCTCCCTGCTGTTTTGGCCGAGATTAGAATGACTCCCAGAAAAGATGTACAATTATCTCCACATGAGATAATATTTGGTCGCCCCTTTCCTACTCCATGGAGGAGGGGCAAAGCTGCTTTGGGCACCTCAGATCTGGATGTTCATATCGCTGAGTATTCTGCAGCCCTAATTGAAGTATTGGCAAAAAATCAAGAAAAGGTGGCTCAAGTAGCACCACACATGTCCGCCCGGCCTACTCATCCCTTTAAGGCAGGGGACATGGTTCTGATTAGATCATTGAAACCAAAACCATTAGGACAATGTAAATATGATGGACCTGCAGAGATAGTCGCGATAACACGAACTGCCGTATTAACCAATTTGTTTCCACAGTGGATACATGCTTCCAGATTGAAGAAAGCGCCAGCGTAATGGCGCATGCGATGCTATATGCTTAATGAAGGTATAATTGTATAATTAAATAACTCTGTGTTCTTTTAGTGTGTTTTATGTATGTGTGCAGAGGAGGAGTAGATGACTTTCATGAGCTGAACATCGTGCCACCGCAGCGGTGATCACCCTGAGGAAACAAGGCTGTTCATTGAGCCCCGGCGGATCCTCTTCGCTTGCCACTCGGAGAAAACAGCCTCCTGCGTTCCTGCAACCGGATAAACTACTACGTTACTATTGATTCTTCTTATCATTGTGAGACCGACACTTTGAGGGAGTACGTTCTGCATAATAGTCAATTAGCTAAGAGGGGTATCTTTCGACCTCATAAGGTGGGACGAGTGCGTAAAAGGGCGTGCCTGCACTCCGAGCACCCGCGTGTCAAGAATGGTCATGGTTACCCCGAATTAATGATATATGTGATTACTCCCGCCGTACGTCTCGTGTGTTATCTCTTAGGACACCCTCCTCATTGTTATTGGTGTAGGATAAAGTTAGGAGGAGAGTGGGCACCTCTTATTGAGGAGCATGCAGGTTGTAAAACTCGTTTGGGTCCTGGGAACCATGGGATTGGGATTAGCCCATCCCCACGATAACATCTTCTGGCAATTCGCTAATTGGACTGCCAGACAGTATACTAATGAGTCTTGCTATGTGTGTCAGGTTGTCCCCCCCTCCACTAACCAGCATTCCCTGAAGACCAAAAATGCTTCCTTGACAGACACCTTAATTACTGTGGCTCGAGTGTGTATAACTGACGATTGTTTGAACACGAACACTTCCACCTCAAATTTTACTCACGCGAATTATACCGAAAAATCGGGGATTAGGTGGTGTGAAAATAACACGGATCAGGGTTCCTGTGTAACGGCGCTGCGTACCACCCTAAAAATTTCAAAACGCGACGTGCCTCGGGTGCTAACATTTAAAGCCCTGGTGAGCGGGGGATTTCCGACATGCTTTGTAGGTCTAGGAAACGTAACAGTTGGCAATACCTCCATTCGACATTGTAATCGCACATATTGGCCGTATGGTGAGAATCACACTTGCGATGGAAATCATTCATGTTCCGCCATCCATCCTGGTGCAAAAGGGACCACAGTGATGCCGTTAGACTGGTTCTGGGTGTGCGGTACATCTGTTTATACGTTTTTACCTGAGCATTGGTTTGGCACCTGTGCTCCTACCCAATTTAGAGGTTCCCTTTTGATAGTCACACAAAACCCACATGGAAGCCAACATCACCATCGTACTCGCAGATCGTCTGATGATTCTTTTCCTCCTCCTGAACATCAGCTCCAGCCCAAGCTCAATAAATTTTGGCAGGCCATGTTACCCCATTATGGCGTGACTCAGTTATGGAATCAGATCGAAGTAACACATTATAGGTTAGCCACTTTTGCTAACGCCACGAATCTTGCCATAAAAGGCATAAAGGAGGAGCTCACTGCCCTCCGGCTGACCAGTGTTCAAAACCGCATGGCTCTCGATATCCTCCTGGCCAAAGAAGGGGGCGTCTGCGCCATGGTGGGAGATAGTTGTTGTACCTTTGTCCCCGCGAACGATGACGAACACGGACAGATAACCACCGCTCTGGAAGAAATGCAGCGGGTAGCAGAGCAGTTGCATGATGATGAAAAGGGTCAAGTGGGTTGGGGTTTGTGGTATACTCTTTTTGGCCAATGGGCCCCGTATGTGTCTTTAGTGGTTCCAGTAATGTGTGTGTTCTTGTTGATTTTCTTTTGTGGCCCATGTATCTTGAGATGTTTTCAGTCACTTATGTATCGCTTCATGCAAGGGTATATTCCTGTCCCTCCTGTTCCCCCTCCAGCACCATCTATGTATTTTACATCTAGAGTTTAGTTCTCGTGTATAGATTTATCCATAAAGATTTAAGGATAAAAGAGGGGAATGTAAGGGAAAAATGATTTATAAGTATATACTACATTATACTGTGCTCTACTGTATTGAATCACTTCAAACCAGATTTAGTCATGCACTTCAATCTCCTTTTGAATTATTATTTGTTTAAAGATATCTTGAATTACGACAGTTTCTTGTTCCATTTAATCTTATTTTAATCACTTATTACTCATCTGTAAGGGAAAATTGCTGACATCCATGATCTCTTGGTTGCTCGTGATATTTTCTGTTGGACGGGGCACTCTGTCTCTGTCCTCATGTGATAAGGATATTTGCTGTGTGTAAGGACGAAAACGGCGTCAAGAAGTCCAGAGCATGCGTACTCTGTTCCTATTTCTCCGGCTTTCTTTAGTTTTTCTTCGGCCTTCTTAGCTTTTTATTTTGGTACACTGCATAGCAAACTCTCATAATATTTACTCATTTCTGTCCTTGATAATTCTCCTATCCTGTGCTTTGCCCGCACAGGAGGGTGTGTAACTACTATATATGTGTGTGTGTTTATTGAATAAAATTCAGACTGGTAAAAGAGCAATCATCTGTGTTCTGGTTGTTCTTTGACCCGTTCTCCTGAGCTCAGAGGTGTGTTGCAGACGGACTGGCTTGCAGAGGGAAACGAATAAAGAAAAACCCCAACAGTTACACACACATGCGTGCACGAGAGAGAGAGAGATACACAGTGGTGGCCAAAAATATTAAGACAGCACGTGCCATGTATTAGTTCTCTCTGTGCACAGAACAGGTGACGTCACCAGTTAGTTCAGGTCTGGGTGAAGAGTTGTGTTAATTAAAATCAGCTAAAAATTAACTAAAATCTGCTTTAGTTAATTGATGGAACAGATAAGTGGCAGGAATTATACTTTCTGAAGCAGGGGTGTCCACCTCTGTACAAAATGCCTAAAACTCTCAAGTGAATTGTGAACTTCTGTGGAAAATTGGTGTACATGTTGTTCATGTTCATACACATCCTGCCAAATCTTTCCTACCTTTTAATTTCTGGCAAAGTAATGACAATAGCAGGTGAGAAAGGTCATACATGTAGTCTGGCAAAAATGGAGAATCTGCTACTAACGTGCCTAAAAAAGCGATGATTCTGAAATGAGACACTTTCAAATAAATATGGCTATTGCAAGTATTCATGAAACAGTTAAATTATATTCAGTACCACCAAAGGTCGGTAAATTGATAGCACTCGTGATAATAATAATTTTAAGAATCTGTAATTGTGGAGGAAATGACACTTGAGAGTTTGTCAGTGTGCTCTGACTGTGTGCAGTTGCAAGAAAACTAGCTGTGATCTTACAGTAACTTAGAATAAATGTTTACTTTAACTTAAAACCATCATAAAATTTGGGTTGGGGCTCATAAATAATGGGAAAAAATGGCTGACTAATAGTTGCATGGCCAGGTGTAGCATGACTCAGCAAGTAAATAAAAGTAGAGCATGCTTTTCACTAAAGAAAGAACAAAGACTGAAAGCAGGAAGACTCACACAACTGGCAAAGCATCTAGAGAGAGGAAACTCAGTACTGGTCATCATGTCCATGGGTTTCATACTTGGGTTTGCATTTACTGACTGCAAAGAATTTTTATTCAAGTATTAAAGGCAATCCTTAAGTTTAATTGTTTTTCCCCATTATTTATGAACCCCCAAAATAACTGTGTGTGTATGTGAACATGTCTGTAATTCCTGAATGGTTAATGCCACACTTTGCTTGCAATTTCACTGGCATATTGAGTGTTTCATTTGAATGTGGTGATGTACAGAGGCCAAACGCCAAAACATTACAAAATTCATACTGGGTGTATGTTCAATTGTTATCGCATGTCTGATGTTCAATTAACTTATTCTGCATTATTTTTCCCTGCTTTTAAGGCTCTCAACAATCTGCTGATTGGGAGGACAGCAGAAAACCTCTTTCTGACCACTCCAGTGCTGTGTCCCAAGTCTGGGAATCCCCCTCATCAATGGACAATTTTACAACATTAAAAGGCTGTACATCCAAGGGCTGCATCCCAGTGCTGTGGGTGTGACATTTACATTGCTGCATTTCAATCTTATGAATCTTTTGAACAATGAGTAATATTTATGACTGTTTGATCCTGTTCATACTTAAAATGGTATTTACAATTACTGTAAAATACTGTAGCTGCTGTTTTATGATCATAATATTCCTGATTAATGCTATTAACTATTGCAAGCCAATGCTCCCAATTATAAATTTTATACTAAATGAGCACAGTGAAATGGTTGCATCTGGGATACAACAGTTTGTTTTAACTAGTATGTGAATGGACGTGTGTCTACAATACAGAGTTGAAAAAGGTTTTGTGGTCAGAAAATGTTTAATGTTCTAGCACCTCTGATCAGTGCTTGAATGAAATATTGCTCCAAAATACTGTATGAATATGCAATATTTTAACCATAACTAATCACTGTAGGTCTATATTCTTCCCATATATCAAGTCAAATCAATTTTATTTATATAGCGCTTTTAACAATTGACATTGTCGCAAAGCAGCTTTACACAATCAAAAGAAGTAAGTTTGTATGCAATGTGTATGAATCAAAATGATAAGATTGTCCCTGATGAGCAAGCCGAGGGCGACGGTGGCAAGGAAAAACTCCCTGAGATGGTAATAGGAAGAAACCTTGAGAGGAACCAGACTCAACAGGGAACCCATCCTCATCTGGGTGATAACGGATAGCAGAGAATGATCAGCATAATAATGTGTACTGGAAATTCAGTGTAACAGGATGTGTGTTAAAATTAAAAGTAAAAGGAGTCCAGTTTGTTCCAGGAGGCTCAGGTAGACTGTACAAAATTCCAGTCAAATTCAAATTTTTTATTTGTCACATACACAGTCATACACAGTACGATATGCAGTGAAATGCTTATACGACCGCTCCGTGACCTTAAATATTTTTACAAATGGAAACTATAAAACAAGATTCCAGCAAAGTTTTAAAATATATATATATAAAATCTGAAGTATAATATAATATATTACAACTTAAGTCTGTGAAAAACTTGAGGTAGTATTTTAATGAGATGAGGGGGATGTGAAAAGAAGTGCTTGAAGTGTGCAAATGTGCATATATGTGCAAATGTGCATTGACATAATTGTCTGTACTGTGTGTGCAAAAAAATGCAGAGGTGTTTTAGTCCAGTGTATTGTTTTGATTGAGAGACCGTATCGCCTGCGGGAAGAAGCTCCTTCTCAGTCTCTCTGTATTGGCCTTGAGGGAGCGGAAGCGCTTCCCAGACCGCAACAAAAAGAACAGTCCATTGCTGGGGTGGCTGAGGTCCTTCATGATCTTCCTGGCCTTGGTCCAGCACCGATTGCTGTAGACAGAGTGCAGGTCAGGGAGCTCAGTTCGGATGATGCGCTCAGCTGATCGCACCACCCTCTGTAGGGCTCGTCTGTCCTGCATGGTGCTGTTCCCGAACCAGGTTGCGATGTTTCCCGTCAGGATGCTCTCTATGGTGCAGGAGTAAAAGTTCCTGAGCACCTTAGAGGGCAGTCTAAAGTCTCTCAGGCGTCTGAGGTGGTAGAGACGCTGTCGGGCCTTTTTCACCACGGTGTTGATGTGACAGGACCATGACAGGTCCTGCGTGATGTGAACACTGAGGTACTTGAAGCAGTCCACTCTCTCCACTGGGCTCTCGTTGATGACGGGGGTCTGGTAGTTCCTCTCCTGCTTAGTGCAGAAGTCCACTATCAGCTCCTTTGTCTTACTGACATTTAGAAGAAGGTTGTTCCTCTGGCACCAGTTCTCCAGATTTCCAATCTCCTTCAGGTAGGCCGTCTCGTCGTTGTCAGAGATCAGGCCCACCACGACGGTGTCGTCAGCAAACTTAATGATGGTGGTGGAGCTGGGAGTGGCCGCACAGTCATGTGTGTACAGAGAGTACAGCAGGGGGCTCAGAACACAGCCCTGTGGGGTTCCAGTGCTGAGAGTGAGAGAGGC
The DNA here is from genome assembly GCA_013621035.1 of Clarias magur. Classification (NCBI taxonomy): domain Eukaryota; kingdom Metazoa; phylum Chordata; class Actinopteri; order Siluriformes; family Clariidae; genus Clarias; species Clarias magur. Next base: position 89,548 of record QNUK01001225.1, read on the forward strand.
TGAGACATGTCCACCCATCCTTATTGCCTGTGGTCTCCCAGTTAGGAAATTAGAGATCCGCTGACACAGAGATGAGCTGAGTCCCAGGTGCTCCAGCTTGGTGGTGAGTGTGGAGGTAATTATGGTATTAAATGCTGAGCTGTAGTCGATGAAAAGCATTTTAACATAATTCCCCCTTCTAGTGTCCAGGTGAGTGAGTGTTGTGTGGAGGAGATGAGAGATGGCATCATCTGTAGAGCGGTTCGGGCGGTATGCAAACTGTAGTGGGTCCAGAGTGTTGGGTAGTGAAGAGATGATGAAGTCTCTGACCAGCCGTTCAAAGCACTTCATCACCACTGATGTGAGGGCTACAGGTCGATAGTCATTGAGGGAAGCAGGATGGGGTTTCTTCAGAACAGGAACAATGATGGACTCCTTAAAGCATGTAGGGATCACCGACTGAGACAAAGAGAGGTTGAATATCTCTGTGAACACAGGTGCAAGCTGGTCTGCGCAGGCTCTGAGGACTCGACCTGAGATGCCGTCTGGTCCTGCTGCTTTCCTGATGTTCACTCTCTTGAAGGCTCTCCTCACGTCATGCTCGGAGATGATGAAAATGTTTCCGGTGCTGGCAGTGACTTCCTCTCTGCAGCCGTTAGCGCCGCTAGCATTAGCAACGCTAGCGTCTTTAGCTGCAGCCTCGAAGCGAGCATAAAAGGTGTTCAGCTCGTCTGCCAGAGTCATGTCCGCGTTCGTCATACCGGATGTTGGTGCTTTATAATCCGTTATTGTCCTTAGTCCCTGCCACAGGCTCCTAGAGTCACTCTGTTGGAGTTGTGACTCTAGTTTCCTTCCGTAGCGCTGCTTCGCCTCTTTAACCGCCTTCCGGACATTATAGGACACAGCCTTGTACTGGTCCATGTCCCCCGATGCAAGTCCTGCATCGGCGCGAGATCTCAGAGCGTCGCGGATGGTTTTATCCACTCACGGCTTCTGATTGGGAAACGTTCTGTTTCTGCATGGTATCATCCGCTAGTTTCCCGACGAACCCCACAACCGCTTCCGTAAACATGCTGACGTCATCGGAGCTGTTTCGGAACATGTCCCAGTCTGCGTCATCGAGTGCGTCCTGAAGCGCGGCCACCAATTGGCCCGTCCAGCGCGCGACCTCCCTCTGAACCGGAACTTCCTGTTTAAGCCTTTGTTTGTATTTTGGCATGAGGAAGATGGCGGCATGGTCGGATTTACCAAACGGTGGACGAGATTGTGCCTTGTAGCTGTCCTTGACTGTTGTGTAACAGTGGTCCAGTGTCCTTTCGCCCCTGGTTGGGCAGGTGATGTGCTGATAAAAGATTGGCGCTGCGCGTTTGAGGTTGGCACTGTTAAAGTCCCCCGCCACAATAAGCGCAGCGTCCCGGTGCTGTGTTTGGTGCTGTGTGAGAGCCTCATGCAGCTCACATAAGGCAGTGTCCGTGTCCGCTTGTGGCGGAATATAAACGGCGCTGATTATGACCGATGTAAACTCCCGAGGAAGATAAAAGGACGACACTTGATAGTCAATAGTTCTAGGTTGGGTGTGCAGGAGCGTGCGAGACGAACAACGCTCACGCTGTTGCACCAGCTGCTGTTCACCATTAAACACACGCCGCCTCCTCTTGTCTTCCCCGAGTCCCGTGTCCTGTCCATGCGGTGAACCGAGAAGAACTCGGCCGGCTGGAGCACCGCTGGGTTCAGCCATGTCTTGGTGAAGCAGAGAAGATTGCAGTCCCGAATGTCTCTCTGGAACTTTATCCTGGCCCTGAGGTCGTTGAGTTTGTTCTCCAGTGACTGGACGTTGACAAGCCGGTTTAAAGTCCTGAGCTATTGAACAACTGAAGTCACAGGTCCCCAGAGAACAGCTGTCAGCATCAATCGAGGACAGGACAGTTTTCGTGGAAACCATCCCCAGCCACCCCACAATTCCAGGCAGACCACACGGGGCATCCATGCGACGAGATCTCCAACCAGATGCAGGACTCCAGGACAGGTTAGACGGATCCAGAGGGCAGAAGGGTCTGAATAACTGGCAACTCAGGAGCGACATGTATAGCTCGACAGAGGGAGAGGGAAAGGAGAGAGGGATAGAGAGAGAGGAGAGAGCAGAAAAGGAGAGAACAGAAAATAAGGAGAGATGGCAGTTAGGTATGGTCACAGTCAACATGTATAAGGTGAATGTATATTTAGTGCAAAGTGCAAGCAGGGACTCCTGCAGGACTAACTATAACAGCATAACTAAAAGGGAGAGCCAGAAGGAAACACAAACATGAGGGCTCCCTGTGATGTAAAGCAACCAATCACCTCACCGTCAACAAACCTGAGTGATCAATGAGAGTGGGGAGGACAGCATCTAAACATACCAGTTCACCAGAATACTCTATGTCCATGAGTCCCCCAGATCTGCTCCTTTACCTAAGGTTAATCTATTTACAAAAATGCTTGGCTAAATGAATAGGTTTTTGAACTAGTTTTTCTGCATCATTTAGTGACAATATGTTTCTTATCTTGGCAATATTTCTAAGGTGAAAGAAAGCTATCCTGGTAATATTATCTACATGTGCTTCAAACGAAAGGCTGGAATCTATAATCACACCAAGGTCTTTTACTGTTGCACTTGATGGAACAGAAAGGCCATCTAAAGTTACAGTGTGATCAGAAAGCTTACTTCTAGCTACTTGTGGTCCTATGACTAGAACTTCTGTCTTATCAGGATTAAGCAGAAAAAAATTAATTACCATCCAATTTCTTATGTCCTGCACACACTGCTTAATTTTAGCAAACTGGCTTTTCTCATCTGGTTTTGCTGAGACATATAATTGTGTGTCATCAGCATAACAATGAAAAATAATACCATGTTTACGAATTATGTTACCCAGAGGAAGCATGTAAAGGGAAAAAAGCAGTGGGCCTAAAACTGAGCCCTGTGGAACACCAAACTCCACTTGAGAACATGAGGAATAGTCACCATCTAAATCTATAATGATAACGATCAGTCAAATAGGATCTGAGCCACAAGAGGGCAGTTCCCTTAATTCCTACTACCTTTTCTAATCTGTGCAGGAGAATACTATGATCAATGGTGTCAAAAGCTGCACTGAGGTCCAGTAACACAAGTATAGTGACGCAACCCTGATCAGAGGCCCATAGGAGGTTGTTTACTACTTTAATCAGTGCTGTCTCTGTGCTGTGATGAGGCCTAAACCCTGACTGATACAGTTCATTTATGCTATTTCTGTGTAGATGTGAACATAGCTGCTGTGATACTACCTTTTCCA
>QNUK01001226.1:0-11356 GCA_013621035.1 Clarias magur
ACACAGGAGGAGACACAGCCTAACTACACACTGAACAGAGCAGCTCCATGAATCCACAGACACAAGGAACATCAAGAAAACAAAACTAGAACCCTCTGAAAACAAAGGTTACAAAACATAAACCAAATATAAACTTAAAGTAACAAAAAGGAATGCCCACATGACGGTAATACAAACAAACATCCAACAAACAAACAAAACCCAACAAATCAACAGACCAAACAATGCTCGACCCAGTTTCACAGAACAAACTGCTATTTATAGAAGCTTTAACGAGCCACCACAGTTCAGGTGAGCACTCATCACCTGACTGAGGTGGCTTCTGGGAAACTGAGTCAACCAACAAAACTACAGAGAGACAGACATGAACAGTGACCTCTAGTGGAGGTTCCTAACACCTTTATTTAAAAAACTACATACAAATCTCTGTAAAATTAAAGACATTAGCTGTAAATTACTAAGTCGACTGTTTTTTAAGTATTATTTCAATACTGAAAAAATTTCTTTTTTTTTCACATTTTTTAACAGTAAAAATACCATATTATTTTTACTGTGTTTTTTCTGTTTTGGTAAATTATGTAGAACTTTATGTAAAATTACAATGATAAATTGTAATTAAATACAAAACTCATTAGATAAGGGTTAATGTCCATATTAAAAATGTAATGTTTTTCTTTATTATTTGGAAGGAAATCATATAAGTTTTATAATACTTTGACATTCAGGTTCTAGATGCAAGTTTAGCAATTTTTTTCATTTTAAAGGATTGTCTTTACATTATCACTTACATGTAGGCTATAGTAACTGCTTCATGCCTTCAAAGAATGTGAAGAGAATTTAGAAGACTGACTTTGGTTTTGATTAAATTTGTTCTGAAATATCACCATGGCAATCTAGCCTCCTCTTTCTTAATGCAGGCCTGAATATTCTGACACAAGGATAATGTATTTGCTGTGTAGCTGTTCTAAACAGAGGCGGCTTTCCATCAGGTAAAAGTAGTCAAGCGCCTAGAGCCCCGAACTTCCAGGGCTCCATGACTTAAGCTTAACTAAGTAGTTTTAGCCAGCACTTATGTTTAACATTTAAAAATAATTAAAATCCACTTGGTGAAAAAGCATTAGAATGCCATTACGTCATGCAAGTTGTGTTGAACCGTTTTAGTCCCCATCCCCCATAACACGCAGTACAATGGTGATGAAATTTTGTGCGACAATTTTTTTTTATTATTGTTTGTGCATGAATTAACCTGTTAATGTTTTTTTTTTTTTCCTTACAGGACTGTTCTAGACATCTGGATAAGAGTGCTGTGGGATGATGAGTGAAGGGAAGTTTAAGGTAAGACTTAAGGTTAAAAAAAAAAGCACTGAATGCAGAGGGCCCCATATTCATGTTCGCCTTGAACCCCCAAATTGCTGAATCTGCCAGCGCTTTAAGTTACGTTTTGATATTTTGCTTGTATGAAGGGAACTATGGTGTTATTTTTTGACCAAAAATGTTAGCAAAAACTCCATGAACTCTGCAAGATTAGACATTCTCTTTTGTGTTGGAGGAAGAGATTGTCTTGCAAGATGCTCCAGATCTGCAATCTGCTGTTGCTTAACAGTTTGGCCTTTGACCTGTCTGCCTTGGATTTCAGTACCAAAAAATCTGAAGTACACTTTTGAGGTGATTAAGAAGGTGTTCATGGAACTGGGCACTCACTGCTCTGCAAGGGTACAATCCCTTCAGACTTAACTTCTACTATGACTTTGCTTTTGTGAGCTGTTTTCGGACATCAAATTCTTCTTCTTCTTCTTATTATTATTATTTTTATTATTATTATGTACTCTTTTTCCCTGTTTTGTGAAGTTTAGACTGTAAAAGGCATCTTTCCATGTTTGTTTTAGTTTACTTATATTTGAAAGTCCAGGAATGTGGTTGTAGTGTGTTCCTTTTGGTTTAAAATAAAATTTGGAAGAAACTTTCAAGCATGCATTTACAGCTTTTTTCATTACATTGTATTAAATGTTAATAAAAAAAACCTGCTTCAATAAATTTAAACACATATTTTAAACCCAAAAACATATGACAAGTTCACATTTATTAAATTAATAGGTCTTTGAAACTATCAAAACACTTTTAACTTAACAAAAGAATATAAGTTGGGAGACCTTACTCAGTAAATTTAGTTAAGGCAACAACAAGTTGACTTAACTCAAAATGTCAAGGCAACTTGCTGCACAGCTTTTTTTGAGTTAAGTCAACAACTTGGGTTAAAAGTGGAGTTAACTCAAAAAAGCTGTGCAGCAAGTTGCCTTGAAATTTTGAGTTCAGTCAATACTTTATTTTTTACGGTGCACAAACATTGTGCATTTGTACTTTTAAACGACACATCCCTTTTCAGTAAATTAATGTCAATACTTCAGTCAAAATAAATTTATATTCATGTAAATATTCTCACATTTATATAATACAGTAGACGCATTGACACATCTTGATCTAATTCCATAGAGATCGATATGTTAAACTTATGTGAATCTGTACCTGCCTGCTTCTGTGTGATATTTACATTAACATTTTCCAGCTCTGATTACTGCCAGTGATAATGAAACTTGCTTACATTGGAATGCAGTATAAGTGTTAGGAACCTCCACTAGAGGTCACTGTTCATGTCTGTCTGTCTGTGTGTAGTTCCTGGTGGTTGACTCAGTTTCCCAGAAGGCACCTCAGTCAGGTGATGAGGCTCACCTGAACTGAGGTGGCTCATTAAAACCTTCTATAAATAGCAGTTTGTTCTGGGAAACTGGGTCGAGCATTGTTTGTGTCTGATTGTTTGTGTTTGTGTCTGATTGTTTGTGATTGTCTGATGGTGTCTGTTTGGATTACCATCATGTGGGCATTCATTTGTTACTTTAAGTTTATATTTGGTTTATGTTTTGTAACCTTTTGTTTTCAGAGGGCTCTAGTTTTGTTTCCTTGATGTTCCTTGTGTCTGTGGATTCATGGAGCTGCTTTGTTCACTGTGTAGTTAGGCTGTGTCTCCTCCTGTGTCCTGTGTAAGTACTGTTTTGCCTTCTGGTCTTCTCCCTTGTATGTGTAGCCACATGAGTAGTTAGCCATTAGCAGGGTTAGCCGCTAGTAGGCCTGGATGGCTAGTAGGGTTAGCCCCTAGTAGGGTTAGCCTGCAGTAGGCTAATCTCTAGTGGGAGTGACTGCTAGTGGTTCTGGTCACTAGTAGGTTGGCCGCTAGTTTGGTATAGTCTCATGTGTGCCCTGCCTTTTGTCTTCCGGTCCCCTAGGTCAGTACTAACACTATTAGCCACTAACCCAGTTAGGTCAGCCTCCAGTGTCTCCTGTCTAGCCCTGTCTCCTGTCTAGCCCTGTCTCCTGTCTAGCCCTGTCTCCTGTCTAGCCCTGTCTCTCCAGTCTCTGTGCCGCCAGTCCTGTCTCTCCAGTCTCCAGTCCCTGTCTTTAGTTCCCCTCTGTGTCTTAGTTAGCTCCGGCTCCATGTTTCCTCATCCCTAGTCCCTGTGTCAGCTCCTGGTTCCCTGTGTCAGCTCCTGGTTCCCTGTGTCAGCTCCTGGTTCCCTGTGTCAGCTCCTGGTTCCCTGTGTCAGCTCCTGGTTCCCTGTGTCAGCTCCTGGGTTCTGTTTGAGTTGTTTGTTTAAATAAAAGACTTTGTTACAACCCCTCTGCGTACATGCCTACCTTCATGCCCACGGCAACACCATCAGCCGGTCTAGCGCTACAACCAGCTAGACCCATGACAGAATGCTCGACCCAACTAAGGCATAGCAGAGGGGTCCCCCCCCCCGGGGAAAATTTTTTTTGGGGGGGGCTGGGACCGTAACGCTGGGGCAAGCAGGCTGAGGGTAGTCGGCTTGCCCTACAGCAGAACTATGAAAGGTCCCACAAGCACCGCTTCCAGGGCCTCACGGGGAGGCTCCAAGCTCCGTTCCAGGGCCTCACGGGGAGGCTCCAAGCTCCGTTCCAGGGCCTCACGGGGAGGCTCCAAGCTCCGTTCCAGGGCCTCACGGGGAGGCTCCAAGCTCCGTTCCAGGGCCTCACGGGGAGGCTCCAAGCTCCGTTCCAGGGCCTCACGGGGAGGCTCCAAGCTCCGTTCCAGGGCCTCACGGGGAGGCTCCAAGCTCCGTTCCAGGGCCTCACGGGGAGGCTCCAAGCTCCGTTCCAGGGCCTCACGGGGAGGCTCCAAGCTCCGTTCCAGGGCCTCACGGGGAGGCTCCAAGCTCCGTTCCAGGGCCTCACGGGGAGGCTCCAAGCTCCGTTCCAGGGCCTCACGGGGAGGCTCCAAGCTCCGTTCCAGGGCCTCACGGGGAGGCTCCAAGCTCCGTTCCAGGGCCTCACGGGGAGGCTCCAAGCTGCGTTCCAGGGCCTCACGGGGAGGCTCCAAGCTGCGTTCCAGGGCCTCACGGGGAGGCTCCAAGCTGCGTTCCAGGGCCTCACGGGGAGGCTCCAAGCTGCGTTCCAGGGCCTCACGGGGAGGCTCCACGCTGCGTTCCAGGGCCTCACGGGGAGGCTCCACGCTGCGTTCCAGGGCCTCACGGGGAGGCTCCACGCTGCGTTCCAGGGCCTCACGGGGAGGCTCCACGCTGCGTTCCAGGGCCTCACGGGGAGGCTCCACGCTCCGTTCCAGGGCCTCACGGGGAGGCCGCAAAGCTCCGTTCCAGGGCCTCGCGGGGAGGCCGCAAAGCTCCGTTCCAGGGCCTCGCGGGGAGGCCGCAAAGCTCCGTTCCAGGGCCTCGCGGGGAGGCCGCAAAGCTCCGTTCCAGGGCCTCACGGGGAGGCCGCAAAGCTCCGTTCCAGGGCCTCACGGGGAGGCCGCAAAGCTCCGTTCCAGGGCCTCACGGGGAGGCCGCAAAGCTCCGTTCCAGGGCCTCACGGGGAGGCCGCAAAGCTCCGTTCCAGGGCCTCACGGGGAGGCCGCAAAGCTCCGTTCCAGGGCCTCAGGGGGAGGCCGCAAAGCTCCGTTCCAGGGCCTCGCGGGGAGGCCGCAAAGCTCCGTTCCAGGGCCTCGCGGGGAGGCCGCAAAGCTCCGTTCCAGGGCCTCGCGGGGAGGCCGCAAAGCTCCGTTCCAGGGCCTCGCGGGGAGGCCGCAAAGCTCCGTTCCAGGGCCTCGCGGGGAGGCCGCAAAGCTCCGTTCCAGGGCCTCGCGGGGAGGCCGCAAAGCTCCGTTCCAGGGCCTCGCGGGGAGGCTCCGTCATCCAGTGCCTCAGTGGGGGATCCCCCCCCTTCTCATCCCAGAGCGTCAATGAGGTCCCACATCCACCACCCGGCTTCAGCGTCAAGTCTACCACCCCGAGAACGGGCCATTGCCGCCTCCGCTGCCAAGCATCAAGGGCAGACCCGAGACTGCCTCCGGTGCCTGGCTTTGGCGGCATTCCAGTTCCGCCCGCCTTCCCATCCTGCTCGGGGAAACAGCTCGTCGGCGTCGTAAGTCGGGTGAAAGGACTCAAGACAATGGGGACCTCCGGTAACGCTCCGGAGGAGCGTTTTTAAGGGGGGGGTACTGTTAGGAACCTCCACTAGAGGTCACTGTTCATGTCTGTCTGTCTCTGTGTAGTTCCTGGTGGTTGACTCAGTTTCCCAGAAGGCACCTCAGTCAGGTGATGAGGCTCACCTGAACTGAGGTGGCTCATTAAAACCTTCTATAAATAGCAGTTTGTTCTGGGAAACTGGGTCGAGCATTGTTTGTGTTTGTGTCTGATTGTCTGTTGGTGTTTGTTTGTCTGTTTGGATTACCATCATGTGGGCATTCATTTGTTACTTTAAGTTTATATTTGTTTTATGTTTTGTAACCTTTTGTTTTCAGAGGGCTCTAGTTTTGTTTCCTTGATGTTCCTTGTGTCTGTGGATTCATGGAGCTGCTTTGTTCACTGTGTAGTTAGGCTGTGTCTCCTCCTGTGTCCTGTGTAAGTACTGTTTTGCCTTCTGGTCTTCTCCCTTGTATGTGTAGCCACATGAGTAGTTAGCCATTAGCAGGGTTAGCCGCTAGTAGGCCTGGATGGCTAGTAGGGTTAGCCCCTAGTAGGGTTAGCCTGCAGTAGGCTAATCTCTAGTGGGAGTGACTGCTAGTGGTTCTGGTCACTAGTAGGTTGGCCGCTAGTTTGGTATAGCCTCATGTGTGCCCTGCCTTTTGTCTTCCGGTCCCCTAGGTCAGTACTAACACTATTAGCCACTAACCCGGTTAGGTCAGCCTCCAGTGTCTCCTGTCTAGCCCTGTCTCCTGTCTAGCCCTGTCTCTCCAGTCTCTGTGCCGCCAGTCCTGTCTCTCCAGTCTCCAGTCCCTGTCTTTAGTTCCCCTCTGTGTCTTAGTTAGCTCCAGCTCCATGATTCCTCATCCCTAGTCCCTGTGTCAGCTCCTGGTTCCCTGTTTCAGCTCCTGGTCTCCTGTGTTCAGATCCCTTCCTGTTCCTGTGTTTTTCCTGAGCCCTAGTCTTAGTTTGAGTTTGTTGTTTTAGTTCCTTTGTTCTGTTTTTGAGTTGCGTGTTTAAATAAAAGACTCTTTTCTGTTGAACCCCTCTGCGTACATGCCTACCTTCATGCCCACGGCAACACCATCAGCCGGTCTAGCGCTACAACCAGCTAGACCCATGACAATAAGACTAGTTTGAATCTTTTTATGGTGATTTAAAAGTTACCTCCTTCAACCTTGGATCATTTTGAGTTAATTTTTAACTCTACTGTGTAGAGATCCTTTCCATATGAAGGGGCCCCAGTGGAAAAGTTCTTGAGTTTCACTTTAACATATCTAATATTAAATATGGTTTTGATTATTTTGTTAATCTGTTTCTCGGGCAACCTTTTTCTTTCGAATCTAAGATCTTAATGTGTTCTTTTCTTCTCTCTTCCAATCCAGCCTAATACACCCAGAATCCAGTTGTTTACTGCATGTTTGGAAGAGGAGCTTTCTTGGATACACTGGACTGACCATTTTGGTATGTTTTAGATTTGACTTACTTGCACTAAGGCATTAGGATTCTGAACTAAAAGGTAAAGTTATTTGTACACATACGTTATATAAGAACTATAGAGTAAAAAACCACATTGTACTTTATTTGTAATAAAGTTTCCAATCCAACTTTAATTGGAACATTGGGGAGCTAGTTTGATATTGTTGATTTCTTCCTAGGATTTTAATCAAGGATATTTCACAGCAATTGTAAATTTGTGAGAGAGAATATAGCACAATACTGTTATAGCACAATAATCTAAATATTACATTTTGTTTTTCATTTTAGAATTTAAGTGTAATGCAATAAAACTGGACTTCTTTTTATTATTTTTTTATTTTTTCATACTTGTACTATACCGTGTCACAGTTCTACAGGCTCTTTTACAAATATTGTAATCTTGAGTTTCATTTTATTGAACATGTGTGTTGATAGGACTTTCTGAAAATTTTGTTAAATATCAGGGTTTTTGTGGTTTTGCTTTATTTGAAGGTATTTGATCTTCAATTTAGGAAAAATCTGTAAAGTAAGTGTTTCTCTCCTAAATGTCTAATGTTTTTGCTTTATTGAGGGTGTTTGATTGTAATAATTTTGAGGAAAAAAACTGTAAAATAAAAACATTTTGCTGCTACATGTCTAGTGCTGTTTTAATGAATGTGTTAAATTGTATAAATTTAGCAAAAATCTGTAAAATAATGATGTTTCACTGCTAAACTTCTAGTACTATTCGTTTAATGAAGGTGTTTAATCATATAAATGTAGGAATAATCTGTAAAATAATGGTATTTCTCTGTAAAAGATTAAATAACAATTTCTGTAAATTTTGTTTTTGACCATAATATGAACTAGAGTATTTTACCTTAATTTCATGGTTTGTCAGGCTCGCTAGAGGGTGTGATGGATCCAATTGCAGATAGTGTGAGTAACTCCCAGGGAGAACTGAAGTGGCGCTTATGAGTGCTTGTGAGAGAGAGAGCTCCGCGATGAATGCCGGCATGTGCAGCGTGAGCCTTGTGTTGAGGCGGCAGCGCGTAGAGTCAGCGCAGGGAGAGAGAGAGCAGACTTGAGGAGCCTGTGAATGGTAAAGGCTTCTCCCCCATCTATGAGTCGGGGGAGGCTGGGGGAGTGTGGATAATGGGCACGAGATTAGACAACGAATCTGAGAAACGTGAAACGTAGGGTTGATTCTGCGCATGGAGAGAGGTAGAGCTAGTCGGACATGGATTTATGACTCGGGTGATAGTGAAGGGTCCGATGAACCTTGGTGAGAGCTTCTTGGACGTGGTCTTGAGTGGAAGGTCCCGTGTAGACAGCATGATCTTTGGCTGATACAATACCTGGGAGCTGGTGACCGATGACGATTCGCCTGGCGCTGGAAGGTGCTTACAGTGCGTAGCAGCTGATTGGGGGTATGCTGCCATGTTCTTTTGCAGCGACAGACAAAGGTTTGGGCTGAGGGAACTGCTACCTCCTCTTCCTGTGCAGAAAAAAGGGGTGGTTGATAGCCCAGACAGCAGTGGAAGGGAGACATGCCTGTGGATGAGGTAGGGAGCGAGTTGTGGTCGTACTCAACCCAGGGTAGGAAGCGACTCCAGGAAGAAGGGTCTTGAGAGGCCATGCACCTTAAAGATTTCTCCAACTCCTGGTTCATCCGTTCCGTTTGGCCATTAGTTTGGGGATGAAATCCGGATGAAAGACTGGGGTTGGCGCAGAGGAGGTTGCAAAACGGCTTCCAGAACTGGGCAGAAAACTGGGGGCCCCTGTCCAAGACAATGTCGACGGGGGGTCCATGAAGTTGGAAGACGTGGTTAATTAGGAGTTCGGCTGTTTCTTTGGCAGATGGGAGCTTGGGTAATGGGACGAAATGCGCCGACTTAGAGAAACGGTCTTTAATGGTTAAGATGCAGGTGTTGTTTTGAGATGGTGGTAGGCCAGTGACGAAGTCGATGGATATGTGAAACCAGGGGCGGTGGGGAATGGGGAGGGGTCGGAGGAGACCCTCAGGAGGGCGGTTCGTCGTCTTATTCCTGGCACAAAGTTTTTGACGTCCTCCTTCATGGTAGCCCACCAGAAGTGTTGGTGTAGGAGGGAAAGGGTGCGTGCCACTTGCAGGGACGAAGTGCGTGGAAGCTGGGACGAAAAGCTTGTTGGTTGGAATGATGCTGGTGCCAGATTATTCTGTCAGGCTCGATAGAGGGCATGATGGATCCAATTGCAGATAGTGTGAGTAATTCCCAGGAAGAACTGAAGTGGCGCTTATGAGTGCTTGTGATAACTGAAGCAGGCAAAGTGGCAGTTTTAAATAAGAGGCGTAATGGTTTTAGGTTTAAATTTTAGGTTTAAGGATGGGAATAACACCTACACCGTCTACACAGGTGTTTAGAATATGGTGATATTTGACGCAAAAGGCTGAGCTGTCTGCTGGGGAGCCGGGGAGCTCACAGGATGACTCGGCCGGGAAACCGGCAGCAGCAATGTGGGGACGGCCAGCTGGAAAAGACTGAGTAGCCTGAGTCTGAATACCACAGAGAGAAAACATGCAGTCAGTTACAATAAACAAAACACAGACACAGTGTGTATAAAACCCGATGTCCCCACAGAAAACACCACCCACAGTTAACCTGTCCCTAACATCTTTTCTGATACAGAACCGAAAGAGGACAAAAATACTACTCGCAACCGACGGAACACAAAAAATTACAGTTAGTGGCAAAAGACAGGACAAGACACAAGATACAGAAATAACTGCAAAACAGAAAACCCGCAGCCAGTCACTGAACATCAGACTGCAGAAGAGTGATGGAGCGGAAAGCAACACCGCACAAACACAGAGAGCAGGTATTTTGTGGCTGTTGACTCCTCTTACAGATGTATGTGTGTGTGTGCATGTCTATGTCACTGTGTGTGTGTTAGTGTTTTCTTTCGTCCACAGTGTGTGTCAGTGTGCTGTATCACATCCTCCCCTTCAGCACCTGCAGTCGCTCCCAGCTGCAGCAGTGTTTCTCTGTTCTCGCTCACTCACCCAGGTTTTTGTACCATGCTCTAACACTGTGTGTACACATCACCACTATGTACACTCTGACAGTAATAATCTCCTGCATCTTCAGGCTGGACTCCTGTGATGGTCAGAGTGAAGTCAGTACGAGATCCAAAGCTACTGAAACGATCTGGAGTCCCTGACTCTAGTCTATTAGCACGGGAGATCAAGAGTTTTGGAATTTCTCCAGATTTCTGCAGGTACCAGGCGAGAAGATTAGTATTAGCCACAGTGCTGCTGGTTTTACATTTGATGGTGACTGTGTTTCCTGGAGCAACAGTTTGCACTGAAGGAGTCTGAGTCACAGTCACCTGACCTCTGGATCCTGAAGAGAAACATAGATTGTGTTTCTATGCTGTAAAGTGCTGTAGAATTAGTATGAAATGAAGTGTGTGAGGCTGTGAGTTGATGTTAAACTCTCACCTTGAGTCCAGAGGGCCAGTGTGCAGATGAAGACGCTGATCAAAGTCATGGTTGCTGTGGGTGAAGTTGCTGAGCAGCAGCTCTCAGTCATGAAGTGTTAAAGTCACAGAGCTATAAACACTCACAGAGCACTGAAGCATGGACTGCTAATGCAAAGTGTGTGTGTGTGTGTGTGTGTGTGTGTGCTGCAGTGTGACGGAGGTTTTTGTACGACGCTTTCACTAGAATGAAGCACTGTGGTGGACTTTTGGTGGAGGCTCCACTCATCCTGAACAGTAAGTGTGTTTTCTTTCTTTAAAACTAAATCTAAAACTTCAAAACAAAGTATTGGATAATTAAATCCGAATGCATAATTTTAAGATTATTTATGTTTATTATTGTATAATTGATTGTTTATTGTATTCTATCTCTGCTCTGATGGGACATTACATTTCAGTATCAGAACAGATTCCATATAAAAGTTCTTAAACATTCCAACAAATATACAATTATTCATGTTAAATATGTTAATTACCACATTGCTATATATTCACATGCATAACTCTGCAGTTACTCTATAATAAAGATTTAATAAATATGTTAGTGTGTGCTGATGTAAAATTCAGATGAAGTTCTTGTGTGTTTGTCGTTTAACAGTGAATATTTCTGTAATCAGCTACATTTGTATTTGCTCCAGTTCATATGGGTGACGGTTTGAACTATAAAGTAATAACACTTGTTATGAGAAATGATTTTTCCAGATAAATGACAGTGTGAACTTGTTAAAAGCGCTATATAAATAAAATTGAATTGAATTGAATTGAATTGAATGAAACTCAGTCATGAAGTCAGACTTTATTAGACTTAATTACTCTGTAAGATCAGTCAGTTCCACAAAGATACAAACATATTTAACAATAACTTATAATTGTGTCTAAATTATGTTTGTTTAATGTTTGTTTCTTCT
>QNUK01001226.1:11366-21366 GCA_013621035.1 Clarias magur
GTGTGTGTGTGTGTGTGTGTGTGTTAGTGTGTGTGTGTGTGTGTTAGTGTGTGTGTGTTATTGTGTGTTTGTTAGTGTGTGTGTGTTATTGTGTGTGTGTTAGAGTGTGTGTGTGTTAGTGTGTGTGTGTGTTAGTGTGTGTGTGTTAGTGTGTGTGTGTGTGTGTGTGTGTGTGTGTGTGTGTGTGTGTGTGTGTGTGTGTGTGTGTGTGCGTGTGTGGGTGTGTATGTGTGCACTGCAGTGTGATGGAGGTTTTTGGACGATGGTTTCATTAGAATGTATCACTGTGGTACACTTTTGGTGGAGGCTCCAAACTCATCCTGAACAGTAAGTGTGTTTTTGGTTTTAAAATGAAATATATTTAGTTAATTACTATTCATGAATAATAGTAATGTAATCTAAACAGATAATTTATGTTTATTATTGTATAACTGATTGTTTATTGTATATTATTCTGCTCTGATGAGGAATACATTTCAGTATCAGAACAGATCCCATATAAAAGTTCTTAAACATTCAACAAATATACAATTATTCATGTTAAATATGTAATAATTACACACATGCTATATATTCCACATGCAATAACTCTGCAGTTACTCTATAATAAAGATTTAATAAATATAGTTAGTGTGTGTTGATGTAAAATCCAGATGAAAGCTGCTGTGTGTGTTTGTGTTAAACAGTGAATATTTCTGTAATCAGCTACATTTGTATTTGCTGCAGTTAAATATGCTGAAGGTTTGAACTATAAAGTAATAACACTTGTTATGAGAAATGATTTTTCCAGATAAATGACAGTGTGGAACATGTGTGTTTTGTCTCTGCACTGAAACTGATGTTAAATAATAAAGTACTGAATAAAACTCAGTCATGAAGTCAGACTTTATTAGACTTAATTTCTTCTGTAAGATCAGTCAGTTCCACAAAGATACAGAAATATTTTATAATTGTGTGTAAATCACCTGTATATGATGTGTTTATGATTTGTGTGTGTGTTTTATCTCTCCAGCTGGTACCACAGCTCCCTCCGTGTCTCTGCTCCCTCCGTCTCCTCTGCAGCTGTCTGAGGGATCGGCCTCGCTGCTCTGCCTGCTGTCTGGCTACTCTCCACAGGGGGCGCTGGTGAGCTGGACAGTGGACGGCTCAGAGGTGAAGAACGGGGTTCTGACCAGCACAGAAGAAGAGAAGAACGGCCGTTACAGCCGCAGCAGCACCCTGACCCTCAGCAAAGACCTCTGGGAAAAGGGGGAGGAGTTCAGCTGTAAGGTCTCCCATAACAACGTCAATCATCCAGTCACGTTCAGAAAGAGTCAGTGTGAAGACTAGTGGATCCAACATAGAGTTTAACATAGAGCTGCTTATGATCATCTACAATAGAGTTTCAATTCTACACAATGCTGACATTTCTGTCTTTACTCTCTTCACTGTCCTGTTGCTCTTCCTGTAGTTTTTGCTGAAATAAAGCTGAGTTTTGGACGTTGTCTCTTCTTTTATTCCAGTTAATAGTGATGATCAGTGTGATGAGAGAGTGGGATTAGCTGTAGATTCAGTGCTGTGTGTTGTGCTTCAGTGAGTTTGACTGAAGGAAGTTGAACATCTGGTGAAGTTTCTGTTCTATTCTGGGAGAAATGAAACTCTTCAGTCCTGTTCATGTAAATCTCACTTATACCTCACTGATCTCTCCTTAAGCCAGGATTAATATGTAGACTATTATTCTTCTTTCATCTTTATCATGTTTGAAAGATCAGAGTTCTTTGATGTATTTTATTGATATCTGACACATTAACGGTTATCATCAAAGGTTATAAAATGATATGAAACAGAGGACTAGACAGTGAGAAAGTCAAAAGAAAAGTCCTTACAGAACACATAAACAAAGAGTCCACGATTGTGGCTACTGTCACCTCTGGCTTGCTTGTTAGGGATCTAAATTAAAGTTAACAAATAAAAAAGTTATTCTTGAATAAATGACTGAATAAAGATCAGAAACCCGTCTGTGTGCAGTCTGTTGTGACTGACAGTACTGAACATGCTTGCTAGGGGTTTCTTGGTCAAGAACACCTTCCACCTCACACCTCACATACTTTTATTAATCTCACATCAATAATTATAATAGCTACATAAACAGATAAACAAACTAAATACTGTGTGGTTTAAAATAAACAAATGAACACAATTCACTCACTCATTCTCTGTAGCACTTATCCTGTTCAGGGTCACATGAGCATGGACCCTATCAGTTACCAGTTCATTAGGCTAATCCATTACATCCAAAAGCATGCACACACTCACACATATTACAGCCAATTTTGAAACTCCCATTAGCCTACCCTGTGGGTCTTTGGACTTTGGGAGGAAACTGAAAAAAACAAGAAGGAATAAACAAAGTCCACACACACAGACAATACGGACAGGACTTGACCAATGACCCTGGAGGTTCAAGGCCACAGTGAACACTCATGATGCCTAAAATACAATTTACTTAAAATGAAAAAAAAAAGAAAAAGAAAAAAGAAAAGCAGGATGATGTGGATGATGTTGTAATGATGCTCTTTCATCGATGGTGTGTCAGTGTAATGGGTATTAGAAAGTGGTTTGTTCACAGAAAAGAATATTGGTCGAGTGTGGATAATGATACCTTAAATGCTTTAATATTAAAATCAAATTCAAATTCAAATTTTATTTGTCACATACACAGTCATACACAGTACGATATGCAGTGAAATGCTTATACGACCGCTCCGTGACCTTAAATTAAATGGAAACTATAAAACAAAGTTTAAAAAACAAAATATATATATATATATATATATATATATATATATATATATATAAAATCTGAGTATAATATAATATATTACAACTTAAGTCTGTGAAAAACTTGAGGTAGTATTTTAATGAGATGAGGGGGATGTGAAAAGAGGTCCTTGAAGAGTGCAAATGTGCATATATGTGCAAATGTGCATTGACATAATTGTCCGTTCTGTGTGTGCAAATAAATGCAGAGGTGTTTTAGTCCAGTGTATTGGTTTGATTGAGAGACCGTATCGCCTGCGGGAAGAAGCTCCTTCTCAGTCTCTCTGTATTGGCCTTGAGGGAGCGGAAGCGCTTCCCAGACCGCAACAGAAAGAACAGTCCATTGCTGGGGTGGCTGAGGTCCTTCATGATCTTCCTGGCCTTGGTCCAGCACCGCTTGCTGTAGACAGAGTGCAGGTCAGGGAGCTCAGTTCGAATGATGCGCTCAGCTGATCGCACCACCCTCTTTAGGGCTCGTCTGTCCTGCATGGTGCTGTTCCCGAACCAGGATGCGATGTTTCCCGTCAGGATGCTCTCTATGGTGCAGGATTAAAAGTTCCTGAGCACCTTAGAGGGCAGTCTAAAGTCTCTCAGGCGTCTGAGGTGGTAGAGACGCTGTCAGGCCTTTTTCACCACGGTGTTGATGTGACAGGACCATGATAGGTCCTGTGTAATGTGAACACCGAGGTACTTGTAGCAGTCCACTCTCTCCACTGGGCTCTTGTTGATGATGGGGGTCTGGTAGTTCCTCTCCTGCTTAGTGCAGAAGTCCACTATCAGCTCCTTTGTCTTACTGACATTTAGAAGAAGGTTGTTCCTCTGGCACCAGTTCTCCAGATTTCCAATCTCCTTCAGGTTCTCGTCGTTGTCAGAGATCAGGCCCACCACGACGGTGTCGTCAGCAAACTTAATGATGGTGGTGGATCTGGTAGTGAACACTCATGATGCCTAAAATACAATTTACTTAAAATGAAAAAAAAAAGAAAAAGAAAAAAGAAAAGCAGGATGATGTGCATGATGTTGTAATGATGCTCTTTCATCGATCGTGAAAGAAGTCATGTGTGTACAGAGAGTACAGCAGGGGGCTCAGAACACAACCCTGTGGGGCTCCAGTGCTGAGAGTGAGAGAAGCTGAGACATGTCCACCCATCCTTACTGCCTGTGGTCTCCCAGTTAGGAAATTAGAGATCCACTGACACAGAGATGAGCTGAGTCCCAGATGCTCCAGCTTGGTGGTGAGTGTGGAGGGAATTATGGTATTAAATGCTGAGCTGTAGTCGATGAAAAGCATTTTAACATAATTCCCCCTTTTAGTGTCCAGGTGAGTTAGTGTTGTGTGGAGGAGATGAGAGATGGCATCATCTGTAGAGCGGTTCGGGCGGTATGCAAACTGTAGTGGATCCAGTGTGTCGGGTAGTGAAGAGATGATGAAGTCTCTGACCAGCCGTTCAAAGCACTTCATCACCACTGATGTGAGTGCTACAGGTCGATAGTCATTGAGGGAAGCAGGATGGGGTTTCTTCGGAACAGAAACAATGATGGACTCCTTAAAGCATGTAGGGATCACCGACTGAGACAAAGAGAAGTTGAATATCTCTGTGAACACAGGTGCAAGCTGGTCTGCACAGGCTCTGAGGACTCGACCTGAGATGCCATCTGGTCCTGCTGCTTTCCTGATGTTCACTCTCTTGAAGGCTCTCCTCACATCATGCTCGGAGATGATGAACGCGTTTCCGGTGCTGGCAGTGACTTCCTCTCTGCAGCCGTTAGCGCCGCTAGCATTAGCAAAGCTAGTGTCTTTAGCTGCAGCCTTGAAGCGAGCATAAAAGGTGTTCAGCTCGTCTGCCAGAGTCATGTCCGCGTTCGTCATACCGGATGTTGGTGCTGTATAATCCGTTATTGTCCTTAGTCCCTGCCACAGGCTCCTAGAGTCACTCTGTTGGAGTTGTGACTCTAGTTTCCTTCCGTAGCGCTGCTTCGCCTCTTTAACCACCTTCCGGACGTTATAGGACGCAGCCTTGTACTGGTTCATGTCCCCCAATGCAAGTCCCGCGTTGTAGGCAGCGGCGCGAGATCTCAGAGCATCGCGGATGGTTTTATCCACCCACGGCTTCTGATTGGGAAACGTTCTGATGGTCGTTTTCTGCGCGATATCATCCGCTAGTTTCCCGACGAATCCCACAACCACTTCCGTAAACATGCTGACGTCATCAGAGCTGTTTCGGAACATGTCCCAGTCTGCGTCATCGAGTGCGTCCTGAAGCGCGGCCACCGATTGGTCCGTCCAGCGCGCGACCTCCCTCTGAACCAGAACTTCCTGTTTAAGCCTTTGTTTATATTTTGGCATGAGGAAGATGGCGGCATGGTTGGATTTACCAAACGGTGGACGAGATTGTGCCTTGTAGCCATCCTTGACTGTTGTGTAACAGTGGTCCAGTGTCCTTTCGCCCCTGGTCAGGCAGGTGATGTGCTGATAAATGAGCTAGTGTGTGTGTGTGTGTGTGTGTGTGTGTGAGAGAGAGAGAGAGAGAGAGAGAGAGAGAGAATATGTGTACCCACAAGCTCTACCAAGTATTTACTTCTTGAATTTGGCATTTTGAGAGAAAGATTTTTCAGGCACACGAAATAATATTTCCGATCTCTGTTCGATTTCTCTCTCTCTCTGTGCACATGCACTGGGTGTGAGGAGAGCGCAAGGAAGACTGTTTCACATCTGGCCAAGTTTGGGAAGACTGTCTGTTTTATTTCACCCACCTTAATGAATGTTACTACTAAAAAAAAGATAAAAGAGAGAGAGTGAGCGGGGCACCATGGCCTCTGTCTCTCCGGAATGAAGTCTGTAGGACGTTGTACAGGTGGAAGAGGTGCTACTGGTGGGAGAGCATATCGGGTGTGAAAACATCTACCCTGCCTCCCGGATAAACTATGTGGCGGTGGTGTTCCTGACCAAGACAAACCTAGTAAGCATGCTAATAAAAACAGCATACAAGTGAGAGGCATCATGGTCCAAGACACCCCTCTGTCTGCCCCAGCAACAAAGTGGTGATCTCAAACGTCCCCGCATTCATCAAGGACAAGCAGGTAAGGAGGGAGCTGACCTGCTTTGATAAATTCACCACCTCCATGAAACCTATCCCGCTGAGGTGTACGAGCTCTAGGATGAAACACGTCCTGTCCTTTCACAGTCAGGATTTTATGATTTGAAACAACGAGGAATTGTTATGTGATGTGGTATGGAGAGCCGCACCATGAGAGGTAATAATGTTTCTAACATCCCTAACACAGAGCTTCAGAGTTAGTCAATTAAATAGTTGTTTGTGAGAGTGCTTATGATCCGCACGAGAAGATCTTTCTGTTGGAAATAGCATGGGATTATTCATTAAGAAAAACAAAAAGGAAACAAAAGAAAACTTGAGAACGGACGGGGATCTGGAAACTAAAAATAAAACGTTGATCCTCTTGGGGCGTTCGCCCTTAATGAGGATTTAAGAGGGCAAGTTTGTGTTTTTATACTGTAAGGTGAGAGAGCACGCTAAAGTGATGCGTGTCGCTTTCTGACTTTCTCTCTCTCTCTTGCCGGCGTCTTAAGGAGGCAGAGGCTGGGTCTGTCTCTTCAATTTCTCCACGCTTGTCCTTCTGTCTTTTTTCTCTGTATTTCTTTCTTTCTTTCTATCTTTTTTTTTCTTTCTATCATTTTCTTTGGCCCTGTTACCTTACCGGTGCTCCCTAAATGATTGCACGAAGTGCCAAGGTATCAAGACCCTTAAATAGACACGGCGCCAGGTTTGGAGTATCCAGGCTGATTGCTGTGTATAAATGTCCGTACCCCTGCCTGTTCAGAACTCCATGGGGTAACAGTTCCGAATATTTACATGCTGCTCCACCCTTCAGGAGACCCGCATCGTTACAGGAGGATATACTCAATGTAAACTGTATGTGCAAGGACGGTGACAATAAAACCTGGCATCCCCACAGAGACCACCGCTAACGGTAACCCTGTCCCTAATATCTGCACTGATCCACAACAGAAAGAGTAAAAAAACAGAAATACTGCCAACCCAAAGAAACACAAAAACCACATTGAGTGTGAGGGGCAAAAGACAGGACAAGTCACACAACTCAGAAACCTCTACAAAAAGGAAAACCCGGGGGCAGTCACTGAACACCAGGCTGCAGGAGAGTGATGGAGCCGAGTGTAACACCACACACAGATATGGAGGAATAAATCAACCAGTTTCTTTTCTACAGCTTACTGAAAAAGGACGGAGACAAGTGGTGAACACACTCTTTCCAGGAAAAAGTAGAATGCCTAAAACTCTCACAACAGGTAACAAAAACCAGAAACTTGCTCCTAATAATAAGAAAACACAGGGCATGGAAACACACAGTAACCTGGGTCAAAACAATGACATAAACATACCTACAGACTCATGACCAGAGACTGTGAGACTACAGGACTGTGAAGTATAATGAAAAAAAAAAAAGGAATAATATTGTAGCGCAGCCACATATTTGGAGGGTTTATATAGACCAAAGAAGGGGGTAAATAAAAATAAAACCGACAGGTATTAAAAACAAACCCCAATATGGTTTATTTTGTTCCCAAAAGATTGTGTTTGGTTTTGGGTTTAAGCTCTCGCGAACATGCGCGATCACTGCGCAAGGAAACCCAGATGTTGTGCCGCGTCATGTGACCCGGCATAAAAGCGGAACCAGCAAACATGTCGGGGAGGAGAGATGAAGATACACAGCTCTGTTTCAGAGAGAGTGAGATTGATTGCCGCGACCAGTGGATTACTTTCCCTTGCTGGATTTATCTTCACTTGACCCCATCAATTGGAGCCAAGATGGCGGCGCGGCAGTAGCACGCAGCGACCACTCCGGAGCCAAAATGGTGCTACATTGTTTATGTCGTGTCGTAGCGTTTTTATTTTGCAAAGTTTATGGACACCGGCACAAACGGGGCTCATACATACCACCGCCAGAAACTTTTGCAACTCAATAAACCGGCATATTTCATTCAAGATGAGCTGCGGGAGAAGCTACGCGACCTCGGCTTGCTTCGGGAACCAGGCCTCCAGTCCTCGGCGTTGCCTGATGCCGGTGGCCGAAGGAGGGGACATCGTAAGCGGTGCGCGAGGAAGTGGAAGTGCGGCAAGCGGGCGGGAGTCTGTGCTAGGCTAAAAACAAATCCTAGCCGGCCGGCTCCTCCGTCCATCATCTTATCTAATGTCTGCTCCCTGGAAAATAAACTGGACTACATCCGACTGCAACAGGCTACACAGAGGGAGGTTAGGGACTCCTGTGTGTTTGTTTTCACGGAGACATGGCTCAGCAACAGAGTTCCAGACACCGGCATTCAGCTAGACGGACTAACCTTGTTTCGCGCCGACAGAAACGCAGCTCTGTGCGGTAAGACTCGCGATCGACGGCTTGTGTGTCTACATCAACACGAAATGGTGTAAAAACTCTGTGCTAGTTTCTAGCTTTTGCTCATTGCTGGTGGAGATTGTGACTGTTAGATGTAGACCTTTTTATTTACCACGGGAATTCACCACTGTTTTCATTATCGGAGTGTACATTCCACCTAGCGCTAATGCTAAGGAAGCGCTATGGGAACTGTATACTAAGATCAGTAATCTGCAGAACACACACCCGGACGGACTGTTTATTGTTGCTGGAGATTTCAACCATGCAAATCTCAAGTCAGTGCTTCCTAAATTCCATCAGTATGTGGACTTTGCAACGAGAGGGGAAAACACGCTGGATCTTGTTTACACAAACATCCCCGGCGCATATCGGGCAGAGCCCCGCCCCCACCTTGGCTACTCAGACCACATCTCTGTTATGCTAATTCCAGCATACAGACCACTCGTCCGGCGTTCAAAACCGGTTCTGAAGCA
Source organism: Clarias magur (assembly GCA_013621035.1). Classification (NCBI taxonomy): domain Eukaryota; kingdom Metazoa; phylum Chordata; class Actinopteri; order Siluriformes; family Clariidae; genus Clarias; species Clarias magur. The sequence goes on from QNUK01001226.1 coordinate 20,069, forward strand.
GGTGAAAACCTGGCCAGCAGGAGCCATCTCTGCTCTTCAGGACTGTTTCGAAAACACTGACTGGAACATGTTTAGGGAGGCTGCAACTTACGGCGACTACACCGACTTGGAGGAGTAGACATCATCAGTGACCAGCTACATCAACAAGTGCACCGATGACGTCACTGTCTCAAAGAACATCATCTCACGACCCAACCAGAAACCATGGATTACTGCGGAGGTGCGTGCACTACTGAAAACCAGAGACTCTGCCTTCAAAGCAGGGGACAAGGCGGCCCTAAGAACAGCAAGGGTTAAACTGTCCCGGGCCATCAGAGAGGCGAAGCGCGCACACGCCCAGAGAATCCACAATCACTTCAGGGACAGCGGTGACACACGGCGCATGTAGCAGGGTATACAAGCCATCACCAACTACAGGACTTCATCACCTTCCTGTGACAGTGACGGCTCCCTTCCAGATGCGCTGAATAACTTCTACGCACGGTTCGACATGCAGAACGACGTGACGCCGAGGAAGACTATCCCTCCGCCGAATGACCAGGTGCTGTGTCTCACCACGGCTGATGTGAGGAAAACTCTACGCAGAGTCAACCCACGTAAAGCTGCTGGACCAGACAACATCACAGGCAGAGTGCTCAGAGAATGCGCAGAACAGCTGGCAGGTGTTCTCACCGACATATTCAACATCTCTCTGAGCAGCGCCGTCGTTCCCACATGTTTTAAGTCTACCACCATCGTCCCCGTGCCGAAGAAGTCTTCTGTGTCCTGTCTCAATGACTACCGCCCTGTTGCACTAACACCCATCATCATGAAGTGCTTCGAACAGCTTGTCATGAGACACATCAAGACCCTGCTGCCCCCCTCAATGGACCCCCTGCAGTTCGCGTATCGTCCAAACCGTTCAACGGACGATGCCATCTCCACCACACTCCACAAGGCACTGTCACATCTTGAAAAGAAAGACACTTACGCCAGAATGCTGTACATAGACTTCAGTTCAGCGTTCAATACAATCATCCTCCAAAACCTGATCGGGAAGCTGAGCTTGTTGGGCCTGAACACCTCCCTCTGCAACTGGATCCTGGACTTTCTGACCGAAAGACCTCAAGCAGTGCGGATCGGGAGCTACACCTCCAGCACCACCACACTGAGTACTGGGGCCCCCCAGGGCTGCGTGCTCAGCCCCCTGCTGTTCACACTGCTGACTCATGATTGTGTAGCGACACACAGCTCCAATCATATCATCAAGTTCGCTGATGACACGACCGTGGTGGGTCTCATCAGCAAGAACGACGAGT
>QNUK01001226.1:26366-50649 GCA_013621035.1 Clarias magur
TGCATGTTGTTTTAGTCAAGACCTTTATAATTATTCTACCATCATCACTCAGTGACTTTTGGCCCATAATCTGTTAACTACTAATACCCCTATTTCACGCGGTTCCACACAGTGGCCGTAAGTACGATTCATCATGATTCATCGCGAGTTTTGGCGCTATGATTAGGTTTCCATCTTTCTGCATGTCAAACCTCGCATAGTCAAACCTCGCATAGGTGAGATAGGGGTGTAACAGCAGGAATAACAGAGGGGGGCTGGTTATCGAGGGTGGGATTGGGAATGATTGCTGTTTGACTCACAGATTACATAAATTGTCTGAATAATGGATTACATTTTAGAAAAAGTAACTAAGTAAATGAGTACTTGAATCGCGGACGTAAAGCTTTAGATACATCATTGTTACATCAAAAAAGTAATCCGAGTACTCAAACGCGTTACTTTGTACTTTGTACCGCGTTACACCCAACACTGATAGTAACATAAAAAGTGTAGCTACAAATATGAAGTCTGCTCAGTTAACCCCACTAATTATTATTTACAGACCCCCAGGGCCGTACTCTGAATTTCCCTGTTAATTTGCCGATTTTCTCTTAAACCCGGCTGTTTCAGTAGACAAAGTGTTAATTCCTGGAGACTTTAATATTCATTATGAGAATCCAAAAGACCCTCTGAGAACAGCATTTATGTCCCTACTGGAAACACTTATAAAGCAGGTCACACTTTAGATTTAATATTATCCTTTTGATTACAAAAAAATTGTTGGTACCCTTCAGTCAATGAAAGAGAAACTCACAATGGTCACAGAAATAACTTTAATCTGACAAAAAGTAATAATAAATAAGAATTCTATGAATGTTAACCAATGAAAGTCAGACATTGCTTTTCAACCATGCTTCAACAGAATTATAAAAAAAAAATAAACTCATGGAACAGGCCTGGACAAAAATGATGGTTCCCCTAACTTAATAGTTTGTTGCACAATCTTTTCAGGCAATCACTGCAATTAAATGATTCCTGTAACTGTCAATGAGACTTCTGCACCTCTCTGCAGGTATTTTGGCCCACTCCTCATGAGCAAGCTGCTCCAGTTGTTTCCGGTTTGAAGGGTGCCTTTTCCAGATAGCATGTTTCAGCTCCTTCCAAAGATGCTCAATAGGATTGAGGTCAGGGCTCATAGAAGGCCACTTTAGAATAGTCCAATGTTTTCCTCTTAGCCATTCTTGGGTGTTTTTAGCTGTGTGTTTTGGGTCATTGTCCTGTTGCAAGACCCATGACCTGCGACTGAGACCCAGCTTTCTGACACTGGCCAGCACATTTCTCTCTAAAATCCCTTGATAGTCTTGAGATTTCATTGTACCCTGCACAGATTCAAGACACCCTGTGCCAGATGCAGCAAAGCAGCCCCAGAACTTAACAGAGCCTCCTCCATGTTTCACAGTAGGGACAGTGTTCTTTTCTTGATATGCTTCATTTTTCCGTCTGTGAACAAAGAGCTGATGTGCCTTAAATTTTTTGTTAAATTTTTGTCTCATCAGTCCATAGGACATTCTCCCAGAAGCTTTGTGGCTTGTCAACATGTAGTTTGGCATATTCCAGTCTGGCTTTTTTCTGATTTGTTTTCAACAATGGTATCCTCCTTGGTCATCTCCCATGTAGTCCACTTTGGCTGAAACAACGACGGATGGTGCTATCTGACACTGATGTTCCTTGAGCATGAAGTTCACCTTGGATCTCTTTAGAAGTCCTTCTGGGCTCTTTTGTTACCATTGGGATTATCCGTCTCTTTGATTTGTCATGAATTTTCCTCCATTGGCCACGTCCAGGGAGGTTGGCTACAGTCCCATGGATCTTAAATTTCTGGATAATATTTGCAACTGTAGTCACAGGAACATCTAGCTGCTTGGAAATGGTCTTATAGCCTTTACCTTTAACATGCTTGTCTATCATTTTCTTTCGAATCTCCTGAGACAACACTTTCCTTCGCTTCCTCTGGTCCATGTTGAGTGTGGTACATACCATGTCACCAAACAACACAGTGACTACCTGGAGCCCTATATATAGGCCCACTGACTCATTACAAGATTGTAGACACCTGTGATGCTTTAGTGGACACACCTTGAATTAACATGTCCCTTTGGTCACATTATTTTCAGTATTTTCTAGGGGTACCATCATTTTTGTCCAGGCCTGTTCCATGAGTTTATTTTTTTAAATAATTCTGTTGAAGCATGGTTGAAAAGCAATGTCTGACCTTTATTGGTTAACATTTATAGAATGTTTTAAAAATTATTACTTTTGTCAGATTAAAGTTATTTCTGTGACCATTGTGAGTTTTTCTTTCATTGACCGAAGGGTACCAACAATTTTGTCCATGTGTATAAGTCTAAGAAATATAACCACAATTCTAAAGTCTGAAGTTATCTCATAACATTGTCTGGACTCAAATTAAAGTGTGTCATAGCAATAATGTAATCACAGTGCCACACTAAAGCATTAAACAGACATTCACATCAAATACCACATAGAGCTTTATCAATAATCTCCCAGAGTTATCAACTTTGATTGGATCGCCATCTGACTCCACAGAACTCAATCACGTGACTGAATATTTAGAGTCAACATTTCGTTATAAGTGAGATAATGTAGCTCCAGTTATAAGGAAAATGATTAGAGATAAGAAACTTGATCCCTAGTATAATGACAACACACACACTTTAAAACAGACCACTTAAAAATTAGACTGCAAATGGTGTCAAACTAAATTGTCAGTATTTCAAATAGCTTGGAAGGAGAGCATCCTGAACTATAAAAAAGCTCTCAGTGATGCTAGATCAACGTATCTCTCCACTCTTATAGAAAATAACAAAAATAAGGCTACATTTTATTTAATGCCATAGCTAAATTAACTAGAAACCAGACATCCGCTGAAATCTCCACAACAACAACACAGAGTAGTGAGGATTTCATGAACGTTTTCAATAGCAAAATTGTAAATATTGGGCAAAACATTCAAGCTTTGAAACCAGACAATTTAAGTTATACAGATGATAAACTAACCACATCACATTAGAATTTAGAATAATTTACTCCCCTTGAAGACAATGAACTAATTTCACTCATCTCTTCTTCGAAATCGTCAACCTGTGTATTAGATCCTATACCGACACATTTTCTCAAGCAGATAGTACCAGCAATAATAGAACCCCTGTTGAAAATAATTAACTCTTCACTCAGTAGTGGGTATGTTCCCAAATCCTTTAAATTAATTATTAAGTTATTAAACCACTAATTAAGAAACCTGACCTTGACCCTTGTCAGCTGTACAATTACAGGCTGATATCAAACCTCCCCTTTATCTCTAAGATTCTGGAAAAGGTAGTAGTGCAGCAGCTATGTTGATCCTATTTGACTGATTGTTATCAGTTCTTAAGTCGAGTTTGGTGTTCCACAGGGTTCAGTTTTAGGCCCACTGCTTTTTTTCTTTTTACATGCTTCTTCTGGGCAACATACTTCATAAGCATTTTAAGCGGTTTTAACAATGGTCATTGTCTCAAAGCAGCTTCACAAAATGAAAAGAAAATTTATGGAAGTGTGTACGTGGGAGACAAATGTGTCTAGATAATAAGATTTTCCCTGATGAGCAAGCAAAGGGTGACAGTCACAGTGGCATGGAAAAACTCCCTGAGATGGCAATAGGAAGAAACCTTGAGAGGAACAGATAACAGAAATTATATAACATCGTGTGCTATGCAGCTGAAAGTTCGAAATACCAGAAGTTATTTAAATTAACATGAAGTCCAGTTCAGTACAGGACCTCCTGAGAGTTAGCAGGTGCAGAGGGCAGATGGGGTCTGGATCACTGGGAGCTCAGGAGCAGCATGTGTAGCTCCAAACCATCATGAAGCAGAATCCAGCTGGAGCTGGTCCTTCTCTGGATCCTCGCAGGATTGCCCTCTGTCTACTGAAGCTGGCAAAATCTCCAGATGCCTCAGGGTGGGTAGAGAAAGGAAGAACAGGTGGAAAGAATTAGCGTAGTTGCCATTCAGGATAGATGTACTGGAGTATGAAGTATTAATTATGAGGATGAATTAAGTGTATGCCAGATTAAAGAGATGACACAGTTATACGTCTCAGCAAAACCTGATGAGAAAAACCAGCTTACCAAAGGTGAACAATGTGTGCAGGACATAAGAGACTAGATACTAATTATCTTCCTTCTGCTTAATTCTGGTAAAACAGAAGTTCAAGTCATAGGACCACAAGCAGCTAGAAGCAAGCTTTTTGATCACACTGTAACTTTAAATGGCCTCTGTTCCATCAAGTGCAAAAGGAAAAGACCTTTATAGACTGATTATAGATATAGATGATTATAGATAATATTACCAGGATAGCATTTTTTCACCTTAGAAATATTGCCAAGATAAGGAATATATTGTCACTAAATGATGCAGAAAAACTAGTTCATGCTTTGCTCATCTCTAGGTTGGACTATTATAACACCTCACTGTCTGGTTGTTGAAGTAGGTACATAAACAAGCTTCAGTTAGTACAGAATGCAGCAGCGAGAGTCCTCACTAGAACCAGAAGATACGAGCACATCACCCCTATTTTGTCCACACTGCATTACCTCCCTGTGAATTTTTGCATCGATTTTAAAATACTACTTTGGACATATAAAGCACTAAATGGTCTCGTGCTGCAGTATGTGAGTGAACTGCTAGTTCTTACGATCCGCCACGCATTCTTCGATCAAAGGATGCAGGCTGCCTGTCAGTACCACTTATTATGAAAACTACAGCAGGGGCGGAGCTTTTTCTTACCAAGCCCCAAAGTTATGGAATAGTCTTCCAATTAATGTTCGTGTCACGACCCGCCAAGCCACAGCCCTGTCATGATCACCTGCTCAGTCCGCTTCCATGATCAGCCCCACTGCTTTCATTCCACCGCCTCATTCTCCACTCTGCACACCTGTACTCAATCCATCATCACCTCTCCTCCCTATTTAACTCGCACTCAGACTACACCTCCTCGCCAGATTATTGTGCACTCACCATGTCCAATATTCCAGCGCTCTGTCTCGTCTTGCCTTCTTGTTTTCGACCTCACCTCTTTTCAATGACCAAGTCTTTGGTCTTTTCAATGACCAATGTCTCGCGTCATGGATCACTCGCCATCTCAGAACTTCCCGGTACTGACCTTTGGAGCTGTTTCTCGACCACGAGCCTGGATCATGGACTTTTCCCCTAATCTCCAGCTTCGACCTCTGCCCGTTTCTCGACCACGAGTAATCCCCATGTGTCGGCGTCGCCTGCGAACCTGCTCAAGCTCAAAGTACACACGCTGGCTCGCCGCACGGAGCTCATTCACATCGCGCCGGCGCTCCGCCTCCGCATTCAGTTGAGGTTCAAAATGCACGCGCCAGCTCAAGCATGCTTCCAATCTAACTGTCACATCTGCCTTATGCACAGATTTAAGCCTATCCTGTCAAAACAAGTCTCAACGGATTTCTTCTTGCTGCTCATCTGCACTTGGGTCTTACATGGCAGCCACTCTCTGTGACAGTTCGGGACTCAGACACAGTCTCAGTGTTTAAGTCTAAGCTAAAAACCTATTTATTTAACCAAGCATTTTTGTAAATAGATCAGTCTTAGATAAAGGAGCAGATCTGGGGGACTCATGGATGTAGAGTATTCTGGTGAACTGGTATGTTTAGATGCTGTCCTCCCCACTCTCATTGTTCACTCAGGTTTGTGAAGGCATGTTTGTGTTTCCTTCTGGCTCTCCCTTTTAGTTATGCTGTTATATTTAGTCCTGCCGGAGTCCATGCTTGCACCCTGCACTAAATATACATTCACTTATACCTTGTGTGACAGTGACCATCCCTAACTGCCATCTCTCCTTCTCTTTTGCTCTCTCCTTTTCTCTCTTTCCCTCTCTCTCTCTTTCCCTCTCCCTGTCTCTCTGTTGAGCTATACATGTCGCTCCTGAGCTGCCAGTGATCCAGAACCCCTCTGCCTATCTTTACCTGTCTGACTCGTCCTGGTGTCCTGCTTCTGGTTGGAGATCTGCTCACATGAATGCCCTGTGTGGTCTGCCATTTGATGCGTGTGGTGACTGGTTTTACAGTTTAATTGGAATTTTTAAATTACATCACAAAATGCAACATCATTTACAATATTGAATTATTAAAACAAACAAATAATTCCTACTGTATATACAGAATAGATGTACATCAATGCTAGTCAATGCATTTCCAACTCTGGATTGTTCCAGTCATTATTACAGCTTATATCCTTTCTTTCCACACACCTGAAACAAACCCTCTGAATGCCTTATACATTCCTGCCAATCCAGAGGTAACGATTTACATTTACTCCCATTACTGTAAATCTGTAATTTTACTTTTACTTAAGCATGCTTTGTTTGAAGTATTGTAATTTGCTACATTTTAAATAATATTCGCTACTGAGTAAAACAAATGAATGAAAATGCAAAAATAATAAAACATATTATGCTTTGTATAAATGCTTCGTTGTGCTCGCATGTGTGTCTCGTGTCCTGGTCGCGCCAACCCTAGACTGGGACGTAATGCCATATTTAAGTGACCACTTTGATTTTCAAGCACAAGAAAGACAACAGCTTTATTATGCAAAGGTGTTCCTTCAGTTAAAAACAACTAGTTTGAGATTTATATCTGCTCATCTTTTTTTAACTACGCTAGAATGCCTCATCCCACCCCACTGTTTAAAAAAAGGTAACACTGTAACTTATAATCTGAGTAAATTTTTTATGAGCTACTTTTTAATTTTACTTTTACTTGAGTAGATTTTTATAATGGTAACTTTACTTTTACGTCAGTAAATTTTCACTGAAGTAACAGTACTTTTACTTGAGTACAAAATTTTTGTCCTCTTTCTACCACTGTGCCAATCTTACCCAGATATTTCACTTCCAGGAGACGCACCTGATCAAGTAGTTGGTCATGGTTTACTCTGTGAAGGTGTGGGTGTAGTGAAATGCCCCACGGTGGTCCAAGACGATTCAAAATGTTCACACATAGAGAATCAGGTTCCTTTGTAGAATGCCAGATCTAACCTGGTGATTTCCACAACAGATGCCGATGATTTATCAAATGATCAATTACAGTAACCACTTCTATCTCTCTGGAAGATATGAACCAAATAAAAATAAAATGAATCCAAATTTACCCTCCTGTGTAGAAACAGTAATGAAGGTGAAGACTAAACACCGAGACTAAACACCAGGGTAAGACCTCAAATAAACAGGCTCAGCTGTGACATATGACATTACAGTATAAACATATTGTCTAACATGACTGTCTAAATAATTTTTCCTCCGTTTTGAACTCAGGTTGAAGAATTCTGTAAACTGTGTGTTAATTCAAATTCAAATTTTATTTGTCACATACACAGTCATACACAGTACGATATGCAGTGAAATGCTTATACGACCACCCCGTGACCTTAAATATTTTTACAAATGGAACCTATAAAACAGATTCCATCAAAAGTTAAAAAAAAAAAAAAAAAATATATATATTATATATATATTATATAATTATATTAATATATATATATATATAAAAATATATATAATATATATATTATATATAATTAAATCTGAAGTATAATATAATGTAATATATTACAACTATAGTCTGTGAAAAACTTGAGGTAGTATTTTAATGAGATGACGGGTGTGTGAAAAGAAGTCCTTGAAGTGTGCAAATGTGCATATGTACATATATGTGCAATGTGCATTGACATAATTGTCCGTTCTGTGTGTGCAAGAAAATGCAGAGGTGTTTAGTCCAGTGTATTGGTTTGATTGAGAGACCGTATCGCCTGCGGGAAGAAGCTCCTTCTCAGTCTCTCTGTATTGGCCTTGAGGGAGCGGAAGCGCTTCCCAGACCGCAACAGAAAGAACAGTCCATTGCTGGGGTGGCTGAGGTCCTTCATGACCTCACATGTACTGCTTAGGGTTATGTGTGACAATGACACAATAACAATTTCATAATAACAATGACTGAATTGTGAAAGATGTCACTGAATGCATTTTGTGTTAAATCAATGAAAACCTCTCCACAGTTAGTCCACACAAAATGCTGTTATGCTAACAACGTGAAAAGTTTTGAAAAAACCCAGTACTGGAAAAGCTTATTATTGTCACGGACTAACCGGAGATGAATCAGAAGACTAGCAGTTAGCCCTGTAGCGTGGATGGTAAACCCAAACGCGGAAGTAGCGCGAGCAGGCAGGATAACCACGCTAGTTATTCTTAGAACTCTCCCGAAGCGAGAGCAAGAGTTTACACAAATAAACCCGCGTTCTAAATACACACACCCAATCAGAAGCGATAGCCCAAGAAAGTGAGTACTCACGTTTAGACGAGCGAGGCGTCGGCGATAGCATGGGCAGAACTCAATGACTGAGCAATGTGAGGCGCCATCTTGTTTCCTTTTATGCTTCCTGAAACCCGACCGTATTACTTCCGGGTCCTAGTGCCGGTCGTGTTACGAGTGTGCATGACAATTATTGTAAGAATATCTAACTTGTTAAGTGGCGCGGGCTTGACAGATGTGCCGTGAGATGTAATAGTGAATGAATTTATTTGTCACATACACAGTCATACACAGTATGATATGAAGTGAAATGCTTAAACAACTGCTGATGTTTCTGTGCGAAATAAGAGAAGTAAGAGAATTATTTAATGTGCACTTAACAGAAGACTTAAAAACACAAACTCCGACAGAGTGGTGCTTTAGTAACTGAAATATTAATTTTCTCATCTGCTCAAGATGAGGTTATCCCTTTAGTAGGCTTTCTGTCTTTGTTTTGTGTTTTTTTATGCTTTCTCATTCTTTTTATATTTATTCTTTTCGTTTTTATCTTTACTTTACTTCATCATTTCAATTATTCTTTTCAAATACCTTTGCTTTCTTTTCTTTGTCTTTGTCTCTGGTGCTTGGTTCTAATACCAGAGTGACATGCTCTCATACCTGGAGCTACCTAATGATTTCATGTTATGTTCTTAAGTAGACGGGCTGTCAATCTCTCTTGACTGTCACCCAGCAACTGCACTCAAGTGTGACCTGTCCAGAACGTCATGGTGTAGCTTGATAACTGGACTTCATTACGTACTAAGAATGATACTGAAAAACAATGACTCAGTGGGAAATCTTTCAATCCCCACACACTACGTTTGTACTGTACACTGTAGCTATGTTTGTTAATGGAGAGGTGTGTGTGTGTGTGTGTGTGTGTGTGTGTGTGTGTGTGTGTGTGTGTGTGTGTGTTGGTGTTGCCACCAAGCTGGGCAAAATTAGCCTTGAAACACTAAAGTGGCCAGTGTTTCAGTTTCATTGTCCAAACCCTGTATGTCGTTAATAATTGCCGCCCCTCCCCCAGTGTGTGCGCTGCAGTGGTGTGTGTGTGAGAAGCGTCACATCTTATTTAAGCGAGCACTTTGATTTCAAGTACTATACTGCAGTTAACCCCCCCCAAGGAACACAGAGCAATTAGCACCATGTAAGTCAGTACATTCTCTGTTGAGGTTTCTCCCCCTACACTTCGCCTAAGTTTGTCTTTATTCTGTTGATGTAGTTTTTAAAACCCAAACATTTATTTATATTGAGAAAATGACTCACATAAGTAAAAAAATAGCATAGATACATATGATTAAGTGTTCAATGGTTGTTTGTTTGTTTCTATGACCGTAATAATAATAATAATTATCATTATTATTATTTATTTATTTTGTAGCCCAACTTTTTGACTATTTAAAACAAAGTTGTCTCATATTTTAGCCAATTGATGTAGTTGGTTCAAATAAAAAATATATAAAAACAAATTGGCATAACAATACCCCAACAATTAAAACGCACAAACATGATGTAAAAAAAAAATTATTCTTCAAAGTTAAAACAGTAATTTGTATAAAAACAGGTGAATAGAAGTTGTATCACCAACTGCTTTTTTAAAATTATTATTAAAGTATCAATTTATAAAAACTTTCAAACAGTTCCTTTGTTTCCCCCGATGTGTAGACTCAAGGTCGTTCATGCCTCTTCAGTAGCTCCAAAAGGCCAGCCGTCACCCCTCTGAGCCAATCCTCCACTGCAGAGCTCTGGTTAAAGAGAACAAGAGAATTTAAAATGGCCATTGTCTCAAAGTAGCTCTACAAAATCAAAAGAAAATTATAAGAAATTAAAATGATATTATTATATATAATTATATACAAATGAAATGATATTATATAAGCGAAGCATTGTAAATTAAGTTGTATTTCTAGTTGTATAAATATCATAAACAAATATTATAGCATTTCTTTTTTCATTCAATTAAGTATTAGTATATACTAGTTTTGTTTGTCCTTTGTGTGTTTTTATTTACTTATCTAATTATCCATATAGCTCATCGTTAGACTACATGGACTAAAATTCAAATCGGGCAGAAATCAACTGGTTTATTTGCGCAGCCCAAATGGATCGCGCAGCGCTGCTCAAATCACAATCCTGCGCGACCCACTGGACAGCGCTGCGCGACTTTGATAGAAATAGACCCCGTCCACCATAATTTTACATTTACCCAGAATTCCCCGTTGGGATCCGCAAATACAAAAGAGGCATGGCAGCGGGAAATTGTGGGTAAATGTAAAGTTATGGCGGACGGGGTCTATTTCTATCAGAGTCCAGTGGGTCGCGCAGGATTGTGATTCGAGCAGCGCTGCTCAAGTTGGTCCGCGCTGCGCAATCCACAGGGCTGCACAAATAAATTTTGACGAAAGCGCACAGGCAGAGTCGAGAGTGCACAGAATCAAGAAGTCGCGCGTGTGCTGAGAACATGTTGGGCGAGCAAGGGAGACACTGCACGCGCAGAATTGAGTTGTTGAACGCGCAGTGGAGGCACTGCACGCGCATAGAGTGCTTTGTCTGCTTGCTAAGTTTAGCTTGCTAGCTCCGGTACACCTAATCCCAACTGCAGATTAACTCTCACCCTTCCCCAAAAGAATGTTGAATTTCTCTAAATCCCGAGAATACTCAGTCAGATACTCTCAGTAATTTTCAGAGGACACAAACACTCTTCTTATAAAAATACACTGAGCTCACAAAACTATATTGATTAGTTTCTCGGGTAGTGCAGCCGAAGTTAATAGTATTTCCGAAGTTTTAGCGTCTTTTTGAGTGAGAGAGTGACGTTGTGAGTTTTGTGACACTGACAGTATGGTGTAACTCCAGACTTGGTAAACAGATGATTAAGTTACCTAAAGTTACATCTGACTGTTGCAGGCGCTGACAATGATTTTGAAATCGGCCAATTAAAAATAATTATTAAACTGGGAACTAAACTAAGACCCAAACTTTATATAAAAAAGCCACCACTTACCCTGAATAAGAAGTTCATTAAACTGTCATCTTCATCTCCATATTGCAGTTTGCTAGCGTCAGTCCAGCGGAGGGGGAGGAGGGTTAAAATCACATCATTGCTACTCAGCAGCTAAATTGCTGGCTTCTGTTAACGTCTTCTTGAGAACAAAGCGCCATCTAGTGGTGGCGGATGGTAAATGAATAAATATGGCTTCAATGGCGTGTTTACTGTGAAATCTGGACACGCTTCCTGGCAGGAGAAGGAGGGGGGATTCACAGCAGCCACACGGCAGCCATCTGCCAGCCATAAGCCATTCACACATCAGTTGCCCGACCCTGGCTGTTTTGAGTTGCTACATCTGTAAATTATAGGCTTTTGTTGCTTCAGGTAAATAATTTATTTTGTGGCTGAGTACAGAATTTATTGTCCTGTTACCAAAAATAAATAAATAAATATATAATTTATATAGTGTCTTTTTTCATACACATGATTGTTTTACATAGGAATCATAAACATTTCCTCAGTAACATGCACAGAATGAAAAAGGGGAAAAAAGGAAAAATATCAAAAGACATTTAAGAGAGAGGCATGAAGGATAGTGTGTTAGGCTCGCTAGAGGGCGTGATGAATCCAAGCGCAGATGGTGTTGTGGTGTTTCAATGCAAGGCGTGGGTTTAGCTCTGCGCTGTGGTGTGAGTAGAAAAAGCCTCGCTGGAATGCGGAAGCACAGAGTGCTGGCATGAGTGACGTGCGCCTCACGGGAATGCGGAAGCACAGAACGCCGGCGTGTGTGCCGTGAGCTGCGCAGGAATGTAGAAGTGCGCAATGCGGGCGTGAGTGAAGTACAGCCTAAGATATGTGCCGGCGTGTGAGCTTTAAGCCTTGCGGGAATACAAAAGCATGCAGCGCTATGCAGGGTAAATCATGGCCGTAGAACAAGCGGGGGTCGAAGCCGAAGAAATGAGGGAAGTCCGTGATCCAAGCTCGAAGTCGATAGCAGGTAAGACGTCGGCAACGTGAGGTATCCAAAAAACTTGAGTCCAAACGAGAGGCGAAATCATGGTCAGAGAAACAAAATGTGGTCATGATCAGGTAGGCAAAAGACGAGACAAAACGCTGGAATATTGGGCTTGGTAAGGCAGTCAATAATCTGACGACATGGTTGTGTTAGAGCGAGGTTTAAATAGGTATGCGGTAATTGGTGATAGCATCCAGGTGTGCGGAGAGCTGACGCGGTGAGAAATAAGGAATGATTGGGAACCTGGAACAGGAGTACTCAAGTTGATCATGGTGTGGCTGTGGCTTGACATGTAATGACAGTACCCTCCCCTCTATGAACGCCCCCAGGCGTTCTTACAGGTGCTTCGGGCTGAAGTCTATGAAAGTCCTTGATCAGAGACCGGACAAGGGTAAACCTGGAGGATACCATGCTGCCATGTTCTTTTGCAGTGCCGGACAAAAGTTTGGGCTGAGGGAACTGCTACCTCCTCTTCCTGGGCTGAAAAGAGGGGTGGTTGATAGCCCAGGCAGCAGTGGAAGGGGGACATGCCTGTGGAGGATGTAGGGAGTGAGTTGTGGGCATACTCAACCAAGGGTAGGAAGCGGCTCCAGGAGGATGGATCCCGAGAGGCAATGAACCTTAAAGATTTTTCCAGTCTCTCATTTTAAAGAGACTGGGGTTGGCGCCGATGAGTTTGCAGGAGGCCTTCCAGAACTGGGCAAAAAACTGGGGGCTCCTGTCAGAGACAATGTTGACAGGGAGTCTGTGAAGTCGGAAAACGTGATTGATTAGGAGTTCGGCCATTTCTTTGGCGGATGGGAGCTTCGGAAGTGGGATGAAATGTGCTGACTTAGAACAATGGTCCACAATGGTTAGGATGCAGGTATTGTTTTGACATGGTGGTAGGCCAGTGACGAAATCGATGGAGATGTGAGACCAAGGGCAGTGGGGAATAGGGAGGGGTCTAAGGAGACCCTCAGGAGAGTGGTTCGAAGTCTTGTTCCTGGTAAAGGTGTCGCAGGAGGCCACAAAGTTCTTAATGTCCTCCTTCATGATGGACAACCAGAAGTGTTGTTGTAAAAGCAAGAGAGTACATGCTGCCCCAGGGTGGCAGGCCAATCTGGAACTGTGGGCCTAGTCTAGTACTTGTAATCGCACAGAGGCTGGGACGAAAAGCTTGTTGGGTGGAACGATGCTTGGGTCTGGTTCCCGTTCAAGGGTCTGCTGGACAAGGTGCTCCATGTAAAGTCAGGTTATTGCCACGAGACAATGAGGAGGAAGGATTGTCTCCATTGTGAGTGTGTCCTGGGAGGTGGAGAATTTCCATGACAGGGCATCAGGCTTTACATTCTTGGACCTGGGGTGGTATGATAACGTAAACTGAAACCGGGAGAAAAACAACGACCATCATGCCTGGCGTGAGTTGAGGCGTGAGTCTTTGCTGTCTTTAAATACTCCAGGTTCTTATGGTCAGTCCATATGAGAAAGGAATGGTCGGCCCCTTCCAGCCAGTGCCTCCATTCTTCAAGGGCCAATTTGACCACCAGCAGTTCATGGTCCCCAATGTCGCAGTTGCGTTCAGGAGGTGTGAGTCTGCGGGAGAAGAAGGAGCAAGGGTGAAGTTTATTGTCTTCTGTAGACCTCTGAGACAGGACGGCCCCCCACTCCGGTCTCTGACACATTTACTTCCACAACAAACTGGAGAGAGGGGTCAGGGAAGATAAGTATGGGTGCAGTGGTGAAAGATCCTTGAAGGCGCTATCTGCCAGGGGATTCCACTGGAATGGAATCTTGGAGGACGTGAGGGTCGTAAATGGGGCCGCCACCATGCTGTAATTTTGAATGAAGCAGTGATAAAAATTGGAGTTCGCGTCTTGATGACGGTACTGGCCAGTCAGTACCCGCCTTTACCTTGGTGGGGTCCATCTGGATGCCTGTAGGGGAGATGCAATATCCCAAGAAGGATGTGGAAGTACAATGAAATTCGCATTTCTCCGCCTTGATGTAGAGTTTATTTTCCAGTAGTCGTTGCAGGACCTGGCGTACATGGGACTTGTGTTCCTTTACCGAGCGAGAGAATATCAAGATGTCGTCCAGGTAAGCAAAGACGAAAACATTGAGAAAGTCCCTAAGGACATCGTTAATGAGAGCCTGGAATACCGCTAGCGTGTTGGTTAAGCCGAATGGAACGACAAAGTATTTGTAATGGCCGGTGGGTGTGTTAAAGGCAGTATTCCACTCATCGCCTTCCCGTATCCTGACAAAGGTGGAAGGCTTTCCTCAGATCTAACTTGAAGATACGGGTGTCCTGGAGAAGTTCAAAGGCAGCTGACATTAAAAAGAGGGTGTAGCGGTATCTGAGGGACTTATCTTACTTCTCTAAAAAGAAAAATCCTGCCCCCACTGGTGACGAAGATGTCGGATGATCCCTGCAGCAATTGACTCTCTTATGTACTGTTCCATGGCCTCTCTCTCAGAGCGAGAGAAGGAATAAAGTTGCCCCTTGGTTTGAGAGGTGCCTGGGAGGAGGTCAATTGCACAATCATAGGGGCGATGTCGGGGTAAGGAGACGGCCTGTGACTTGCTGTACACTTTTCATAGGTCATGATACTCTGCGGGTACCTTGGTTAGGTGGAAGAAGAAGATTAAATTCTGAACAGCCCCGGAGTCCACTAACGCGTGAGTGACGTAGGATTGGTCGCCATGGGTAAGGGTCATGGGAAAACATGATCGCTGGTCCAGGGAAGAAACAGTGGACAGAATCGCACAAAATGGCCAATCTGACTGCAATAGAAGCAGACGCCATCATCTCGGCGGCGCTGATGTTCCTTTGGCGAGATGCACGTGTGGCCTATCTGCATGGGTTCAGGGGGTGACTCGGGGGTGGCCAAGGTCAGTGGTTTCAGTGGTGCGTGGTTCTTGACAAGGCTGACGCTCATTTCATCGTGTCCATTTACGTCCATCTAGCGGGTAGCTAAAGGGTATTTGTTTTTATATTAAACTTTCTTTGCTGCAGTTCTTTTTTGCTTAAATGGGAGTACAAGAATAAACGAATAAATAAATATTATTTTCCCACTATCCCACAGTGTTTTGTATTTATTTATGTAGTGTGTAATCATTGCTAAGTTGTGGTTTTTGACAGTAGTGCTTGATTTTGAGTAAAGTTAAAATAGTTTTGGGTCAAATGTTTGGTTTTGCAACAGAAGTCGAAGGTTTTGTGACTGTAGCTTGAATTTTAGAGTTTGTGTTTAGTGTTTTGAGACAAAGAGATGAGATTTTGGAAATGTGTTTTAGCAATTCAGAAAAACTATAATATAGAGTCCAGGTAGTTACTGGAGGCTCAGGGAGACTTGTAGGAAATTCCAGTCCTGAACTATCGACCGACTGTAGCCAAGTCTGCAGAGAAACAGCTGTCACCATCAGTCGAGGCCAGAACCGTCTTCATAGTAGAGTGAAACTGTCCCCAGACACTGGACACATCTATTTTTGTAGGACACAGAGATGACCACCTGGTGGAGACAGGTTAAGGCTTTTTTCGGAGGAGCAAAAGAGACAGCTTGTAAACATGGTAATTGCCAATAATGTAATGTCGCCTGAAAGAGATTCAAAGGAGAGTGATTGAGGATGATCATCATTTTCGAGGGATAAATGCCATCAGCCTCTCCACAATTGACCGCATCCTCCGAAAGAACCAATTCCGGATGAAACAGGCATACCGCGTCCCATTTGATCGAAACTCTGACAGAGTGAAAAACCAACGAGTGGAATATGTCCAGGTATGTGTTATGATATTGTATGAAGTATTGTGTTCCATCACAGCATGGCAGTTTATGCTGCCATTTGTGCATTCTTGAACTGTGGTTCAGGGTAGCGCTTTACTCTACTGTGTTATGTGTTTTGCAGAGAATCTTTGAGACTGAAGGACGGCCTGTTCTCCATGAAATTATATTTGTGGATGAGGCAGGTTTTAACCAGATCAAAAAATGGAGAAGGGGGAGAAACGTAATTTGCCATCGGGCTATTGTAAATGTCCCAGGTCAATGTGGAGGGAACGTCACTACTGTATCTGTGCAGCCATGAGCCAACGAGGGGTATTCCACCAATATGCCATTCTAGGACCCCATAACACTATGCTTTTCCTTGCTTATCTTGATGGTCTAAGACAAAATATGTTCCAGCTGGACCACAGGGAACCAGCAAAGTCAGAGCAGCCTCACTACATTGTTGTTTGGTATAACGCCAGCTTCCATCACACTGCTCTGGTTCATGACTGGTTTACTAATATCTTTTAAGATGTTAGGTTTTCTAATATCTTTCTGCCTGCATACTCTCCCTTTCTAGACCCGATAGAGGAGTTATTTTCGGCAAGGCGGTGGAAAGTGTACGAGAGAGAACCTTGTTCACCTCCTCCAGGCCATGGAAGAAGCCTGCCTAGACATATCAGTAAATACATGCCAGGGGTGTGTGTGTGTGTTTGCACAGTGTGTATGATTGTGCTGTATCACATCCTCCCCCTCAGCACCTGCAGTTGCTCCCATCTGCAGCAGT
The DNA here is from genome assembly GCA_013621035.1 of Clarias magur. Lineage (NCBI taxonomy): Eukaryota > Metazoa > Chordata > Actinopteri > Siluriformes > Clariidae > Clarias > Clarias magur. The sequence continues at coordinate 43,302 of QNUK01001226.1, forward strand.
GTTTCTCTGTTCTCTCTCACTCACCCAGGTTTTTGTACCACGCTCTAACACTGTGTGTACACATTGCCACTATGGTAACTCTGACAGTAGTAATCTCCTGCATCTTCAGTCTGGACTCCTGTGATGGTCAGAGTGAAGTCAGTACCAGATCCACTGCCACTGAAACGAGCTGGAGTCCCTGACCGTAAGCTAGTAGCATAGTAGATCAGGAGTTTAGGAGCTTCTCCAGATTTCTGCAGGTACCAGGCGAGCCAGTTACTATTAGCCACACTGCTGCTGGTTCTACAGTTGATGGTGACTGTGTTTCCTGGAGCAACAGTTTGAACTGAAGGAGTCTGAGTCACAGTCACCTGACCTCTGGATCCTGAAGAGAAACATAGATTGTGTTTCTATGCTGTAAAGTGCTGTAGAATTAGTATGAAATGAAGTGTGTGAGGCTGTGAGTTGATGTTAAACTCTCACCTTGAGTCCAGAGGGCCAGTGTGCAGATGAAGACACTGATCAAAGTCATGGTTGCTATGGGTGAAGTTGCTGAGCAGCAGCTCTCAGTCATGAAGTGTTAAAGTCATAAGTCATGAGCTATAAACACTCACAGAGCACTGAAGCATGGACTGCTAATGCAAAGTGTGTGTGTGTGTGTGTGTGTGTGTGTGTGTGTGTGTGTGTGTGTGTGTGTGTGTGTGTGTGTTTGTGTTTGTGTGTTTGTGTGTGTGTGTGCGTGCACTGCAGTGTGATGGAGGTTTTTTTTTTACAATGGTTTCATTAGAATGTATCACTGTGGTGCACTTTTGGTGGAGGCTCCAAACTCATCCTGAACAGTAAGTGTGTTTTTTCTTTTAAATGAGTAATAGTAATAGTTTATTACTAACTACATGAATGAATAAAACGAAACTAAACAGATTATTTGTGTATTATTTATTATATTGTATAATTGACGTTTATTGAACATTATTCTGCTCTGATGAGGAATACATTTCAGGATCAGAACGGATCCCATATAAATGTTGTTAAACATTTAACAAATCTACAATTATTTATGTTAAAATGTAAAAATTACGCACTTACTATATATTCAACATGTGATAACTGCAGTTATTCTATAATAAAGATTTTATAAATATAGTTAGTGTGTGCTGATATAAAATCCAGATGAAAGCTGCTGTGTGTGTTTGTGTTAAACAGTGAATACTTCTGTAGTCAGCTACATTTGTATTTGCTGCAGTTAAATATGCTGAAGGTTTGAACAACTTGATTTTGTGTCCTTAATTTGTTGCCTTGTTAATCATTCGTTCATCAGTCCCGAGAGGGCGTGCGACATCATAGTGGCCTGTGTTGTGCTTCACAACATTGGTACTATAGGAGGAGAGAGCCACCATCCTTGTATTGAAGAAGATGACTCAGAGGAATCCCTACAGAGTTTTGCACACAACAGAGAGGGAAGACTTTTGAGAGACAGGATTTGTCAAAATTACTTTTATTAAATTGTTTGTGTAACCCACGTTACTAGTCTATCCAGCCTGGAGATAGTTATTAAGATTTATTTTTTTTTGTGTGTCTGTGTGCCTGTGCACATGTGTACACGCACTCTCATTTTGCATTGAAGAATTAAATATTGATGATAAAATAACAGGAAATATCACATTTCAAACATATATAAAATATATGTACAGTGGAACCTCGGATTGCGAGTAACTCGGTTTACGAGTGTTCCGCAAGATGAGCAAAGATTTTTAATAAATTTTGACTTGAAAAACGAGCATGTTTTTTGACACCGACACACACACACACTGACACACACACACACACACTCTCTTGCTTTTACACCCCCCTCCCCAGTTTCACACATACACACACACTGTGCTCTACACAGAAACTCTGCTCTGTCGCGATTCTTTACATAGTTAAGGTGCTGGTTCAGGTTTTTTAATTTATTTTTTTACTTTACAGCAGTGATTCCGTTAGTCTGCGCTCACGCGAATATTAGAGAAATTTCTTTTTTTCCCGTTAAAACAGTGTTTCCGTTGTGTGTGTGTTTGTTGTGAAACTTAAAAAGCGTGGTGGGGGGAGGGAGGATGAGTTTAACTGTGTAAGATGAGGCGAGGGAAGGGGCTAATTCCACACACACACACACACACACACACACATAAATACACAGCGCCTGCACATACAAACAGAAACACTTATCTGTTGGGATTTATTTTAACTTTAAAGGTAAAGTGCAGGTTAATTTGTTTTATTTTTACTTTATATATTGTATGAATTATTTATCTGAATTTATTTTTTTGGGCTGTGGAACAAATTATTTGAGTTTCCATTATGTCTTATGGGAACATTTGATTTGGTTTACGAGTATTTTGGAATACTTTTTGGCTCCACTGTAGTTTGAATAGCAGAGTGTAGCTCCGCCCACTGCCCACATTCGGTCATTACACAACGCGGGCCGATTCACTAGTGAGAGAAGTAATGGCGGACAGAGTGCATTTCTTCTGATTTCGTGATTCTAGTGTGGAATTGGATGAAAAGAAAAGAATAAGAAACAAATTTAATGAAACACCTGAGTTTAAAATTGTTGTCATGGAAGAGAAAGTTGTTTACTAAGTTGTATTATTCCCATAAAAATAGTTGAGGAGCAGAGCAATTTCATCTGGTGAAACCGTGTGTAAAACAACCTTTCTGTGGTGCATGGGGATTTATTCTAGTTAATATCACTGTTTTCTTGGTGAGTAAGCTTATGGTTTATTTTATATGTTATATGGCGTTATCACTTTTGAGAGTTAAGTGAATTGAAATAATGCTGTGGTTATATGTTCAGTAAAAGTGTCTAAAGAAGAATAAAGAGGGTAAAATTTGTTAATTTATTGGTTAAGTTAAAGATGTATTGTTTTAAGAGAGTTTATATTGAGGCATTTGGGTGATGAGTGCAATGTTTGTAACATAGCTTGCATGAGGCCTACGCTAACCATGTGGTCTTGTGTGTTTTAGCTATAAGCTAAATAAGTGCATTTCCAACAATTGAAGGTGTTTTTCCAACAATAATGCCATGATTTGTGTAGAGATTGTAAAAACATGGAGGAAAGCTGAAATGTCTTAATATTACTGTTAATATTACATTGAAATGTTAAATGGGAATTATTTTTGATTAATTATGCTTTTGCCTTGTCTTTGCAAGGTTGGGTTTTTTTTCTCCCATTTCTACTTTGTTGAGTCCTTTTCCTGAATTCTCCTTTGGAGTTGGACAAGAAGGTCCTGGACTGCTTAACACGTGTTGTTTCTGCCATCTGAAAAGAGCACAATGTTTCCAGGAACTGGCAAGCCAGACCATTTCTAAACTGGAATCTTTATTAATCACCAAAGCGCTAGGACCATTTTGTATGTTTCTGTGGACAGTATTACAGAAGACAGGATCGTTTTTTTGCTTTTGAAGAACTGTGTTTCATGAACCTCATTCATCTCATGGACATTTAAATTGAATGTTTTGTTTTGATACTGTATTGTTTTGGTTAATTTATCTGTATTGTATTGTGCTGTTAATTTTGTTAAGCTAAGTTAAAAGGATTGATTGCAAGTTAAATTACTTTATACAGTGTCAGGGATAACCCCTAGAGGGCGCCAAAGCGCCCTTTGTTTTTGTTTGTAGTTCCTTTTGTTTAAACTTCTGTTCCCATGGGGCAACTTGGTCAGGTGACCAGGGGGCGCTCACCTGAGCCGAGTTGGTGATTAGTTTTATTATAAATAGTTTGGTTTCGTTGAGTTTCTTGTCTTGCATTTGTTACAATAAGTTTAAGGAGTGTCTCGTGTCTTTATTCGTGTTTTAGTTTCGTTTTCATTTAAAGTATATCTGTTTTGTTCATTTCCCTGTGTTTATGTTTAAATAAAATAATCATCGTTTCCCTGAACCACCTGGTTCCTCTGCATTTATGCCTCACACCCAGAATCGTGACATACAGAGTATACTCTAGTATTATTTATTGTTTAAATAAAGAAACAAGGCTCAGCCATAAACAAGCGTTTTCTAAAGAGAAAAAAAAAAATTAAGAGTAAATTAAGTTAAAGTTAATTTTATTTCAACATTACCCAAATCAAAGAAAACTCTATTTGTGAATTATCTGTAACTTACAATTGTTGGTTTATATTGTTAATTGCAAATAAGAATTTATTTATTTTTGCTAACTAAGACTTGGTATTTGGGATCATTTCCCTCGCCTCATTGCAACACTGGCTTATGAGCGAATGTGGTCTTCTGATATGGTCCATGGTGTAAAATTTTCACTTAATGTTAAATACTAAAGTACACGGTGGTTGTGGATACTCAGTAGTGTAAAACCTGTTACATTTGCACTGGTCTGCTGTGCATTTCATTTCTTTATTTCCTGAAAAACAATGAAAGTTAAATAAAAAATGTGTGTTTACATTGCTTTATGTACACAACACTTTTAACATGCAACAGATTAATATTCACACATTCATTAATCACCTTAAGGCGATGCTCCAGTAATTCAATTTCTAGTGTTGCTTTTTTAATGGACAGCCTTTTCTCTTCCATTTGAAGCTGTATAAGGTCCATCTGCATGTCACTTTTTCTTATTTATTTTTTGAAGATGGACCTTATCCAGCTCCATTGCTGGCAACTAGGAAGGCAAAAAATAATAAAATAAATTAAATTCTGTCAGGCAATAAAATTAAAATATGGACCACTGCACACAAGCTCTTTTACTGCTTAGATCATGCATTGAGGTTGAAGGACCTTCATGTGTGGACAAATCCCCAGGTATGTACTGTGAAAGAACAATGACAGTTTGTTACTCTAATGTAAAAGGGGGCGTGCATTATAATGGTATACATCATACCTCAGTGGATCTACCAGCATCGTGGCCCCCACCAGGTAGACGAGCCTTCTTTCTATAGCTACATGACAGAAAGAATATACTAAATCATGTTTAATAAATAGTTCAGTGATCGTGTAATCAAATATGACCTTTTTGCAGAATGTTTTTGTGTTTCATTTTGACTTGACTCAAAGTTCTTCTGTCTCCAGAAGGATTTTACTGTATTATTAAATAAGAAACCATATATTCCTAGTCAATATACATTGATATTTTAACCTAAAGAAATGAATGGTAGGCGGCACGGTGGTGTAGTGTTTAGCATTGTCGCCTTGCACCGCCAGGGTCCGGGTTCGATACCCGGCCAGGCTTGATTCCCGTCTCTGTGTGCATGGAGTTTGCATGTTCTCCCCGTGCTTGGTGGGTTTCCTCCGGTTAGTCTGGTTTCCTCCCACAGTCCAAAGACATGTAGGTTAGGCTAATTGGCGTTCGCAAATTGCTCGTAGTGTGTGAATGAGTGAGCGTATGTGTGTGTGTGTCTGTGCCCTGCGATGGATTGGCACCCTGTCCATGGTGTACCCTGCCATGTGCCTGAAGTCTCCTGGGATAGGAGTGACCCTGTGACCCTGAATACAGGATTAAGCGGTACAGGCTCTCTTTTTTCACTTTGATTTTCCATTTTGACTTGTGAAATCAGCGATCCATTGAAAATGTCTTTATGTACCGTGCACGCGCATTAACTCTGGGTAACCAGTAGGAAGTTGATTAAACTTACTCTTCTCAGGGGTTTTGGAACCGACATACTCATGGTATGCAGGTTTGGGGTAAATCAACCCGGAGGTTAAGTTTTACCAAATGGTAAGTTAACCCAGCTTTCTGGAATACCCCCCTGGATTCTCCTGTTCAGTTACTTGATCATTAATCTTCTGTGCTTTCTCCTTCATGCTGATTTCCTTAACCCCTGTTCTCTCCAATCCTGGTTTCTCCTGTTTAGTTATGTATAGTTTCTCTTATGTTCAGCCCCTATTCTGTGTAGCTCCTGTTTTGATTGAAATGCTCTTTTGAAAGTCAGTCCTTGTTTTCTCCTGTTCAGGGTTTTTGGTTTGTTTTTGTTATTTAGCTTGTTCTTGTTTCGTGCCAGTGTTTCTTTGTTTGTCCTATTTCTGTTATTAAAGACGTTCCAAGTATTCACCTCTGCAATTATGTCTCATATGCCTGAACCAAACATTTTCCCACAGACTCCAATTGTTCAGAAAGTCCCTCTAGATGCATACTGCCAGTACTCCTCACCTTTCATCTCAACAGCATACACTGCATTAAACTACACACACATAACTATTAAAGCATCACGGTGAGTGCAAGAATCTGATGATATTAATAGCAAGTCAATGTATCAGTGTTCAGGTTCAGATTATTAACATTCACACTTTCTGAAATATCTAGTAGTGACTAGACCTCAACAAAGCATCTACAGTATATAGACCCTGTCAGTCATAACATTAAAACACAACATATTACTCAGTATTGTGTACAGTAGGTTCCCTTGTGCCACCTGGGCAGCTGTGGCCCAGTGTGTCATGATGCCATAAGACCTTTGGGGATGGTGATGTGGTTACTGGTACCAGAACATTGGCTGGGTTCCTTTGGGTGCTGTGGGTTGCAGGGTGGGACCTCAATGGAATGGACTCGTTTGTCTGGCACATCCCATGGGTGCTTGATTGGACTGGGATCTGGGAGTACAGTTAAAGTAGATCATGCACAGACCGGGGTCAGAAAAGAAGACTTTAAATTGTAGATCCAGCCAGGCATGTGACATAGCAGTGCAACAGAGTATAAACATGTTAGGAAAGACAAACTGGCTGGTTTGGTGTGTCCTGTTGGCATGGACCAATCAGAGCACAGGGTTGTGAGACACCTTTGTTGAACACATTCTTGATCACATGATCACATGAAGGCTTCACTTACTGAAGATTACTCTGTGTAGGCCTCACAAATTTAGTGGAAATCTTTACATTACAAACACAGACAGACAGAATTCTTTCACATGTTACCTCAGGGAACCTTTTTCATTTTTTTCTTTTTTTTTCTTTCTTTTTTTTTGCTACTGTCATGCAGGACTCCTCTCATAGATGTATGTGTATTATTCAGGCAGTGTGGTGTGTTTTCTCTCATGCACAGTGTGTGTGATTGTGCTGTATCACATCCTCCCCCTCAGCACCTGCAGTCGCTCCCAGCTGCAGCAGTGTTTCTCTGTTCTCTCTCACTCACCCAGGTTTTTGTACCACGCTCTAACACTGTGTGAACACCCAGCTACTACTGATCTTATGTACACTCTGACAGTAATAATCTCCTGCATCTTCAGTCTGGACTCCTGTAATGGTCAGAGTGAAGTCAGTACCAGTTCCACTGCCACTGAAACGAGCTGGAGTCCCTGACTGTAAGATACTAGTATAGTACATCAGGAGTTTAAGAGCTTCTCCAGGTTTATGCAGGTACCAGGAAAGTTGATCCATATTAAACACATT